>CM031235.1:6598068-6633643 GCA_018340775.1 Taxus wallichiana var. yunnanensis | reverse complement strand
AATGACCTACATCTTCCATGATCTTTTACACAAAACCGTAGAGGATTACGTTGACGATCTCTCAAAGCAAATCCAAACGCCGTCAGGAGTATCTTTTCATCCTCGCACCTCTTTGAGAGGCTTATCCGCTTTTGTCTTCGTCTAAATCCATCTAAATGCGTGTTTGGCGTCCTCACTGGTAAACTTTTAGGGTTTATCATTTCCATCAGGGGTATTGAAGTGGACCCCGCAAAAATAAAAGCCATCCTTGAGATGCCTCCCCCGTCTAACTTAAAGCAACTCCGCAGTCTCCAAGGACGTCTTCAATCAGTGCGTCGTTTTATCTCCCAATTGTCGGACCGTTGTCAACCTTTTCACCATCTTCTCCGTAAGAATGTTCATTTCAAATGGGATGAGCATTGCCAAAAGGCCTTTGATGATCTCAAAGCTTATCTTCTTTCTCCGCCCGTGCTTACACCTCCACGCGAGGGGGAGCCTTTCTATCTTTATATCTCTGTGACTGACCATGCTCTGGGAGCCATGATTTCGCATCGGGACACTTGTGGTAAAGAACAAGCTGTCTATTACATCGGATGCGCACCCTCCATGAGTATGAGACACGTTACTCTGGGCTTTGGAAAACTATGTTGCGCTCTCTTCTTTGCAACTTCTAAGCTTCGTCATTATCTTCTTAATCACAAAACTTACATCGTCACAAATGTCAATCCCCTCAAGACAATTCATGCAAAGCCTTATCACAATGATCGCATCACTCGTTGGCTTATGCTCATGACAGAATTTGACCTCGAGTTTATCCCGCAAAAGGCTATCAAGGGTCAGGTTATTGCAGATCAACTAGCTAGTGCTCCTCTTCCGGACACTCAAGACCCCCTTGCTCAATTCCCCGATGAATTTATTCAACAAATCGATTTTGGTCTATCTCCATTTAAAGTAAAGCTCTTCTTTGATGGATCCAAATGCCAGCAAGGGGGAGGTGCGGGTTTCGTGATGATTCCTCCTTGGGGTACGCCTATCCCAGTCGCACACAAATTGAACTTTGAGTGCACCAATAATATGGCTGAGTACGAAGCTCTTGTCTTAGGACTTCAAAATGCCATTAATCTCGGCGCTCGTCGTATTGACATCTTTGGTGATTCTGAACTCATCGTTAATCAGGTCACGGGTGTCTATCAATGCAAGAATGATATCCTTCAAAAATATCGCGACATTGTTCTTGCCCAACTCCAATCTTTCGATAAGTTCACCATCCAATCCATTCCTCGTACTGCAAATCGATTCGCGGATACCATGGCCTCATTAGCATCCCTTATCCCGCCTTTTACTGAAGACTCGCGTCTTTATGTGGCTGTGCAACGATTAGATCAACCATCTTATCTTCAACAGCTAACTTCGATCAATGCTGTCACAACCCATACTCAGGATGAGTGGTATCAACAGATAGTTGATTATCTATCTCATTCGGTGCTTCCTCCAGATCTGACTTCCAATGGTAGAAGGTCTTTTGTCCAACGCGCCAATCGCTATTCTATCCTAGGCGGGATTCTTTACAAACGCGGCTTTGATGGTATTTTGCTTCGATGCCTCAAAACCCATGAATCATCTAAAGCTATTCAGGAGGTCCATGACGGTATCTGTGGTGGACATTTTAGTGGTTTAGCTGTGGCTAAGCGCATCTTACGTTTGGGATATTATTGGCCTTCTCTTAATCAAGATTGTTGTGAATACACTAAGAAATGCGTCAAGTGTCAGCAACATTCCAATCTCACGCACGTCCCTAGTCAGGCTTTGCAACCTGCGGCGGATTTGTGGCCTTTTTCACAATGGGGCCTTGATCTTATTGGTCTCATCAATCCCCGTTCTTCACAGCGTCATCATTCTATCATTACTGCCACTGAGTACTTTACTAAGTGGGTAGAAGCTATCCCTCTTTCTTCAACAAAGGCTAAACCCATAGTTGATTTTGTCTATCAACACATCATTTGTCGCTTTGGCGTTCCACACAAGCTCATCACAGATAATGGTAAATCCTTCAAGAACGTCGATTTGCAAAATCTCTGCAACGCTTTCAATATCAAGCTCAGTTTCTCTTCTCCATACTATCCTCAAGCTAATGGTCAGGCCGAAGCTTCCAATAAAACTTTGCGTAATATCCTCGCAAAGGTAACTAGTCGAGCTGGTAGGGATTGGCATCTACATATCCCTTTCGCTCTCTGGGCTTATCGGACTAGCATTCGTACTCCTACTGGTGCTACTCCCTTCTCTCTCGTCTATGGGTCTGAGGCCGTCCTTCCTTTGGAGGTCCAAATCCCATCTCTCCGTGTTTCTCTCAGAGAATTTGTCTCTGATGAGGATTATCGTCAAAATCGTCTAGCTCAACTTGAATTATTAGATGAGCGGCGTCTCAACGCTCTTGAGCATCATCAAGTCTATCTCGAGCGTGTCAAGCGTGCTTACAACAAGCATGTGCAACACCGTGACTTCAAAATTGGTGACCTTGTTCTTAAGGAAAATCAAAATGTCACTACACTCGAAAGGAGTCAACGTGGTAAGTTTGCTCCCAACTGGATGGGTCCCTACATTATCACTCATAAATATGGAGTGCTGGGCTTATCGTTTATCTTCCATGGATGGTATCCCTGAAGCGGAACCTCTTAATGCTTTGCATTTACGGCCCTTCTACTGTTAAAATCTATCTTACACAAATCTAGTCGCAACTCAGATCTTCCATCCGTCCTAATAACCAGTCATCTACTTTCGTGGTGATTTGAAATTGTGTGGTTCTCCGCCTATTGCCTCGTCTACCTTAAATATGAGTATCGCGGCTCTACTCATTGCACGTTTCTTTTGGATATGTTCCTCCTCATGGTAGGAATACCTTAATCACCACTTCATCTGTCCCAAGTACTTATCTTCATCGGATCTACTCGGGTCATGAGTGCATGTTCTTCTATGTTCTCTTCCCCTCCATCTGATCTATCTAGGTCTAAACTCAGCTTCTTCCAAAAAGTGTCAAAAAAAAAAAAAAAAAAAAAAAAAAAAAAAAAAAAGGATGCTATCCAAAAAGATAGACTGATCCCTCGAAGGACAGCTATCCATACATTGTCAAGTGAATCAAAAAGCAAATAGACCATACCCTCGAAGGATGGCTATCATACAAATTTCAAAATACAGACCGCTCCCTTGAAGGACGGCTGTTTCTCAAAGAAATATTCAAGGCTTCTTGTAATCAATCAGCCTTCCAGTCAGTTTATACACTTGTTAGCATCACTGAAAGACTTCCCGCATCGATCAGTCTTTCCATATCAAGCAAACTTCCCACATTGATCAGTTTGCTTTTCTGTCCAAATCATGAAGCTGAGATTTTAGACCTTTTGTCGATCATATGGAGAATCCTATTTTCCTATCATGGACATGTATTCTGTCCCTTGTAGGTTCCGACAAGATACTTACTTTCTTTTCTTTCCATTTCTATCCTAGATCTGGTTTGCGACTAGTTAGTGTCAGGTTTATTTTAATCTTATATAGGGCCTTGTATGCTTGGTCTTTCGGTTTCTTATCTGGATCTTCTCTATGGTCGGTTGGAAGTCCGACTTATCATTTCCCTTCTTTTCCGAGTGTCTTCTCTTCTAAGTCACGGTTATTTCTGCTTTCATCTTTTGCTCTTACAATAAGCATTCTCCATTTCTTTGTCTTGCATCCTGTTGAATTGACATTTCACATGTTAATTCAATCAAAATCTATCTTCTATCAACATTCCTCTTATCTATCAAAACATCTATCTTTATTCATTTCTCATTAAAATTACATCCATCTATACATCAAACGCATCTATCTATCTATCCATCAAAATATTTAAAAGCTATGTCTATCCAAGATACTTCCCATCATCTATCAAAATTAAATCAATCTATCTCATCACATCCATCTATCATCTATCGATCTATATCTATCCAATCACATCCATTCTATCCACATTTCAATCTATCTAATCACATCCATCTATCATCTATCAATCTATATCTATCCAATCACATCTATTCTATCCACATTTCAATCTATCTCATCACATCCATCTATCATCTATCAATCTATATCTATCCAATCACATCTATTCTATCCACATTTCAATCTATCTAATCACATCTATTTCTATCATCTATCAGTCTATATCTATCCAATCACATCTATCTATATCCATCTATCCATGTATATCAAAACCAAAAAGTATAAGTACAATTGTATGCCAAATCATATGATGAATCTATATATATACATGTGTGTTTATACAAAAATGGGTGGCTTTCCATCAAGCCATCTATACAATGCCTTCCAATCGAGGCTACATCACTATACAAATGCAAAAGTCTATCAAAACTCTATATAGTAAAATCCGAAGCATGGAGGACACTATCTCCTCCACCCTCCTCTCCACCTGGCTGTCTCTCCTGACCGCCACCGATCGAGCTCGATGCACCTGCTGCTGGAGGTCTCGGCCCACCTCGATCTCTCCCAGTGCTCCCTCCGCCTGAGGCTCCGCTCGCTGTAGCCGTCCCTGCTCTCCTCCTCGCCCCATACCGAGGCACATCTGGGGCATGCTGCGCTAGGGCATCCTCATAATATCTCACCTCAGCAAGGAGAGACTGGTACGTGCTAAGGCTCACAGTACCCGGTGCTCGTAACGAGGCTGCTGGTGCTGCTGGCGCTGCTGGTGGCGCCCCTCCTAGGGTCGTGCCCTGTGTGCCAGACTCTGATGTGGCACCTGTCTCCCCATACTTGGCCCTGAGGGCCTCCCTATGCCGAAAATAGCGGTCCCGCTGTTGGATCATTGTATCTCGCTCCTGCCGGGCGGTGTCTCTCTCCGCAATCAGGGAATCCTCTCCTCTGTCAAGGCCCTAATCTCCTCTAGAGCTACCTGATGTGTCTGTATCAGTGTGGCATGCTCTCCCTCTAATCTGTCCAGTATAGCAGCTATGTCCTCCTCCCCAGCATCTATCGAGGGCGGGAGATGTCGTGGAAGCTCTGTGTCATACCATGCTGCGTAGCCCTCATCCACCCCCGCGTCATCATCACTATCTATGGAGGGTGGAGCCTCTCTCAGTGGGTCTGCCGGGATCAAAATCGGCAGATCTGTCTCTCTGCCATCCCGCCTATATGGTGTGTATGTGGCCGGTACTGTCTGTACTAGACCAAACTGCCTCAGTATCCGCATGAATGGGACTCGCTCCCACATATCTGGTCTGCGACCTCTGACCACCCGACTCCGTCTCAATGCTACCAAGTGGGCATCCTGACCAACCCATATCGGAAATGCCCGATATGGCCTCCAGATAACCTGATCTGGTGTAAGCGTCCTGAAACGCTCAGAGTACCACTCGGCTGATCTGCCTGTATCTCCTGCGGCCATGTCAGCCCGCCATCTCCGAAATCCATAATCCACACCCCCCACTGCTGCTGGCATCCATGGAAGCCCGGATGGCCTAATCACTGCTATGTGCTCATACGCCCAGCAATGGAGCACAAAGCTGACATCGATCCCTGTCCTCCGACCAGTAGTGTACATCCATAGCTCATAATAAATCTGAGCTATCAGGGCATCAGCGAAAGCAAAAATCTGTCTATACTGCAAGATGTCGCACACGCAGCCTAGCAGTAGCAATGGGAATCTCCCACCTCCTGAGTCTGGCAGAGCAAAATAAGATATGGCCATCTGAATCAGGGCTATCCGCCTGCTCCGAGGGCTATCCTGTCTGTACTGTGAGGATATCCTCACTGCCCCAGATACTATCTCCGCATCATCTGCTCTGTCTCTGTACAACCGCACCAGGGCCCTCTGCTGCTGCTCTCGGGGTGTGATCTCAATCGGGTCCCCGTAGTCGGTAGTCGGAGGATCCTGTATACATCCTCATGGGTGATAGTCATCTCACCCGTCCTAAACCAAAATGTGCACGTGTGGCTGTCCCACCGTCGCACCAATGCTCGCATAAGCTCCACATCCCGTGGCACTCGTCTATAATATCTAAAGCCCCGAGCCGGCCAATGTAAATCTTTGTCCCGCATCTGTCACATCAGGCAGGATCGTCTCTAATAGCTCCGGGATGGCGTCCCTCATGTGAAGGGTCTCTCGTGCCTGCATCCACGACATCAAAAGCATAATTAGTCTCTTATTTTCATAAATCACATCTTCCCAAATCATACAAATCAATGAACTTCCATCAGTCGGCGTCGATTTGATAAAATCGGCGTCGTTCATTTTAGTCGGCGCCGATTATTACCAATCGACGCCGATCCAAACCAGTCGACGCCGATTATACCAATCGGCGCCGACTTCCTGGCCAGACGTGAAACAGACCCTGGCCTCATATCCATCCAAATAAAAATCAAACAAAAAAAAAAAAAAAAAAAAATAATAATAATATAACGAAGGGGTTCAAGAATGGTCACTTACCCCAGGTCGTGTCCTCCTGCGCTTCTGTCCGCTCCCAGAGGCTTCCATTGCGTTCAAATCTATCTCTGTCGGAATCAATCGTCACGTTGAAAATTAATCGTTCACGTTTTCCGTTCGCATATTTATATGCGTCTGGATTGGTCGGCGCCGATTTTTTGGGTCGACGCCGCTTTTACTAGTCGTCGCCGATTCGTTTGGTCGCCGCCGATTTTTCTTGTCTGTTTGCCATAGTGTTGATACTTGGCTTTCTCATCTATCTGATCATTGTTGTGTGCTAAATCTTGTCTTTTGGCACATCTTTTCGATATCGTCATCTATTTCGAGTTTGTTCCCTTTGCGTGGAGCACTCGCTTTTTGTTTAGCCGCTTAGAGTTACGCGGGTCTGTAGGCACTAACGTCGTCTGACTTATAGACCGTCTAGTTGTCCCTACCAATGTGTCTCTCTTTAGATGTTGGCTATTTTGCAGTTCTCCTTACACTCGCGGGTCTGTAGGCACTAACGTCGTCTCATGAGGAGACCGGCTAGTTTTCCCTACCAATGTGAGTTCCTTAGGTTGCTGCCCTTGTGTTTATTTTTATGCGTCCTCAATGATCAGTTCTACTCCAGCTATCCGACTGGGGCATCCTGCATTTTTCATCTACCTCTTTCAAACTCGGGATCATCTGTTTTATCATCCATCCCATCCCTAGTTTGAGGGGGAGTCACATCACCACAATTCTTCCCTTCTTCCATCCCTTTGTTTTTGTCTCATAACCTTGCTTATCGCAAGTTACTTAACAAAAAGGGGCAAAATGTAGACACCTAAAATTGGTTACTCAATTTAGTGTCCCTCTTACCCATTTACGTGCTTAGGTAACCTGGAGCACGTTTGCGTCACCAACTATCCCCTTGGGATATTATCCAATCTGTGATTTAATCACCTATCTCTAAATTTAATTCATCCCATCACATCTTACCCATGAGTAATTAAGTATTAAATATTTAATTACGCTTCTTCCCATGCATCTTAATCACTTATCCACCCCAAATTTATTCTACCCATGTATCACATCTATTTTTAATCTTCCCTAAGCGGGATATTTTCCCGTAGTCGGGATGAGTCTTATTTTTCTCGAATCGATCATTTTTAGCCATCTCGGGAGTCTTCTCCGCGATCGGCGCCGACCCATATGGTCGGCGCCGATTTTCTAGGAGCGGCGCCGATTATAAAAGCAAGTCCAGAACTCAGTTCTAAGCGCGGAAAAATCGAACCGAAAGAGATCGGAGCAAGAGCGAAAAAGCGAACAAGCGAAAAAAGGAGCACTTGCACACGAACAGAGAGCGAGAGAGATACAGTCTGAGAGATCTTCAGCATCAAGTGTATCAAATTAGGGCAGATCCTGTCCGAATCAATCCCTGAGAGGAGCACCGTTACTCTGTCCCTGTCATATCAGCATCGCACCACCATCTATCATCTGGTGACTGCTCCGAGTTGTCTCGCCAACTTCGGCTCATCCAGCAGACCACATTCGTCTTCTAATTCCCGAATCTTATCGCACAGTCCCTGACTGATCGATCTGCCTCCAGTCGACGCCGATTCAACCCAGTCGACGCCGATCAGTCTCAATCGACGCCGACCAGTCTCAATCGACGCCGATTTTAAAAAGCGACGCCGATTTTCTCTGCAGATAGGTAAAAGGATACAGGTAACACAAATCCAGCTTTTATTTCATAGTTCCTGCGTTTTTCGTCATCTTGCTCGTCTGCCTTTGTTTAGATTCTGTCTTATTACTGCAATCAGAAAATCTAGTCTTTATTTACATCTTTTATCATGTATGCTTCCTTTCTTTATTGAAAACGTGGACTGACATCCGCCGAGGAAGCTTATCACTTCTCGGACCCGCTTCTCGGGCAGTCCACTAAAATATCTTTTAACGTGGTCTTTTTCTGTCAAGCATCGGTGTTTTACAGGTTATTCGGATCTATTGTGCGAATTGCTTGTGTGCGCCCGTCTTATCTACATTGGCTTCCTCATCCATCTACATCTTCATCAGGTATCAATTTCATTGGAGTTTTTCAGGGTTTTTGTGTTTAGTTTGGTACATTAACTTGGACAGGTAACAAGCACGAAATTCTTGATCTACAATGGCAAAAAACTTCGAAGGATGTGGAGACTAGATGGATCTCTTTGTATGAACCTTCATGCGAGTTCGTGAGGAGTATCCTTCATTGGTTGGTTTCATGCACAAATCATCGTCATGAAGTTGATAGGGCAAGGGACTTGTTGTTCCGTTTAAGCGATTTGGAGACATTGCTTACATTGGTTGGTATTCTTCCAATGTTAAAGGAGATCAATACTGCGATGAAGCATGCATGGGTAGATAAATCTATATTGTGGATTTTATACGGATGAGAAAAATGGTATGTCAAAGTCTTGATATATTAGATTGTTCCCAGGATAGTTTTGATGCACCTATTTTTGAAAATTGGAAAGATTTATTAGATCTTAAAAATCCTAACACCTTTTTGAGATTTAATATCCACGATCACCTTTGCATCACTGTTAATGGGAGGGAAATACCAATGCACATTTTGCAAAAACGTCAAGATATTACAGGATCGGAACGAGAAGATGTTCCGTGACACGTAATTTGTTTGAGTCTTATAGTTGAAACAAGAGTAAAGCTTAAAAAAATTTAGAAACCTTGTCATTAGAAATTAGGGAACGTTTCTGTAAAGATAAAATTCTAGAAGCCATGGGTGTGATGAATCCTAATTTTTGGAATACTGAAGGTGGCCGTGCAGACTTTGTCAGAAAGCATTTCCATAAATCAATGGGTACAATAATGGAACAATTTACAAAGATGTCAGAGCTCAAGGGTATGGAAATCAAAGGTATCTTGAATGCCGATTTATTAAAGTTTGATCAACAAATTTTGCAATAACAATGAGGAACCAATATAAGAATTTAGATCAACCTTTCCGAAAGTGGTGCTATTACAAGGTGTGGTGAGGAATCTATCAAAGTTTTATCTTACAAGAAGATATCGGTGAATATTTCAGATTATATGAGTTATGCCAAACAATGATTTTGGAGTGCACTGTGGAGGATGAAAGGGTTTTCGGTGCATTGTCATTTATAAAATCAAAATTGAGAAATAGGTTGGATAAAAATCTGGAAAGTTGCATGAGGTGTTATTTTTCTCGATACTCCATCGAAACCTTTCCTTTCGACAGAGAAATTGCACACTTTGGAATTCCATTTGCGAAAGAACAGTGTGAATAATACAGCTACAAGTACAAATATTCCTAACCTTGAGAGTGTAATTGGCTCTTTGTCACATTCTACATAAGACAACATCGAGTTTGATGAAATTTATTGATAATGGATTGTTTCAACTTTAAATAGGTATCTTCTTTATCTATCTTTTATCTTTATCATTAAAGATGTTACAGTCTATATACTAAAAATGTCGAAGGCAATTCACCCATCTATCTACTAATCCATTTCTCGTGTTGGGTTTTTTTAAAAACACATCTAGCTCATTACTAGTAGCGGTGATGATTTCAACTTTAAGGAGGTATCTTTTTCCCCTTAATCTTATTGTTTGTTACTATTCATTTTTTTCAGCTCTGGTTATCATTAAAGATGTTACAGTCTATGTATTTACATTTAGTTAAATACAATCTTTTTATTTTTGAAAACGTGGGTTGACATTCGTCAGGAAGTCATTGTTACTTCTGGGACCGACAATGTCGAGCAACTCACCCATCTATCTACTAATCCATTTTTGTGTTGAATTTTTTTAAGACAAAGATCTAGCACATTACTTGGTAATGATTTCAATTTTAAATAGGTATCTTCTTCAACATAATCTTATTGTTTGTTACTTTACATTTTTTCAGCTCTTGTTATCATTAAAGATGTTACAGGTCTAATTCTATATATTTACATTTATTTAAAGATATTGTTGGTCTATATATTTAAAGATGTTGCTGGCACTTCTCAGGACTGACAATGTCAGGAAACTCACCCCTCTATCTACAATGTCAGGTAAAACAAAGATCTAGCACGTTACCCTTGATGATTTCACAGCAATCTAATATGCAAGAGGTAAGCTAAACCCTATCATATTTGCAATTATGTTTAATTTCTTACCAGTGATGATTCTTTCTTGATTTCTTAGAATTATATTTAATTTATTTTTTATATGTGCAAAGTCCTTTGATGTATTTTTTTAACTGTGGGATAAACAATACATTATACAATTTTAAATATAAGTCCACATAAAATTCCTCATCATCCATATATATTATATCATCACCATATCATTATCATATCCTGACTCTTGACACTACAATTATTATTAACACAATTATTTATCTAATTTAAATTTATTAAAACAATTCCGTTTTTTTTAAATAATTCATAATCATATCATTACAATTCTATTCGTTCTAATGTCATCTATATCCATTCTAATCATTAATGTCATCTATATCCATTATAACACATTCCATTTATTTATCATCTATATCCATTCTAATGACATTATGATCATATCGTTACAAGTATAGAGAATAATTATCTTAAAACAAGTACAAAAGTCTAGAGAAGAAGAATTATTGTGCTTGATGATAAATCTACGTCCACATTAAATTGATCATCGTCCATATATATCATATCATTATCGTCATTCATCATCTTTCATCATCATCTATCATTAATTATCAATTATCATCATTCATCATCTACGTCCACATACAATTCATGACAATGCAAGTAAACAAGAAACATACATATAATTCATGATAATCACCATCTAATGCAATTAAAATTAAAGACTGTATATAAATCCATATAATTAAATTCAAATACCATAGTACATACTCAATAGTAGAAGTTTTCAAATTCAATATTTAAAGTTTCCTCAATAATAAAAGTTTCTAGTTTTCAAAACCCTCTTTTTCTTTATCCAATTCTACTCCTCTGCTCTCTTCCCCAACGGCTTCTTCCACTGTGGCTGTACCTCTTTCCCCAACACCAGAAATAACCCCTGAACTTATAAGATCTTCCGCAGCACTATCCAGATTTTTTAAAATTCTTTCTTCTTGATTTGTCGCATCTCCATGCGACAACAAATTTGGATCAGCTGTTGCTTTAGCTTTGAATAATATGTCAGGGTCGAAACCATGCTCTTTAATTATCCACTTTAGTGTATTGTTTTGTTTGTTAACCAAAACAATATTTTGCTTCAAATTTTTTGTTGCGGATAAGTTGTTCTTTCTTTGTTTCCAAGTGAACTTGTAAAACCTTCGCCTTGACTCTTCAAATTTTCATATTTCAATTTGCACAAAAAGAGTAATGTCAATTCAAAATATTACTAAAAATGAAAATTTCAAATTAACAAGAATGATTGTTTGAATATAATAGTACTTTACAACCGCTCTATCTCTTTCGGCATTTGCGATTGCTACCAAATCCTTGTCCTTGGACCATTTGTTAAAATATGCAGGGCCTCTGCACTAATATTTTCCAATTTATTTAATGACTTATCTAAAATGTCGTCTTTATAGTTGTTGTTATACGTGATGCGGTCCACTTCTTACTTGGGTAAGTAAGGAATCCATCTTCGCAGTTGATTCGGACTGCAGTGTATAAACTATCCGTTGCTAATAATTTTCATAACGATTAATAATCTCATTGATAAGAACTTTAGCCCTTCTCTCTCATTCTATAAGCTGATTGATATGAGGAAGAATAAACTCAGCGACATGGGATTGACAATCATAACCAATTAAGTTCTCCAAAGGAAAAGGTGGCAACAATTGTTCACTATCTCGAATCGATGAAGACGATCTTCTTTGGAGAAGTATGGGGGCTTTTAGCAAAATCAATCGCTACTTGTTTTACGCCTTTGGGTGGGCTGATCTGTTTGTGAAAAAATAAATCAAGATTTAGATAAATAAATTTAAATCAAAATGTAATTCAAAATTGTAAAGCATATTTAAATTGAAATTTGAAGTATACCTGCTGGCCTTGAATCATCTCGCGGGTATTGAAAAAACTAGTTGGGTCATTGCTATCAATGCCCAAATAATCTTCATCTAAATTTATATTGTTCAAAACAGATATGCCCGTTGCACTGGGCAAGCCACCAAGTGAGAGAGTTGGAATTCGAAAGGAGGAGGCAATGTTTAGTGTCCCACTAGGGGCCGGAGCAAAAGGCATGCGTTTACCAATGTTATTTTTCACTGTTCCTCTAGTTGGCATTTTAAAAATTATTGGTTGAGTGGGTGTCGGTGCCGTGGTTTGATCAGGACTGACATGTGCTGAAAAGTACAAGAAAAAAATGAAAAATAGGAAAACAATTCATAAAGTCAAAAATTTCAAAATTAAACGTACTATCGAAGAGTTGTACCTTGTTGTCGAGGGGTTGTTTTTCTCGGTGCTACGGGTGGCCTTGTAGGAGTTGTACTCAGTGTCTGTTCAGAAGATATGAATGCATGTGACTGTATGGAGTGAGTTGGGGAAGAAGGTTGAGTTTGTGAAATAGGTGTATGTTCCAAAGTCCCTGCAATTCATCAATATTAAATGTTGTCAATTCATTTGGTTAAAATTTAAATTGAAAAATAAATATGCAACTTTGGAATTTGTAAATAATATATGAGAAGGTATTACTTCTCTGGCGTTTAACGAGTTCAAACTGTTGAGGGTTTGGAGAGGAGTGAGCTTCCATTTCAGATTGGGAGTCCCCCGAAGCCTCAGCGTGTTGTTGGCCTCTTCCTCTCGATAACGCCTTTTTTCGGGAAGGGCTTCAATAAATCTTCTCTGTAAAACATTAAAATTTAAGTTTTAATAACTGTGCACTGTAATGTCGAAAATTGAAATACAATTACAAACTAAATAGTTTATACCTGTTGTTCTTCAAACGGAATTGACAACTTCATCAACTCCTCATCAGTGCAAGTAGGAATTTTTTTATCTTTTAAATTTAAAAGTGCCTCATAATAAAGGCCGAGGAGATAGTTTGTTGAATAAATGAAAGGTTTTTCTGAAAGTTTTGAATTTGTTATGTCAGTTCTTATTTTTTTGGATAGATATGTGCACCAATCGAATTTTTGTTTTGAGATAGTGGCAACAATGTATGCAATGGCCCAATTTGGTATATCAGTTTGGCGACCCTGCAAAACAATTCTGGATTGAAAAAATGAAATAAGTGCAGCAAGAAAGTGGTGTGCAATTGATTGTGTATCCACACCATGCCTGGATTTATTGACATGGGTTGCAAATGCGAAACAGTGAAAATTACTATAAATTTATAACAACAAATTGTATCAGAATAAAAAACAGAATAAAAATATGAATTAAAATGAATTATACTTACAATCAACATGGAAACCGAACGTTGATTCGAGAAATTTCTTGTCTTCTTCCAGGAGTGTTGCCTTGGTTGTAACAATTGGTAAATTTTTGAATGGAAGGCCCGTAAACCAATGGATGTCATTTGCTTTGATACTGAATTGGAACATTTGGCCATCGTTCAGAGTCACATAAAAATGTCGTCCTCAATTGTAGGATGACAGAAGGTAATTCAAAATATCCGGATTTGTTTCGAAATGGGGCATATTAACAAGCCCTGTAAATTCACATGCATCCATCAAATCTTTATATTCTTAAGACATCTTTAAAACAGTATGGATGTGAGGGCATAAGGGATTCTTGTAGTTGATCTTGGAAATCAATTGAATTAGATTCTCTTGATTTTTTTGCTGAACTTGTAGTTGGGAAGCATGTGAAGTCAACATTATAGTTGTACTTGTGTCTTTGACAATGATTGAGACCTACAAAAATTCAAGAGCAGGAAGGTGAAAATGAGGAAATGACCGGTTGAAGGGTATTTATCGGCTAAATCGGGTCGTGATTGGCTTCAATTGACACGCGTCAATGGTCTTAGCCGACGTGCGGCGTCGATAGTGTCGTCGACGCACATCAATAAGATTTATTGACGCGCGCATCAATAGGAGCGAGAGCAGCGCGCGTCAATAGGAGCCAGTGATGCGCGTCAATAGGATCCAGTGACGCGTGTCAATATGAGCCGATGAAGCGCGTCAATAGGATTTAGTGCGCACGTCAATATTTAGTGACGACGCGTCAATAGGAGTCGATGGCGCGTGTCAATTAGATCCGATGGACGCACGCCGGTGGAGCTAGTGATGCATGTCGGTGGAGCGTGATGTGCGTCGGTGGAGCCAATGACGCGTGTCGGTGGAGCGATGACGACGTCAATCGGTGGAGCCGATGGCGTGCATCGGTGGAGCTAGTGACGTGCATCGGTGGAGCCAGTGACGCATGTCAATTAGAGCTAGTGATGCGTGTCAATAGGAGGCGATGACATTCCATCGACGCTTGCGTCGCCAGAGTGATTATTGACGTCTTGTTGTCGCACGTCAATGATGGAGCCATGAAAAAACCAGGTGAAATTTTTGTTTTGGAATACTGTCAAATTCTTCTTTCGCTGAAACTAGTTCCGAGGATATTCGTCAGGTAATTTCCACCTACAATTTTATAGAGGTGTCTTAAAATGAACCACGGATTTAACTTACCTCGTGATAATAAGTATGTGATAAGGCACTCGCACATCATGAAAAGTGAGAGCACAACTCCCCTCACCATTTTCCCTAGCCTTACCCCCTAGTCACATGGGTTTAGCCACTGGTCACGACTAGCCTAAGGGAGTTTATCTCATGAAAGTTAAAAATTATCAAGGTGGCCAAGAAAATGTCTTTTTGATGTAGGAAAATGATCAAGTTTTAAATTTTAAAGTAAAAGGGACTCGTAAAATGCATAAATTTCTACTAGAAACTCGTTTCAACGTGTCATTTTTTAAAGTGTGTATTGTTTTAGCTCTTCACAATGGTGCTACTTTTATTTTCTTGTTCATCCTATATGATACACTTTTAAGCATTGAAAAATTGTATTCGCACTACATTATAAAGTGTCATCTCTTGGGGGATTTCGTCATGGGTTTGGTATTGAATTCCATTATTCTATTGTCTAGCTAAATTTAGAGAGTAATTTTTCTTACAAACAAGGGATATAAAATCATTTCATATTACATGATCTAATTCCCTATATTTTTGTACTTGTTCATGAGGCTAATGACTATAAACAGAGGATAAATTAGTTGAATAAAAATGAAATGGTCTATGAATTAATATGTCTCATTGTTCTGAGGATATTTAACATCAACTTGTGTATACTAAGTGCCCTTTCACTACTTGGAAATTTATCCAACATTTTTATAGAGACCATGATTCTCCATCCGAAAGTGATAATTTATTATAAAACCATTCAAGTGAGGATAATACGAGACTACTATGGACACCTCATCTACAACTAAGGACAATTTTATAGCTACTTAAATTTCCAGAATCTCTTCTTCAAGACATTTCAATTGTTCTTTGCGGTAGGATCATGGAATTCCTCTTACGCCTATTTCCACTTCAAATTTGAGATTCAAATCTTGAATAGATTCAAATTATTATTTATAGCGAGGATCGAGATATGTATTTTGGATTCACCTTATTAGGAAACATAACTTCCGGATAGTGATTATTTGTTTGTAGAGTCCCAAATTTCAGATCTAGATTAAACCATTGAGGATATTGCTCTCATATTTGAGGATATTCCTCCATCATCTCATTGTTTCATCACATTTTAGAGTTTCTTTATTAAGGGTGTTCGGGAAAAATATTACAGTCCTCAACCTTTGTGTTTGCAAGGAATATGATAAGACCTTCCAAACCTTGATATGGTGGGTTTCCATGATACTGTGGATGTGGATGGGAAATGTTCGATGTTGCACTCTATGGAAGAATAGATCAAGCTCCTCTCTGCGAATGAATCTGCAATCACAAACACTACACAAGACGAAGTTAGTAAAATATATGGCGGATTTCCTAGAAAAGGCCAATCCCCGGAAATCAATGGACTTCCTTGCAAGGGTGTCAAACCACGTTCAATAAATTAATGTTGATGATAAAGATGAATACAACGAAATTATTCAAGTTATTAAATGACGTGTGATTAAGAAAATGATGTTAAGGAAAGGCACTTACCCGATTTCAACTAACTAATAAGACTAAAAATGTGATATTACTTTGTTATCCAATTTTTCCCTTGGGGTACAAATGGACAACGGGTATCTACATGTTAAAATGTTCGAGTTGGTGTATAGAATTTTCTGGCGTTCGATTATGAATTCCATGATGTCTTAAAACTAAGGGAATTCCATGAATTCCATGATGTTAACAAGAAGTATGTAAGCATTCAAGAAATGTTCAAAGTGTCATATAAGGGGGATCATGGTGAGATTGCATAGCTCGGTTGAGCTAAATGGATGTGAGGTTAATTATTTTGTCATCTTGGTGAGCTCATGGAGATCACAACTGAGCTATTCGGTGTTGGCATCTTTAGATGCAATGTTGGCATGTATATGAGAGAGTACCAAGTTTCAAACATAGCTCAGGTAAGTTCAAAGTGGCCAAGTCAATAAGTAACTCAATGAGTCAAGCTTAAGGCTACTCAAACGAGCCATAAGAACCGAGTTGTATTCTTACAGTGAAGTAGGAATAGCTCAAACTCACATGAGTTGACATCTAAAGTGGAGTGAGTGACTCACCTTAATGAATCAAAAGTTTTTCAAATAGGTGAGCTCACGAGCAAGGTATAATTCAATGTCACATCAAACTCGGTGGGATAAGTAAGGAGCTCATCATGGTAACATTACAGGTGATCAATTGGCAATGGAACATGCAACCTGTCAAGGCTAGAGTATATAATGCAAGTGAATAGATCATCATTGTGAATAACTCGGTGTCATGTAAGTGGTAGCTTGTGCTCATATAAAATGAGGCTTTCTGAATGGAGTTCATGGCTCAGCTAAGCTATGTCGATGAGAAAATAAATGACCAACTCAATGATGAGGCCATTCGGCCAAAATATTTGTATAATAGGTATGAAGCACCTTGGGAGCCCATTCATATGTGTCAAACTCACAGACATATCATGTAGAGCCATGCCAATGTGAAGATGAGGCTAGTGGGAACAATATGAGCTCTCCATGTTTGAAACGTATAATGGAATGGCTCGACTAGGCTATTGCATGGATAGGGCCAACTCAGCCATGATCAGGGAACTCAACATAGCTGGATGACTCGAAATGAACCCAAAAAGTTTGTGTGGTTTGATTGGTAAGATAATCAACACAACGGAGGAATTAAAATTGCCAAGTAAAAATTGGAAGAGCCGATCAATGTGCGAGAGGTTGAGCTCGATCCAGGAGGACTCGACGAGATTTAACTTGGTGGTTACACAGGTTGGGCTGAGTTGAGAGCCAATAAAAGTATGAAACATACATGCCTCATTATGACTCAGATCAAATGTGACTTGGGAAAGTTAACTTCATCGATCGAGTTGAGTTGATGTGAGGTGGTATAGGATACCTCATGCAGCGAGCTATATATGGTGTTGAGCTGGGTTAGTTTAGGAACTCGGTCGCTTGAGTGGGCATTAAGAGCCATTTTTCCAAGACTTTGACATGGGTAGAATGGTTTCAAAGCTCCGAGAATCCCCACTATGGGATCTCATGGTGTAAAGGCCATGCCAAGATTGGCATGACAAAATTCACGTCGAGATCCCAAGCACAAGGAGCCAATGGTGGAGATAACACATTGCCAAGCCAAGTCGGTAATTCCATGGGGAAATTTGAAGAACTAATTTCTAGGTGGAGACAATGCCATGAAAAACCATCACAAAATTTCCACTTCATGGAGATCATGAGAAGCATTACCACGTGGGATAATCACTTGGCATGCCAAGGGATAAGTTTCGTAAATTGAATGTGTAACTAGAATCCCAAGTCAATGGCCGAGTTATCCATCGAGTTGTTAGGGAGGCTATAGGTGAGATGGTGAAGTAATCACTGAATTATTAGCATAAACATTGGATCTATTCTCGAAGTGAACTAGTGACTTAGTCATGATAGGGCTCTACGTGCACAAAGTTGCATCATCGGTTCGACAAATATGGATCGATGTTGCAAAGGTGTTCAAGTACAAGGTAATCTTGTGAGGATGATTCCACATTATGAGTGAGTTAGCGTGGAGCTCAATGGACGGTTTGACGGGTATCATTTGTGATGAGCTCAAAGGCATGTACGTGGTGAGCTTGTGTAAAGTTGTAGGAGCTTCGTAGTTTTGTAGGTGCTTGATGAGAAGCTTGACTGCAGAAATTTAGACGAGAAGAGGAGTTGAGTTACACGAAGGGAGTCAGAGAGCATAAGGTAGATACGGTTGGAAGATTAAATCAGAGTGAGTTATGCTAGTTCATGCGGTAAGACAAGGGATATCGGTGTCATGGGTTGGTTTTGGGCGAGTCAATTGGTATGAGGAGGGGCTTGATATGAAGTCACATGATCAATAAGTTTGGCTTCAAACCACTAGTGAACATATTATAGTTTAGGATGAATCATGGATCAAATTCTCTTAGGCCAGCATTGAGCTCAAGGCGGTGAGTTTAGGCAAGGATGAGTTGGTTCATTTGATTGGAATGGAAAGCTCGTGAATGACGAGCCAGATAAGAAATGGAAAATGCGGCGAGTTCTAGCTCGGTTGACTCATGGGTGGAGAGCTCGGTTGCATGCGGTGATGGTCTCATGCTAAGGAGATTGAATCAAGATTCGTGAATGCATACAAAACTCACCTCTCAAGCGATGCATGATATGGCTTGGTGGAGAGAGAATTATTTCAAGAAAGAGCGCACTAGGGACGAGGAAAATTGGTGGTGGGTTCAACACGAGGCTTGTCGGAGAGAGCTTGGCAAAATGGTGGATCGATTCAACGTTGAGCTCATTCCCGGGGTTGAGAGTGCATCAAGGCAAGGAAATCACTCACGGTGGTGGAGAATGTGACATGCTTGAGTGAAGGATGCGGTTGTGATGAGTGAACTTGATGAGGCCTTTATCTCGAAAAACCTAGCTCGGCGTTGCGGTAGAACTCGAGGAAGGTAAGCTTGAATTGCTCGATGAAGAGCTCATTTTTGAGCTGGTGACTTTAGTAGGGTGCTCGAGAACTTGGTGATGGTCGTGGAAGTGGAGAGAAAACTCATTGGAGGAACTCAATCCCAACTCGATGAGTGGCTCTGGTGAGCCAACCACCGAGTTGGGCTATTTTGGCCTTTTCCTCATAATTTCCCCTTCAGTGCAAACCAATTTTTAGTGGGGCCCACTATAATTTAATTAAATTAATATTTTTATTTAAATATTTTAATAATAATATTTATTATTATTATTTAAATATTCTTTTAATTAATTGTGAAGAATAAGTCAAACTGGGCATTAATGACACATGATGGAACCTTCTCAAGTGGTTCAACCAACTGTAATAAATGAACCATCATGTACCTTCAATTTAGGAAGGGAATTTATGACTCCTTCTCTCCTCTCTCTCAAATTATTCTATAAATGTAAGTTGCAAACTCATTCCAAAGGGTTCTAATAGGTCAGATAGGTTGGAAAGTTATACATCTTAGGCAAGTGCAAATTTTTCAAGTGTCCTCTCTCTCGAAAGTTTTCCTTGTATGTTGAGGGAACTTTCAAGCCTCTTTTCCAAGACTATAATGGAAACCATTTCCTCTTCTAAATGTATGATGCATTGTGCATGTTATTGAAGTAATAAAAGTGTGTGTTTTGTGACTAATCTCAGTCCTTTCATCCTTCTATACTTCTTTGTGCCTTTTCTCATGATTGCAGGTACACTATGCAAGTTCACGTTTCTATTATAGGTTCTTGGAGTTATGTGCTTATCAAGTGGTGGAGTGTTGCATGCAGTTGAGTTATGGTGCTTGTTCACCCTTCTCAAGTTCATCCTTCTTCACTGGAAAAATGATAACTTGTTTCTCACGATTGAGTTTAACAAAGGGAATGCGTGCTTCCTAGTCTACGGTATTCGGTAACCTCTCTAAGTCGCAGTAGGTGAAGTTGACTTGTGGTGCATACACCGTCTTCAAATTAACCCTTTTAAGTTTGGCAATACCCTTTATTTAGTGTATCACCATCCCTAGTATAGTTTCATTTCTGCATATCTCTTTCCCTAAAACCCATGAAATGTTAGCATAGGATTAGATAACCATTTTATTACACTAGGAGTAATACAACACTTAGTTTAGGAAGAGGAAGAAAAAATTCTCTCGGAGGTTCACCTTGACCCCAAGTCAAACATATTGAGAGGTGATCCCATGTGTCCCAATCACAGTGAATGTCATGTTCACTTTCTCGCCCATTCAAAGGGTGTAATGATTTGGCGATAACAATTTTTGGCACACCCGGTGGGAGAGAGTTAGTACTTCTCTTCCCACTTACACAAGTCAAAGTACTGATGAATCTATATCTCTAAATTCCAAATCTTAGTGTGATAACTTATGCAAAGAACTCAGACAAGAGCTTCTTCAAAGCAAGGAAATTATCAGCATATCAAACTTTCCTTGTCTACTCCAAAGAGAAGAAGAAGAGGCATTTGAACATCAGCAATTGCATCTCTACCTTGTAGCGGTCATTCAACTCCTCCACATGGAAGGTTTACTCCACCAAGGAACAATCAACCTCTTTCTACTATGGCACGAACCAAGTTTTTCCCCCTTTTAATGCAAGCATTCCTCTTCTGTTGTCTCAACGTGACCCTATACCTGTTGCGGAACTCAAAAGTTTACCCTTTTACATAGGGGAAACTCACGTTACTCTAGTGGAACATATTCTTGATGTAGCCAACATTTGTGCCATACATAATATCACAGAGGATAACGTTGCGGTTATTTTTTTGCTACCTCTTTCAAGGAAAAGCACTTCAATGGTTTCGAGGGTTAAGTGTTATCAATATAACCATTTGGGATGAGTTAGGAGAAAATATTTGTAAATAGTTTGAAGACAAGAGTGATCACCTATCACTTTTGTAACAACTCACTACCATGAAGAGATCTCCCCAAGAATACATGAGTGATTTCAACTTCCGATTCAGAGGACCTGGAATAGGATTCCGGCACTTATAAATCCTTCTTCACATAATGCATTCTTGTACTATTAGTGAGCCTTGAATAGTGATGTATCAGTTATGATCCAGTTCATGGGAAGGGCTACATTACCTGATGCCTATGATGTTTCCATAAGAGTGGAAAATTCCTTGATTCAGGATGGAAAGATAGCTCCACAACCACCAATGCCATTGTCTCCAGATCTTATGAACAATCATCCTATCATTGCTCCTATTCCAACAGCCTCTAATCAACCAACTCAGTCTACCCCTACCTCTTCAAATGATCTATTTGAATTCAAGTCACTTCAAAAACTTTTGGAAATAAGCTCATTACACTCAAAAGGAAACAGTTTCAATATAATCATCCATATCAACCACAAAATCAGTAGTATCAAGCTAATTTTCCTCCTTTTCAAGGGAAAAATCAGCCACAAAATCAAGCTACAAATCAAGCTACGAATGTCAGGCCTTTGAAATTTCGGAACCCTCTTGTTGCTAGCTCATCTAGAGCCATTATACCTATCCAGAATAATCTAGTTCAAGACTATGAATGGTGTTATCCTTGTTCTCAACCCCAAAATCAAAATATTTGTCCCAATGGATTTCTTGGCTAGGACCTTATGGTTCAAAGTGTATCTACCCCTTTTGAGATAACAGAAAACACATCTACGCAAGAAACAATAGATCAATCGTAGGCACCTGAAGAAACCACTTTGCTAAACTGGCAAGCAGAATATTTTTGTGGGTTGAATACAAATTCCTCATCAGTGGCAAAAACACTCATTCCAAGAAGAGAGAAATGGAACCTAAAACTTCCAAATCTGATCAAGCATCCACTTCATAGCCTTAGACACAAGCAGCGGTTGATAAAGATGTGGGAAAGAAACGCCAAAAATACATGTTAGCCAAGCTGCAAGGAAAGAAGGTTCTTCAGGCATCACGATACCCAACAAGAACTTTCTAAAGGAGGATCCCAATGCCTAAAATAAGTGTCACCAAAGTTAGAGCTATTCCTTCACAATAGTAGAACAAATTAAGAAAACCAATCTGAGCATTACTATGTGGGACACACTCTCAATTCCTTCTCAAAGAATTTTTTTATGAGAGGCTCTAAATAGTTTTGGTACAACCTGATGGATAGTTAGGTCATGGATCAAAGAATCGCTACAAGTTTGATTTAACCGAGAAGGGAAAATTATTCCTAAATCCAACAAACCACCGCCATTCTATATTTCCTTGATCATTGGAAACCACCTAGTGCATAATTTCATGATCGATTCAAGTGTCGTAGCTCGAGTCATGCCCAAACAAATTGCAGACGTACTAGGGATACAATATGCGTTGGTTGCAAGAGGATTTGTTTAGCTAGATGGCACAACTATTAAGACTATTGGATTTATCAAAGGACTTCAACTTACCATCTATGCATTCCTAACTCTAACATTCACCCAAGACATATCAGTCATTGATCTTCCTCCTCTCTTCGCCATCTACCTATCATGGGATTTAAATGCCAAAATGGGTGGTTATCTATCAGCCAATTGGTCGCATATGATTCTTAGGACTTAATACAGAACCAAAGTGACTATAAGGGTGGAACCAATCTGCCATAATCATGTAGAACCCTACATTGCTAGTCCTATAAATGGGAATTACACCATCAAAGATCCAGAAGAAGAAGATGCGATCATGAACCAACCAATCTCATTGAAGAACTCCCGATACTATGCTAGATGAAGTAAGTGGAGATCATCATTACGATCCCTATGTTGATGTGTTGGTAGAAGAAGAAGCTAGTTTGCTACTTTTGAAAGAAATAGGATTGGGTACATACTACATTCATGAAGAAGATACGATCATACCGCAACTTGTCAAAACACCAAGTGATTTGGAAGGACTGTGGAAATTGTTCTTTGATGGATTGAGAAGTAAGAATGGATCCGGTGCTGGTGTTATGTTAATTTATCTAGAGGGAGATAAGTACTTCTCATATTTCTAGTTGCAATTTAGTTGCACTAACAATGTTGCTGAATACGAGGCCCTTGTACAAGGAATTCAACTAGCCCAAAAGAAGGGGATCAAATCCTTGACTATTTTTAGAGATAATGAGTTAGTTTTTCATCAAGTGACTACACATAGTGCATTCAAGAAAAATCTTTTAAGATCATAGAAGAACTGAGTCTGGGACTTGATTGAATATTTTGAATCTTTTGGGATCCATGTAGTTCCTAGAAATTAGAATCAAGATGCTGATAGGCTTTCTATAATTGGCTCACAATACGAAACACACTGTTGATATCATGAAAGAAGGGAAACAATTTGTCAAAATGGTGGTTTGACTCGTAGTCCTTGATAATGTGAGTAGCTGGTAAGTGTTTGATAGTGAAAAATAAATTGTCCTTTTCTCGCAAGAAGAGGTCAGTATTTCTGCAAGAAATCGGGATAAGTTGTAAGAGTAATATGGTGATCAAATTATACAATTGAAGAGAAAAAAACTACCAAAAGGCTTAATCACTTTGGAATCCATTTTTAATTCAAATGATCAAGCCAAAAGACAAAGCTCTAACATGGTGATCAAAGAAGGATATTTTGAGGAAGTCGAGGTAGCGCATGAGAAGTTTAGAAGATTGGAAAAGTGTGTACTTCTAAAGATAAAGAAGATTTCATTAAACTTTATCAAGTGTATCACAACATTTTTCATGGAGCTATAAAGACTTGCGTGGTTTTGATCTAGGTATAGCACAATATACCATCAAACCTGGATCCTAATGCCAACCCAGTTCACTTTAGAAATAGAGGCCAATTAATCCTAAAATTGAGCCACTAATGAGGAAGGAGTTAACCAAACTCATTACGGAATGTATAGTTTTTCCTATCAAGTATTCCTCTTGGGTATCCAATCGGTGCCCATGAGGAAGAAGAATAGAGAGAAATTTGGTTGTGCGTATATTTCGAGGATTTGAATCATGCATCATTGAAAGACCATTAACCTCTTCCATCAATGGAGAAGATCCTTCAAATGGTGGTTGGAGCTCAAATATTTTCTTTTGTCAATGGATATTTGGGTTACAATCAAATTTTGTCCAAGAATCGATCAATTTAAAATGGCTTTCACTACTAAGTGGGGCAAGTATGCCTATAACAAAATACCATTTGGATTGTCCAATGTCGGGATACTTTCCAAAGAGCCATAGACATGGAATTTAAGGGGCTAATCAACGATATCATCCTAGTTTACCTTGATGACATAACTATATATTATAAGCATGCGAGAAGACCACATCACAAATCTAAGGAAGGTTTTCCGAAGGTGTAGGGAATTTGGGATTCCTCTTAATCACAAGAAGTGTATTTTACGGTGAAAGAGGGAAAGTTGTTGGGACATGTTATTTCGGTGGAAGGAATATCAATCAATCTAGCCAAGATTCATTTAATTATGTCCTTATCTCTCCCAATTCATAGGAAGGGCCTCCAAATTTTTCAGGGAACCATAAACTTTGTGCGAGAATTCATCCCTCAATTCACGACATTGGCTAAACCATTGAAAACCATGCTAAAGAAAAACATGTCATTCTCATAGATAAAGGAAGGAAGGGAGAGCTTTAAAGCCATCAAGATGGCCATTTCTCAAGCTCCCATGGTAGTAAACCCTAGGATTGATAAAGACTTTATCCTTTATGATTTTCGAGTCAAGAGAGCATTTGGGATCCTCACCGAGAAAAATGATGATATGATGGAGCAACTAATTACTTTCTTCATTCAATACCTCGAATACTATGAGCTCAAATACTCATTCATTGAAAAAATGTCTTTGCGGTTATTCGATATTTGAAGAAATTCAAGCACATGTTATCCAACAACAAAATTCATCTGATGGTGTCTCATCTAGGTGTCAAGGAGTTTTTTGCTGAACAAAGAGATGAACGAAAAGCATCTTTGGATGGATCACAAAGGTGATGGAGTATGATGTACATATCAAGGTTACTAAACTTGTCGAGGTAAATGTTTATGTCAACAACTTGTTGCGGACATGGAATCAAAAGGTGATGAGGATGTGACATTCCTAAACACTTATGAGAGTGATGACTGAGTTAGCTGGTTATCCAAAATGAATAATATCCTCTTCTCGGAGTATATCATATTAACGTGGATAAAAATCAAAGACAAACTTTTGTTTATAGTCTATTCCATATGTTCCGTACATAATGTTCTCTTTCGAAAGGATTTGAATGGTGTTCTACTTGGTGCATAAAGATGGAACAAGTAAGTAAGATACTAGAAGAGTTTCATAATGGTCTATCCGGAGGACATTAATCTGCACAAACAACTACTACTAAGATCATGCAAGATGGTTACTATTGGGCGATTTGTTCAAATATGCCCATCTCTCGGGTAAGAAAATGTAAGGAATGTGCCTTTTTCACAGCAACCGAAGTTGGCAGCTCTTCCCCTGCATCCAATCCAAGTGGATCAACCCTTTGTTCAAAGTGGTGGTTGGCCTTCATTAGAATGATTAATACTCCATCCAAAGGATGAGATGTAAATGGGTCCTTACCTTAAGAGACTATTTTACTCGATGGAAAAAGGTGGTAGCTGTAGACACCAAATTCGTGTCTTACGACCCCTTGTGACCCGCATCCCATTTCGCAACCTAACCTCATTACCTAAACCTTACACAATTATTTATTAATTACCTTGTAATTGATAAATCCCCATCACCTCACCTACCACCTCATTTTGCCACCTCATCATGACCTAGCCCTAATCCTAAACTAACCTAATTAAAACCTAAAACTTGGTCTACACCTACACCCATGACTAAGGACCCCTTTCTCACACCTAAAACCGACCTTCTAGTCACTTGACCAAGCCCGCAACTAATCTCTCGGGAGAAAAGTAGGGAAGGTGGGCTGTTTTACTAAAAATAGCCTACTTTTTCCTTACCGATGCGGGCCTACTCGACCACCGTCGGTTACACGTAACCGCCATCGGTTCCCTGTAAATGGCCTCCCCAAACCAAAAACAAAGGATCGGAATTTCATTTTTGGATCAGAGAAAAGGATTCTTTGAATCAAGAAAGAGCATCAGGAGCGATCGAGAAAACCCGGATCTTTACTTGACTGAGCAGAGACAAGTGAAGAGACAAGGAGAGTTAGCAGCAAGGGAGAGCAAGCTGTGGATCAGAATCTGGATACCGAGCCCTGTGATACTCAAACTGATTTGATCTCACGTGTGTGCCGACTCATCCTACCTCAGTTCTGCCTTTGCCATCAGAACTCTTGGACTTGCATCTCCGCGAATAATCAGTAAGCTACTTCTTGCATGTACTCTTTAATAACATTTCTTCGACTTTTTGAATCATAAGTCCTCACAAATCCATTCTTGGATCCACTACCCAACGTGTCATTGCATCTAACTGTCATTCATCTAGATCTCATCACCCTATTTCCTAATATTACCTATATACAGCCCTACAAATAACACAACTACCAAATAACACCACCACCCCACAAAACAACTAACCTTCAGATCCTAGACTCTACCGATATCGGTCATCAGTAACCGCCATCGGTTATCAGTAACCGCCATCGGTTATACTGACTATAACCAATAACCAGCCTTTCCCCTACCCAGTTCAACAAAGCAATTTAATTGATATTTTATAGTATTTTGTGTTAATTCATATTAGCAAGGAACCGACCACCTTGAAAGGAAGTTTTATATTTCCCGGGCCCAAAGCAGGTTTCCTCACTTATTGTCTAATTAAAATCTTGTGGTCTTGTGTTCTTATTTGCAGGTAGTCCTTCCAAGACAAAAAGGAGTTCTTCGTAGTCAGCCTGATCTTTCTCTACGGTACGCGCACATCATCTCGACATTCTACAGGTATTCCTCCTAGCCCCAACCCTTATCTGTTTCTAAAAGGAACGAAACATTCCGAGTGAAACATTTTGGCACGCCCGGTGGGACCCATCTTGGGTTTCTGTTTCTCTTGCTTATTTTCATTTTAGGAAGCATACTTGCTGTTGCTGCTTTTGTTATATATTTCATAAAGAATTTGTCTTGCTTTCCTAGTTTCGCATTAGTGAAAGTCATCTCTCTTGCTTCATCGAACATAATTTTCGATTTGGGTTTAAAACACGTGCATTGCATTCCTGCTTGTTGTTTTTCAATTCTAGTGAACATAGATTAAGTAACAGGTCGTACACGTGGGGGTGATATCCACGGTATTGATAGGAAATTAATCTTACATTCACTGCACAACACATACCGAATCACTTCACAATTAACACAACAGCTCAAACATCCCCCTTTTCTCGCGGTATTCCTCCGCCCGATTGAGGTAACCTTATAAGCCAAAACAACTTGAAATTTCCCTAAGTCTCTTGTTTAGGATTCCGACATCATTCTACGTCTAAAGGCATAAGCCCACAAAATTAAAATTAACCCTAGGGTTAGTCTCTGGATTTGCGTGTGCATCTTGCTTGTTTTCAAGTTCTGTTTTCTTTCTCGTACTCTATCTTCTGTGATCAATAATTGGACAAGTATACTAAACGTTGTTAAAAATCAAATTAGCAGCCTTTTTATATCTTGTTAGCCCAGACTTCTTACACCGACATCGGTTACCTGACCGACGTCGGCTATAGTGTAACCGACATCGGTTACTAGACCGATATCGGTTACTGTCTTTTCCAATTCCTGACAAACCAGCAACCTACCAATTTTACCAGTCTGAGTTTGTTTGTTTCGACATTGAAACCCTACTATGAACTCTTGTCCATGGTTGTTATCACTCGAAAGCAAGCCGCCGCCATGGTTTCACATGCTTGCTCTGTTTCTTTGCCTGAATCACCCCCTTCACATTCTGTGGGGAATCCTACGGATACCAGCGAGGTTCCTAAAATTCTGTGGGAGATAAGGACTTTGCCAAATTTCTAGATGCTAATCCTAGTGCTTGTACAATACTATTTGTCTCATACCCCTGACCGTACGCCTGATGGTCAGCTCCTTGTGGGTATGCCTATTAGTATAGCTGCTCATTTAGCTCCCACTCCGCCTGATAATACCGCCTTGCTTCCTGCATCTCTAGCCCCGTCTCCCAATCCGACGGCTTCAGAGGTTCATACGACTCAGATTGGCTTTCCGTTGGTTAACCTCGGACCCCACATATCATTACCGCCGACTGCCCCTACCTCATCTCTCTTGCAGACTGCTCCGTTCATGACTTGCTCTCTGCCACCTATCCACACGAGCTTTCCTTCTCAAGCTCCGCCTACCTTTTCATTCCCATACACGTATCCAGTGACCTCAACATCCTATATGGGACATCCCTATTCGGTTGCCTCAACATATTCATCCTCCACACCTTATCAACACTTAACCCCACCAGGATCTAGCGGTGGTCCTTGGCCCAATTTGCCTCCGTTTACCACAACCACACCATCATCTCATCCAACTACTGATCTAATTAAACAAATGATGGACAAAATGCAAAACCTGGAGGCTTCTGTTTCAGGAAGTCGTAGCGCCTTGACATACGAGCAAGTTTGTCGGGAGCCCATTCACCCTTCTGTCCCCCTTCATTCATATCCTCCTCAATGGGAGTTGCCGAAATTTACTCGTTTTAATAGTAAAGAGGACCCTCAACAACACTTGCGATCATTTAGACATGCTTGTTATTTGATTGCTCATGATGATGCCTTGTTACTCCGCACCTTTCCCATGTCCTTATCAAGACTCGCTTGGAGTGGAGTGGCTGGTGCTTTAACCCAAAGACTCAATTTTTCTTTTAACAACTAGCCCAATCTTTCTTGGATCATTTCTCCATTAACATTACCAAGAAAGTATCTATCACCGACCTCTATGCCATCCGACATTCGAGGACGAATCTATTGCAGATTTCATTGGACGATGGCGGGGCCTTATCAACCAACTTACGTATGCCTTGCCTTAGATTGAACTTATCAAACTTTTCACGTGGGCATGTGCTAAGCACATTTCTCCTACTCTTCAAATTCAAACTTTCCGCACATTTGATGAGGCCTTTACCATGGCTCGGAAACTAGAAATTCGAGCCTTAGAAGAAGAGAAATTGCGGTTGCGTAACAAAAACCCCAATTTCCGAACTCCTGATTCTACCAATAAACCAAATACCACCACTCCTCACGCGTCCACTTCTTCTAAATCAAAAGGAGCTGTCCACGCGGTGATGCTCAAATCTCAAGTGCCGTCCAATACCCCACCAAAACCACCTATAAGTATAAAGCAGAGCCCATCAATTACACTCCCTTGGGAGAAACCTATGGTGTCATCTTGGAAAAATTGCTCAAGGCCGGAGCTATCACCTTGCCCCCTATTAAACCTCACTCCGGGTTTGACTCCACTCGCGCTATACCTTCCTGGTACAAAGAAAATGACTTCTGTAACTTCCACCGCGTGAAGGGACACAGTCATGAGAACTGCAAGATGTTGAAAAACATAGTGCAGGAAATGGTTGACGTAGGGGATATAACCCTCGATAATCCTAATGCCCCTGCCAACCGAAATTTGAAAATCTTTAACAAACCATTCCCGAATCACTCTTCCAACAGCAACGTAAACTAGGATATCTTAGCCGAGGAGAGTGTTCATGAGATCCATGCAGTCTTTGATACCCAGCCCAAAGCCTCTATCGAGAAAATTTTGAATCAAGCCTCTTCACTAACACAGGAGCCCGAACCTCCTTTACCACCATCGAACCAAAGCGAAATCATTCCTTTACCCATAAAGGAGTTAACTGCCCAGACTTCTCTTCCCATCGATGAGTCTTTTTATACCACATCCCTACAAGATTGCGAACGGATGTTATCTAACCTATCTATTTCCCAGATTTCCCCTTCTACCCCTCTTGCTGCACAAGAGGAAGGTACGCCACTCCTTTTGACATCCTTAGACGAGGAATCTCTTGCACCGACATCACCAAATTCTTTAACCATGACAGACCCTCTCAAACATGCCCTCCGCTTTATTAGTCCTTCATCGCCTAAATCTTTTCAACAACCGATCGACCTCTTAATATATATTGATACAATACCTCATCTACCCCTGTCACACCCACAAGTGGACTGGAATCACAACCCACCTTTCTTCCGTACCAAATTTACAATTCAAACTCAAGACCTGTCATTCTCAGGAAGATAGACAAATCCTATAGGAACGTTTGAGTACTCCTATTCTACTCAAATGCGATGACCGATCCCGACACCTCTACCATATACCCGAAGTGTTTACAGAAACTCAAAATGCCTATGTCCTCACTCTCACCCCCCGTATCTATACTCAATATCCCATCCACCTCTATCAACCTAACCAAATCTTCCCCTACACTTGGGACCTCGCCAATACCCAGTCTAACACACCCGCCTAAGCGACTAGATTTGTCCAAGAATAAAGCCACCCGCCACCTAGGAGACACACTCAACCCGTGCCTCTATCACAATCAAAACCATCATCGTCATACCTACCTTCCATATTGGGACCTCATCCTTCCACCTTGCACCAATATATCATACCTCCTGCGTTTTCTTCAAAATGACCTACGCCTTCTGCACCCATACAGGGATCAAAGGGTATATCAACATTATCACCCCACGCATCCGGTCCACCAATCAACCCTAAACAAACTCCATCATCAAAGGATTTATTCTCTGCTACTCCCCTTTCTCCGTGGTTGTGTCCCACTACCACGTCATCTGTAGCTTTATCATCTAACCAGCTGAATGTAGCTTCTGCGCCAAAGAAACCACATTTAGTGAAAACCGCGTGTCAACACCCCTTGGCTAAACCACCACCCGCACGAACCAACCACGCCCAAACATTACCAAAACCACGCAATCAATACCCTCATCCTCTTCTGATTTTGACCCACTTAAAGGATCTTACGCCAAAATCCTTGCTATGTTAGTAGAGAATGCGACCATTTCCTACCCCCACTTAGACCTTATGACCCATCTAAACCTCGACCTATAGGTTATGATGAGTCTAAGATCTGCACTTATCACCGCACACCAGGGACATGATGTGGAGGGATGCAAAGCTTTAAAACCATCCTTCGTCGAGTCACCTCTCCCGGATAGAAAGGTTAAGAAAGAAAACTTACGAAGGAGAGACCTTTAGTTTCCATTCCCTCTTCTATACCATCTCGTCCCCGCCTCACCAAGATCTATCATTATTACAACTCCACCTCTCGAAGACAGGACTTATCCATACTGCTTGCTCCTCTCGTATTCACGAGATTAATATGATTAGTGTTCTTTACTCGAGCGCAGAAAAACAATGAGAAAGCAAAAGAAAGCACACACTCAAGGCCCTCTCCTTCTCCGTCCAACATCCCGATGCACCACCACCCAAAGTGGTTATTCGTGGACCGCTTACCCCATCTCTAATGGAGCTGCCCATCGAGCCATGATTAAACAACTTCACCAATCACCCATAAAAATGACACTATATGATCTCATTCGAGACTTCAATCTCATCGACAAGCTCTCGTTGAAATTCTTCAAGGGATCGAGGTCTTACCTAATGAAACCCTGCCCGTTGCCTCCATTCTAACACCCAATCACGTTGCCTCTCTCACCAAACAACCCACCGCCCCAACCACTTCGTCTCTCGTACCACAAGCCGCCAGTTTCTCGAAGATGAAATTGTCGATTTTAGTACGAGTAAGATCCCGACTCTGCCTGTTCATCTCTCAGAAACTTACGTCGGGACATTCGTATGTACGTCGTGTTATGATTGATTGACGGTGCTTAGCCTAAACATCATCTCTTCAAAATCTTTTCAACAAATGAATATCCCTTCTAGCTACATGTGTGCCAACCCCATCATGTTGCGGTCATTCAATGACGCTATTACCTCTACCTTAGGCACCGTGATCCTCAACATTCGGGTAGGACCACGTACTTTACCCGAACTCTTCTATGTCCCTCGAGGAGAGTTCCAATATAATATATTCATTGGTCGTCCCTGGATCGGTGGCCATGGGATGCGTTCCTCAACATTACATAGATGCATAAAATTTGAGTACGAGGGGAAGTCCTACACCGTAAAAGCTGATCCTCCCCCCTTTAAAACCTGTAATATGTTATACCGCCCTAACGATGTGCTTATACCAATCAAGACACCCATACATTCAACCCAACCATCCTCTTCAAATATACCTCAACCATCCACCTCAACCGTGCCTACGCCTTCAACCGATGAAACCACCGTCGCAAAAACCACTTCCCTTCCCGCAGCTAACATCCCAACCTCCGACCCCTTAGTAGATGTTTTTCAACGCCTTACGCTGGGGGAGTACCACCTATATAACGTTAGTTCTTTCCTACCCCGCAAGAGTACGGACAATTACATGCACATCCCACCTACGACCGTCGTGTGGGGGAGGTAATCTCTTACGGACCACCCCATTGCCGCACCAACCTAACGTATGGGGGTGTTGACGCATCCTCCATTACCCTTGAACCTCCTCTTGGTGTGGTTCCTTCCAATCCGATTTTCAATACTTGACAAATCATCATTTCACCCTCACCTTCTTGACTCATTTGCTTGAAAGGCTTTGGTTTTGGTCTTCTGAACAAGGCCAACATACACTCATTCCCGTGACTACCCGCAAACACAATGATCGCAGTGGTCTCGGTTTTCTGAAACACCTACACGGGGAGACACCTCGTGTCAGCCAGTATTCGGAAGAAGACGACGTCGCCCCTACCAAACCATCATCACCCACTTTGCCATCATCACCCACGAATCTATAGACCGAATCTATCCCTCCTAACTTTTTTTTTTCATAAATTCTATCTTCATAGGTCCTCTCACTTATCGACGCGATAATGAGGACCCATCTTCTCTTCCCCTTCGGTACCCAGACATGATCGAAGAGGATTCGCCTTTGATTAATGTTGTTGAGTGTCAGGATGATGACTCCATCCTCACTTACCTCGCACGGATGACTCTTATATTCAATGAGCCTTACCATCGGAAACCCAAGCCATGCTGAATGAATCTACTATAGAAATCAACATCCACATGGAGGAGGATCCTCACATTATGAAGATTGGACAATCCCTTAACGCATCAGAACAAGTCGCCTTTACTACTTTCCTCCGTGCTCGCAACCAAGCTTTCGCTTGGTCCTACGCTGACATGCCAGGAATTGATCCTACCATTGCCGTCCATAACATCACTCTAAACCCCGATTCCAAACCAGTCAAACAAAAACTGAGAAAAATGCATCCACGCATTTCCCTCTTGGTCAAAGAAGAGCTTCAACGACTTCTTTCTGTTTCCTTCATCTTGCCTATTGACTATCCTCAATGGATTTCTAACATCGTACCTGTCACTAAAGCGATGGGGGGACTTCGGATATGCACGGATTTAGGATCTTAACCTCGCTTGCCCTAAGGATGACTTCCCCCTCCCAAGTATTGATCAACTTGTTGATCTCACTGCGGGTCATGAAATGCTTTCTCTCATGGATGGCTTTTCAGGATACAACCAAATTTTGGTTGCCCCTGCCGATCAACACAAAACTGCCTTCATAACTCCTTGGGGAACCTTCTGTTACCGTGTAATGCCATTTGGCCTTAAGAATGTTGGTGCGACCTATCAGCGGGCTATGACCTACATTTTTCATGACATTATGCACACTATCCTTGAAGATTATGTCGACGATCTTCTTGGCAAGTCTAAACATCGCAGTGAACATCTTGATGTTTTAACCATTATTTTTGATCGCCTGTTACAATATTCTGTCCGTCTTCAACCAAAGAAATGTGTCTTTGGTGTCCTTTCGGGAAAGCTTCTTGGTTTTATCATCTCTTTGCGTGGCATTGAGGTCGATCCATCTAAAGTCAAAGCTATCATAGAAATGCCCCCACCTACTAATCTCAAACAATTGCGTAGCTTACAAGGTAAGTTACAATCTATCCGACGTTTCATCTCCCAACTCTCGGATCAATGTCAACCTTTTCATCACCTTTAAAAAGGACATTGATTTTTAATGGAGCGAAGAGTGCCACCAAGCCTTTGAAGCTCTCAAAACTTATCTCTCGACCACCCGTGCTTATCCCACCTCAAGACGACCGCCCTTTCTACCTTTACCTTTCCGCCACTGACCACGCTATAGGGGCCATGCTTGCACATTGTGACTCTGAAAATCAAGAACAAGCCGTTTATTATATAAGTCGTACTTTGGTGGATTATGAGACTAGGTATACACATGTAGAAAAGTTGTGCCTAGCCCTATCATTCGTGGCTACCAAGCTCCGACACTACCTTCTGAATCACAAAACTTTCGTCATCACCAACACAGACCCCATCCATTACATGTATGCCAAACCTCATCTAAACCAACGCATCGCCCGATGGCTCATGCTCCTCGCCGACCTCGACCTTGAGTTCGTCCACCAGAAATCAATCAAAGGACAAACCATCGCAGACCAACTTGTGGAAGCCCCTTTACCTGGGGAACAATTTACCAATTTTACATTCCCCGACGAACTCATCGCCACTCTTTCACTCAAGGAGGAGTCGTATCCAATGACTCTCTTCTTCGATGGATCCAAATGCCAACGCGGTGGAGGAGCGGCGTTGTTCTTATTCCTCTCGACGCCGAGCCTATGCCTCTTTCATTCCGACTCAATTTCCCTTGCACTAATAATACAGCGGAATACGAGGCCCTTGTTCTGGGTCTCCAGGTTGCGCTGCACTTAGGTATCAAATCTATCAATATTTTTGGCGACTCTCAATTGGTAGTCAATCAAGTTATGGGCATCTACCAATGCAAAAATGAGGAACTTCAAAAATACAAATACTACGTGGACTCACTTCTAGCCTTATTTACTCACTATTCTATCCAAACCATTCCCCGCTCCACTAACAAATTTGCGGATACTATGGCTTGCTTAGCCTCGCAAATTCAAACTTCATCAACTCGACTCACGAATTATTCTTCGTGGTCCAACAAATTTTTGCCCCATCCTACTCAACCCCGGTAGTTTGTATGATAAATAATGTGTTTACTA
>CM031235.1:6467481-6597968 GCA_018340775.1 Taxus wallichiana var. yunnanensis | reverse complement strand
TCCAGCGTTCAATTACGTGTTACTTTCCTTTATCCACTAAAGTGACTCATTTAATCTTATTAGATCTTTATCTTAATATTATGCTTAGAAGCTTTATTCTTGTAGATGTTATTACATACTTTGTATTTTTAAATTTCATCTTATTAATATGATACAAATGATCTTGTTCTAATTCTTTGTACCCTTGCATGCATAAGGAAATTCTCGCATTCTCATTCCTCGATCCTTTTGTAATTGATGATCCTTATAGAAAAAACTTTCATAATATCCAAGTTCCACAAGAAAATCATGTTTTGTATATGTGTAAATAGGTTTGTTTCGAATAAGGGAACCTCTCCCATTAAAGAGGAGGGACTTCTTATCCCACGACGTTGTTCTTCTTGAAGTCCTATTTGAAGACCAACAGGATGCAGCTGGGAAAAATTCTAGGAGGAGTAGATGGGTAAGGGCATGCCCCTAATATTATGGCAACAGGGACAACAAAGTGTGAGTATTTGTATAATTATGTTTTGATTCATTACATGGTTGATAATTGTCGCTTTTGTCTAATTTGTTAATCTATGGATGTAGGTGACACATATTGGTTTGTGATAAGGTTCATTTATCATTATATAATAGAAATGTCCCCTAGTGTGTAGATGATAAGGTTTATTTATATAATACCCCTCAACACTCGAGAATGAACCGTAAAGAAAGAGCACGTCACACTAGGAAGTGATATGTCATGAAATATAGACAAAGTTGCAGAAATTAAACACTAATAACTTTCATTGATGTTTATGGAACATTACACAGACTTTCAAATTTATAGGTGAGGTTGTTCTAATATTTAGGAAAAAAACTCACAACAATAAACCATATATGTAGGTTGCTTTTAATCCTATATAACAATCAATAAATATAAGTTGTTAATAACTACTTATATACCTATAAAATATATATGTGATTTGTTATTACAAATAAATCACTAATTACTATCATGAATGATTATCATAGTAAACATTAATTTTCCTAACATACCCCCATAATGCATACATGGTAAAACATACCTCATTCTTTGATTATAGTGTGCCACCTTTTATGTGCTCATGATCAACTCCTCAACTAGGCAACATTAAGGCTGAGACAAAACTCGCATATATGTTAACACACATTTCTTCTACTACGATGGTTTTCTCTAGCTTCTACCAACAACCTTACCACCAATTGGTTTCACAAGTGTACACTTAACCTTTCACAATTGGTTTTACAGGTTCACCAAAAACCTTCACATCATGATTGCTACAATACATTTTGATCAATATTCTACAATGTTTTAACAAAAGGGGTTAAATGAGAAATACACACAAGTGAATAGGAATTTACATCATTTGTTCTTATTTTTCATGCCACACTGAAAAACACAAATGTCATCATACCAAAAGTGCGGCCCCATCATTGATGAATGACGAGAGGTTGTTGTTTCGACCTCTAGCCTTTTTGCCTTGTCACCATTAACATGTTGCTAACTCATCAAAATTTGGATATGAAGCTTCAATGTATTTCCACATTGTTTATTATATCTTTCCTCCACAATGTGAAACACATTATTTTCAGATGTCGGGTAACATCGAAAAATGCATCCATAAGACTATCCTAAATCACCTATTTATGACAAGACTCAAATTTACAAATTAACTTAATATTTGACTTAGGACATCACATATATATGATAATGTGTCCTTGTACATTTAAATGATTTTAACTACAGAATCTAACTCTGAGATATCCTAAAAAATAATGACATTTTTGAATCTAATAAACAATATTAAATGACTTATAATGAAAAACATTTTAATTGACTCTCTAAATACCATTGTTTTGACTTAAAATAACTTTTGTACTTTGATAATGACATAATTATGCTCTTACATTGACAATAAAAACAAATCTTGAGATATAATACTCAAGACTAACCACCTATGAGACTTAAAAACTAATAACCACTAAGAATTCACGTGGCATATATCAACAATACAAAAATACCTGGATAACTAATAAAGTAATGATTAATTACTTTTGAACAACAATAATAAGACTGAAAAAAATCCAACCATAAATATTTTGAAGAGGTACACATAAGCTATTGAACAATACAAAGATTTCAAAATGGCAACTCATAAATAGATGGAATGCCATGAACTACGCGCATTTGAATGCAACCAGAGTTTATTGAAGATTGGCGGAAATGTTTTCGAGCAGGAATAAACAAGCTCCATCGAATTCATTCAGAGGAAGAATATACATAATCGAGAACTTTTCCACCACACAACCACTATGTCATCGCTGAGAACATGAATTTTATTCTCAATGATGAATGGTAATGACTCTCAACAATCGAGAGTGCATAGAGATCGCCGAAGGGCAATGATTATTTTGACAAACCAATGACAAAAGGATCAAATAAACACTGTGGCGAAGTTTTCGAATGCAATGTGGGTCACCTTCTTCCCTTCGATTCTTGGATCAACAAAATTTGTAAGGAAAATGCACAGATCAAACTATTTAAAACCTTGTATCAAATTGGTTTGAGAATCAGAAGTTTGTATATCCTCTTGTGATATGTGAGGCGAGTAATGAAATATCTTAAAATCTCCATACCAATATGAAATCAATCAAAGCTACATGCAAAACATTATTTAATGAGGATTTCCATCAGAATATCTAGATAAGAATCAGAATGAGAAATCCAGTGGCATCAAATGACATATGCATGATTAATCTTATCACAGAGTTAACATGAACACTAGAGTCATACCACACAAAAAGGAAAATATGTTGACTGCACCAATGAACAGTGCCAAAAACATAGAGACACTCTAGATTTTTAACATCCACGCTTAGTAACATAATTTAATCTAATAGAAATTCAATATAATTCACAATAAAACTTCATATGGAGGGACAAACATGAACAAAAATGGTTACTCCCCGTATACTACTCAAGATCTCATTTTGCTCTGATACCAAATCATGAAATATGGATAGAGTTGCAAAAATTAAACACTAATAAATTTCATTGGTTTTTTGGGAACATTACAGGAAAAATTTATAGGTGAGGTTGTTCCTAAAATTGTAGGAAATAAATCACACAATAAGCCATATATGTAGGTTGTTTAAACCTACACAACAATATGTAAATATAAGTTGTTAATAATAACTTATATACCTACAAAATATATATGCTATTTGTTATTACAAATCACTCATTAATTACCTAGCATGAATAATTATCATAGTAAACATTAATTTTCCTAACAATATGATAGTGTCGCTAGATAAAGATATATCGATACATAATGTCTAGAATGAAGATATGGTGAGGTTATTAGAGTAAAAATCCCTCAATAGTCATGTAAGATTCATAAGAACATGATTGCATCATTGGGGAGTGAGGTGATAAAATCACATACCAAGTCCCAGGTGAGCAGGAGTGGTGGAAGCATGTGGAGTTTAAGTAGCATGAGTGTATGAACCGAACTGAATGCCGATGAGATGGTGTTGATGATGGGTGATGTAGTGGTGGGAAGCAAAAATGTAGATGGTTTAGGTAGCCAATGTGTAGTAGTATCATGACGTAGCGGATGAGATTAAGAGCACGCATGAGAACCAACCTATGGTGGTGGATTAATAATGAACTTAGAACTAGAAAAAGGAGATAAGTCAACTAGAGTAACAACACACTTGTGTAGGGTGGAGACATATAGCCTCTCATGAGAGTGAGAGAAAAGGAAACTACACCATTATCTTCTAATTATTTTAATCAATTATGAAGTGCACAACAATCATTATTGTGATTGCCATTGATATGTCTATGATGATAGTTTTAATAAGGTTGATCACACTGCTGGCATGCAAGCAATGAGGTAGATGATGCTGATTAGAAGGTAAGAGAATCAAATTCTTTTCAAGAAAGGAAAACAATACATCATGAGGTCTAGTGTAATTAGAAAAGTGTAATGGATTATGTGAAGGATATTTGAATTCCGAAGGGTGGAGCCCAACATAGTGGAGAAGATAAAGGATGCTTATGAGGTAGAGGAGATGGAGATCTAGGAGAATGCTCAATAGATTAGGAGTGGATAAGAAATAGATGGTGTGGCAAAAGAAAAGAACTAGGAGGAGGATCTATGATAGGTGCAACAATGAGATCCTCACACCGTAGGTCGATGACCTTATAACATTGTTTACCAATTTTCTCATTCTTAATGAAGGTGATACACTAGTTACTAAAGAAACTAGCAAACTCAGAAATGTTGGAGGGTTTATGTTACCTTGGATGTGTGATGTGATGGATACAAAAGCTAAATAATTGATTGATTCTATTTGTTGTGAGATGAAGAAGACTTGTAAATAGAATGGAAATGATATTGATTAGATAGATTTATGTGGGGGATACCTGGAAAATTCCAGCTCTAAGAAGGCTTTTTCTTCCTTTCATGAATGTCAACCCCTGTTGTTTAGAAAGAGTGAAATAAAGAAAGAGTAGTAGATAGCATGAAAAAAATAGAAATAGTACTAAATTTTAAAAATAATTAAAAATGATCTAGAAAGCTGATATGACTGAAATAACTGCAAATTAAGTGTTACCTAGTTTGGGTCGATGACGACATCCATACTATGTATAGTAGGTCGATAAAAACCTAGGAGGATGGATCTGAACATGTAGATAAAATATGTAGACCCATAAGGTCCGAGTGCAATCTTGAACCGATAAGGGTGATGAATGCATTGTAATAGGATCTGTAGAAAAGAACCAGAGACAAAGAGGTAGGAAAAGGGACATGAAATGAGAGTTTAGATAGATTATTGGATAAACAAGGCCCTAGTCGACAGGAACCAAAGGGATCAACGGTGACTGTATTAGAGAAATACAAAGCCAAGGATAAGTGGATGAATATGGAAACCTTTAGGAAAAGGGGCTATAAGAGAAGGGTGCTAAGTATTCCCTGGATGTTCCATAATTTTCTCTATACCTATAAAATGTTAGGAACAAAGAATATATAATAATATGATAGATATGCCAAAAGAAAGATAACGATGATGGAAAATCTCATGAAGGATGATCATGAGTGATGTAAGCATGCCAAAGGGATGTGTAGAATTCATATAAAACGTCCTAGGAATGCTTATACATGAGGAAGGATTCTCAGTTTGTAAGAATGATCAAATTTGCATGCATTTGATTGAAGAATAGAAAGGAGGATTTAATTTTATAGGGGTGATGATGACTAGGATGGGTGTCAGCCGACCAATGGGGAAATTTTCCCAGGGGATACTTTTATGATTTTGGCATGATTTTGGGTTTTTTAAAGATTGGGCAATTCCCCGTAAAGCATTGGGTGGGAAGAGTATGTTTAGAGAAGAGGTATAGGTGAGTTGGCAGTAGATATTGGTTTAGAAAGAGTAGGAATGGGAAATGGAAAGTCCATTACTGGAATAAGTGATAGGATATTAATTGATTAGTAAGAATTAATTAATTAAATTCAATAGGAATGGGATAAATGGGGGGAATTTTACTAAATTAAGGGGGGATGGGAAAATTTAAAATTAATTATGCACTCGCATGTGATTACGGGATAGATACCAAATTTAGGTGTGTACAAAATAAGAGTGAATGTTTTGCATGTATCATATTGGAAGCATTTTTTTATAGTAGGAATTAGACCACGAAAAAAAAGATGAATTGATTTTCTAAGTTAATGGGCTAAAATACTAATTGATGCATGCAAGCATTAAAGAGAAAATGTAATCAATGATAGGTTCTATTTTGCCTTGATGTAAGCTAGGTAAATGGTCATGTGTGACTCTAGGGCCATTATTAAGTATGAAATGATGAAGGAAAACTTCTTCCATCTCATAATAGGTACTAATAAATCCAAAGGGTAAATGTGTGTACCATTGGAGAGTGTCATCAATAAGACTATGGAAAAAGATTTTAGCAATAATCAATCATTATAATAAGAAGCCATAACTAGACGATAATGCTTAAGATGTAAATATGGATTTCTAGTACCATCAAAGCATGAAAATGTAGGCATAATGAAATCCTTAGGGAATGTTGAATTGTGAATATTTTTTGGAATAGGGTTGTCATGTAAAGAATTGTTATCGATAGAAGCATAATAGGCTTTTCTTTCAAGTGTGAGAGATTGGACCTGAGATTGTAATTGACCAACAACATGCATGAGTGATAAGATATCTATGATGGAATAGTAGGAGATGTAGATGGTGTATTGAGTAATTGTATCTTGCCATTATGAGTGATCATAGGGATGTCAAGAGAAGTAGAAGATATCGATGTTAAGGGCACACTAGATATAGGTGCCGAAGAAGTAATAGGCATTGAATTAGTAAGACTAGCACTAGAAGTGTTACTCAGATATGAAGTAATGAAAGGAGACAAATCATACATGTTACCAAAGATACAATCTTAGGATAAGATGAAAGCGGAGTAGAAAATTCACATTCAAGTAGTATATGCAAAGAAGTAGAATCATTACTATCATGTGCCTCATCAATATCATATAAATATTTAGATGAAAGGATTTCATTAAGTGTATCATCAACATATAATTAAGGAGGAGAAATAGTATGTGATGCATTATTAGAAACATTTTTAGAAATGGAAGGAGTATGAGATGCAACTATAGAATCATCCTGAATAGTATGAGAAACAACATCATGCACATGTTTATTTTCATCTTGTTTTTTTAGCTAAAACATCATCATCAAGATTAATCATAAAACTAATAATAACATCATCTAAAGTCTTAGTAGAAATAGAAGAAGGTGGAGTGCGAATAATTGTTACAACCAGAAAAGCTTCTCGGATCAAAAATAATGCTAATGGTAGAATGATCAAAGCTAGTAGGAACATTACATTCATGAGCTAACAATTTCCTTTGAGTATCATATAGAAGAATAGTGTTTTGATATAGAGCGCTAAGTTCAGCTATGGTTGCTTCATCATAGATAGGATTAACACTCACATGAGGCATGACTAGCCTAGCTAGTCCTTAGCCATTAGGGTTTTAGTGGATACTAAGGAAAGTAGTTATAAGCTATGGGTTCACCAAAATGATTTAATAAAATTTGGATGTTTTATTAAAATCTAAACGAAAATATTTTTATAATTGATATATAATGAAATACAAGTGCTTGGAAATTTATTTGATCTTTATATGAAAGAAAATGTAAGAGATAGGGAACTTACCTTAATTATAATTATCCCAAAGTGAGTCTGGACTAGAGAATGTGATGGAACAAGAACACATACCATCATAATCAGGCTAAGAAAAAATGTAGAGATGCTCGCAATGCCTCGGAAACAGAACATGGGAAAGGATAGGGGTGCCCGCATGATACCCAAGACCTCTCATGGGGGTATTATAGTTTGCTGAAATGGTCAGAACCTAGTTCCAATAGTATCACTAGGGATTCACACTTGTTATCCTTTGGTTTCCTTTATGTCACACTTGGATCACTAGGGTACCTGTAAACCTACATACAAATATCCTCCTACAAAAACCTAAAAAGACATCAAATCCTAAAAAAGAAAGATGAAAAATGAGGGGTTGAACTATCCTAAGCTATCACGGTGGTGAAATTATGATTAAGCATTGCACTACATCTCAGTAACCAATGCATTTCTATGTTTTTTGTGTGAAATAGTGCTCCTAGCTCACCCTTGCACCAATGATGCCAAGATAGCAGGTGGTAGCTAGATAAAATGTAAATGTGTCAATGGAATAAAATGAACTCCTCTTCCTATGCAATGTGTATGCAAAATAATGCACCCAAATGTAGTCCATTAAGATATGTAGATAGATAGCCCTTGATATTAAATTTCCACCATTATAATGGTAGTTATGTTGTGTTTATATAGGGTTCTCTTGCTTGAATTTTAACACTAATGAACTGACATGCTGACTAGTACCTCAGGATATGAGTGGGAAAACCAAAAATACCATCCTTAAATGTCAAAAATAAGATCAAACATAAAAATGGAATGGACACCCATGATGGACAGAGCACCTGCTCTCCATTGTCCAATCCTAGGTACTAGTGTCCAAAGACAAATGACAAAAATGAGTGGAGACTCACTGATAGAGATCCTATGACCTTACTAGAACAAGGTGTATGACCTGATAAGTTTGAAAGGTAAAAGAAATAGAAACCAATAATACAAACAAATGAACTATGGAATGGGTCACCGTGAAGTAAATACTTTTTCTTACGTAAGATCCATATACAAAACAACATACTTGATAGTGTTATAAATACTAGTAAGTGCACTATTTTGTGTCTATAGGTGTATCCATCAATGTTCACAAGGTTAAAACCCTCTACATTGAATGGTGTAGCTCCCAATGTAACTAATCTAATCCTAAACTAAATGTTGTGTGTTGGATAAATAGGTTGGGGATCACACATGGACACTCCACTGAACCTATGGAAAAGTGCTTGTATAGGGTACAAGGGAGGAAATCACAACGATGAGGGGGAAGGAGAGAAATTAGGGAAGGAAGGTTATTGTCGTGAGTAGGCCAATTGCAGATTTCACACCTAGTAACCAGAGTAGTTCAACATTCAATATAGAAGAAAACAATAATGAAGCTATTTAGTGAGACATAAAAACCTCAGACACAAAGTTCTTAGATTCAATCTATCAAAGATACAAATATCTTTTGGGATCACTATGCTTACAAATTACATAAGAGAGAGAAGTAGAGGAATACAAGAAAAGGAAAATGGAAGAAGTTTAGATTTTATTTCATGTGGATTGGTGATACAAAGCTCAACAACATATCACAATCCACTATTGTTACAAAGAACAAAATTTTAAGGATCTATTGAAATGGAGAAGCCATTTCAATTTATAGCAATGTGAAATGACCTTTCATCTACCCCCACATGAATCTTCATGTCCTCATTACAACTTGTGAATTTTCATCTTCCTAGGACCTAGGAAATTAAGTTTCCTTTTTATAAATCAAAGAGACTTTTACAATTCAACTTTATAAAGTCACTTTAATGAATAAGAAAAATTTCATGATTACACATAAAAAAAAATTAGAAGATGGAGAGAAGGAAATTGGGAAGGAGAGAAGCAAGAATAGGAAGTTAACATATCTGATGAAGAATCTCCATGAAATGACTCCTTTTTGATAAGAATCACAAGATGTGACTTTGAAGAATGGATTTACTAGAAAATATCCAAAGGATTGTGAAAAATATAATGATTCCAACCTATAGAGTATTCTCTTAGATTTATAATTTTATTTTTTTCCTTCTAACTTCTTCACGGAGCTCCCGAATCATCTACCAAAGATCGGTACTTGTTTTTATCTTCTTCCCTGTGACTGAGATTAGGTCACAAGGGGGACCATAACAAGGGTTAGGATCAGGAAAAATTTTATGTCCCATATATCCCATGGGGAAGAGACATAAGGTGTAATATAATTTACCTCATTCTGGTGTTGAAAAGTGTCACTCACTCGATTTATCCTAAGATGAAGTGGTGTAATGGAATGGTCAGATAGAATAGCTACTCAGAGGCTCCAGTCGATATCGAGCTCTACCAGATTCTGTCTACTAGTTGTGGAACATGCGAAAGTGACATGTGGACGCCTCGTATAGATTTCTAGACAAGATCTTAGAAGTGAGAATGAGAGGCATAATGGAACCACAAGGTCTATGGGAGGTTTTCTGGTCTAATAAAGAAAATCTTAGCCTCATCGACTGCTATGTTCAACATTGAAAGATGTGCAACAATTCCAGTGGAAGTGGTGATGATCTAAATACCAGTGCATATAAACCAATGTCTATGTTTAATTGGTCATCAAGCCCATTGGGTTGTGGGACCTGGGATCAAAACCATGAAATCGTGAGGTTTTGGTCTTTGTATGGTCATATGCGTAATCAAACCCCATTTCCAGGAGTATTCCAATAATCGTAGGATTGATCAGCTGCAATGTTTAATGTGTTTAATTGTTCTATCTTCTCAGAATACCTAGTAGGTGTGTGTAAAACTAACAAGCATAAACTCGTATCAATGTCGGTCAACAACTCAAGCCTATTGGGTTGTGGGACCAATGGATCACAACTGAATGTTTTCTCTTGTTGTGGACCTTTGATGGTCATGCAAAATGAATTGAATTGATTTTGATAAATCAAACTAACTATTAAAGGAAATTTAATCTATGTTTTTGGTATTTTCATAGTATATCTGAAAAAAACAATGGAAGAAAACTAATCTAGCAAAAGTAAATATTTTTTATCTTTTCTGGGATTTTAAACAATGCTTCTAATCTAATAAAAAATTAAATACAAGTAATCAACGGTTGTAGTTAATTACTTGTGCAAGTATGTGAATCTAGATCTAAAACAACTTGAACTAATTTAATCAAAACCCTTTAAACCCTACCTCAGAGGTAGAGAACAAATCATAACCCTAGAAGAGCTATTGTTCCCCACTACTTCCCCAGTAATGTCAAAGAGAAAGCTTTCTAATGATTTTATCTATTTGTAATTTCTTGATTAACTGAAATGAACAATTTTTCTACTCTATTTGATATGTATTTGAAATGAATAACTCAGAATTGATAACTTGAAAAATGAAGCAAACAAACAAATAATTCCAACCTGGATAAGCAAGAGCTTTGGAAAATCTGGTTGTATATGTTCTTGTCCCCTTAGTTTATCCTTTCTTTCTCTGTGTGTCCATATGAGTCCAAGGAATTGGGAATGCAAAGGCAATAGTAGGAGAAGGTGCTTGAGAAATGGACATCTTGAAGGAAGTCTAGTTGTAATGCAGGTGGAAGAGAGATAACACAAGTGAATAGAGCTTGGCTATGCAATTTCCAATAGGATTGTGGTAGTAATACTATGCAAGATACACAAAAATTCTAAGCCCTTTGCTTGAATACAAAGCATTGAATATATAGGAATTGGATGGGATGTGCCTTCATGCACAAGGAAGCCTTGGAGTGCCAAATCATTGGGTGAAGAGGCAGTTCAAACTAATTAAATCTATTTAAAAATAGAAGAGGGAAGGAATACCATGCAATCAAGACTATTTTTAGGAAATTTGGTTCACAAACGCACCCTAGAAGTCAAGTTAAGTGAAATCACGTGTGTTAAAATCATGCATGAAGAGTTATGAAAAAAATGTGCAAAGGGTGGCATCATGGGATTGCCGCCCTACCAGGTGGTGGTTTAGAACTTCCCGCCCCAGCAGGTGGTGGGTCCTGACACTAAAGGCCAAAACATGCACAAAAATGAAGTGGGAAGCTAGAAGAAAGCATGGAAAAGTTAAGTACAAGCATCTAGGCTACAAATATATACTGTGAATGAGCTTAGGAACTCGAACACCTTTTGAAAGGACATGAATCATCATTGGGGACTTTTGTAACATTTTTGACAATGTAGCACATGCAATTTTGGTGTGTACATATTTCCCCTCGAAGAAGCATCTTAGCCATGAAAAGGCGTAAAACGTAGAGTCTAAGTATGGCATTCCCAAAATGGGGAGTTAGAAGCTATACCTGACATGCATGTGTGTTGGAATGTCTCCATCCAAACTCCCACTACTTGCAAAATGAAAAAAGAAGACTCAAGTGCAGATAGATGAAATATCAAAAAATAAATACTAAATTAAAATGACAAGAGGACTTACCATTTGTGTGGGGATATAGAAATATACCTACACCAGTGCTCCAACCCTACGAACATATGCACTCAAAAAAAATTATAATATATATATATATATATATATCAAAACAAACTCATTTTCAATTCATTTGCATGTATTGATTTGGTGATTTTTGAGCTCGAGGCCACGTTGACCATTTTTCATCAAAAGAATAGTCAAAACATTCATTGTGAGATCATGATCATGCCTCACGAGTGGGAGATCGACCACGTGGTCTCAGGTTAGTTTTCCTCACTTGTGTGTTTTTAAACCTAAAATGTAAAAATGTCAAAATATTTTCCTAGGGGGATCATTTTTGAAATTTCTTGTTTTAAATGAGTCTCTAGGGGGTGCCTATAGGGTAGTCTTTTATTTCATTCAAAATGGTCTTTTTTTACATTTTTGAGCATTTTTAGGGTAAAAATCTATACGAATTGAATCGGTTTCAGGACCGCCACCCGAGCTAAGCAGGAGGTGGTCGGAACCGCCCTGCACTAGGTGGTGGTTCTAAACAGAATGACCAAAACTCATGCTAACTTAATTTTTTTTGGATTTTTAATGTTTTGTTATGTTTTTGATGAGCTTGTTTCTTGAAATATGTCACTAACTTTCTCTTTTTCTGTGTTTTGGTGGATGCAGAAGAAGGAAGAGTATATCCATTGGAGTCACTGAGAGGGAGTGTGACTGGCTCCCAATGATATTGGATCAGTTGACTCAGATGAGACCGATACTCTTCAGAGAGTAGGCATATGGAGGATTGCACGGGTGCCCCATGTTACTCCTGCCAATCACATACTATGTGACATGTTCTCTTATTGGGATGCAGATCAGAATACCTTTCTAGTTTTTAGGTGCTGGGGTGAGTGGATGATCACCCTAGAGGATGTGTATCGTATTCTTGGGGTTTGATACTAGGACAGACGGTTGAATTTAGAGACAAAGATCTAGAGCCATATGACTCTATGGGCCACTTATATGGGGGATGTCATGGTTTCCTTTGGTTCAAAGAAGGGGATTAAGGTCTGATCCATTCCTACTACTCCCATCCCTATTATCTGCAAGGCCATCATGGGTATCTTGGCCTCACGGTTGATCGGGGACAAGGGAGGTGATACACTACTTTATTGTTGGGCTCCCATCATCATGTAGATTGAGGCACATGGTCATATCTACACCTGGGAGAAAATATACTTGGCAATACTTATCATGACCTGTATCAGATTTTCAAGTTATAAAGGGTAGTCTTTGAGCCATCCCACATTGGTTATGAGCTGGGTGTATGAGTGGATCATCCCCTATGGGAGGGAGTGTCAGTATAGGACCCAGGGGCCATCAGGGCTACTAGATGGATGATGATGATAGTTCTAGAGTACCACATCATCCAGTGGCTTCTTTGACCACACATAGACATGGTGGCCACTCCATACCAGGACATGGTACAATTTTGGGGATAGGATGGGACCATAATGGTGGCTTGTCCACCACTCTTGGAATTAGTTTGACAAGGATGGGGAAGCTTGAGACTCACCCATTTGGTTGAGTTCCTCAATAGTTTGGCCTTCCTTACATTGATATGCTTCCCCCAATGGCACTTATGTATAGGATGTGAAGGAGGCCCGAAAGGGGCCTCACGGAGATCAAGTTGGACAATGGTGGTTCTAGGAGTGCCTATTGTAGTTAGGAAATTTTTTCATGCCCAATGGGTAGTGATGCCACTCTTGCACCCTTACTCTAGATTGAGGCCACCTACTCACAAGTGGAGAGGAGGATGATCCCATAGACATGGAATTTGACTTTGAGGAGCATACAATGGATGAGACTAGAGAGGAGTTCGGTTGGAGAGGAGACCGATGGAGAGGAGACAGGTGATGAGGAGACAGGTGATGAGGGGTTGGGTGGTGAGGCTAGTGGGGTAAGCTCACATGGAGGAGGAGAGTGAAATCCTGAGTGGCATGATACTCGAGATGTTTTAGAGAGGGAGGAGGCATCCACAGAGGAGGAGACACTTGTCTCTCGAGGGACCACTTCCTCATGATGGAGAGGGGGATGATGAGTCCGTGATGGGACAACATCTTGCTTCTATTTTTTAAAGGGACCCAGACCATCATCAAACAACATCATCAACCACTGACCCTACATGGATGCCAGAGATCCGAGTATGTTGATCCTCTTCTCTTGACCTTGTCAATCGAAATGTTAGTTGGTATTTATTTTTTTTATTTTTGTAACTTTCTAACTCATCGTTTCTTCTTTTTTTTTTTGCTTGCAACGACTGCATAGGAGTGGCGAGAGATTATTTGATGGGTGTGCATGGACACCTTGCTAATCCCCTTGGGAAGACCCGAGCTAAGCTAACTAAGGATACAAGACAACCACTTGCAGTCTAGAAGACACACTGATGTGTTTGCACCCATCTAGAGGGAAGCAGAGGTTATGACTTCTCTCTATACTCAGGTGACCACATATGAGATAGTTGAGTGATTGATGAGTCGATTCACTCTCGTAGTGAGACCACAACCAATGGCCACCACCATGAGAACTCCCACCATTCAATACATTCTCATCATCGTATCCGCAGTAGGAGTCTGGACATAGTCATGCACCATCTCAGGGATCCCATAGGGATTGATAGGTATTGGGCCTTTTATTGCTTAGTTTCCATTTTTTGGGCATTTATGACTTTTTTTTGTATATTTTGGGCTCATTGCAAGCATTTTGACCATGCCTAGTGTGTGATGGCATTGTACACAAACTTGATTTATTATGATATATATCAGACTCTTCTTTTTGGTTTGGTAATTCATTTTATTGTATCGAGTTGAATTCCTCTTGTCTTAGTTCACATGTGTACTCTAGATGTTTAGAACTTTTGTTTTTATATTATTTTCAGAATGTATGTAGTGGATATGAATGCTAACATAATGATTTCTTTTTTGTGTGTTTTGTAATGTTGATATATGATAATGCAATCACATTGTAATGTTGAAATTTAGTTTCTCTAAGAAACTTTTGGTACTTCATATTGTTTTGGAAAAACATGGTGAAAGAGTGATATGATAAGTGAACTAACTCACCCCATTCCTAACTCCATGCAACAAGTAAGATGTGAGGTTTTAACACCAAGATCCAGAAGGGACACAAGTTATATAAATTTGTTGAATGGTAATGATGAGAGAAAGAAAAAGATTTTTAAAAAATGAAATTGAGACCCTACAACCTCATTCTATTCAATTTTTCTTCATAGTTTAAAATGTGATATGCTTTCCAGTTTATCTAGACTTAGATCCATAGATGGCCACTTGGTTGAAAAATCTAGTTTTGAGGTTTTAAACTCTTTTTGGAATTTTGACATCTAAATCACTTTGTTTTGATTTATGATTTTGCAACATTTGAATGCACTATTTCTAACTTTCAAATTTGTCAAAGATACCCCCTACACCTTGCCTCATGCTACCCATAGGAAGTATGGGCTCATCCCCATAGACAAGGCATAAGCGAGTAAGGGAACTTCTCTCCTTTCCCAACCCTACATCACTAAAGAGAGATGTAGGATCAAAGCTGAAGGTTGTTAGGGAAAATAAATGTGTAAAATACAAGTTTTGTTGATTTGCATTTTACTTATTTATCTAAGAAAAATTTCTAGAATATTCTTATTTCTAAAGAGATGTATATGGGATAGATGCGACACCATGAAGATTCTAGAATAGGCTATAGGAAAAGACACCTAATCTAGAAGAAACTATAAGTAGAACCAAGTATGCAGGACTTGGTATGGTTACTGTCAAAGCTTTGTCTTATCTTGCTTAGATTGATGAAATGATTCAGAAACAATTGATGATACCGTGAAGATTTGAAGAGACATGATTTGAATGTTTTTCCAATGTTTTCATAATTTTTAGGAATTGCTATAAGAATAAATCCCTTGATCAAAAATTTTATGAAATGAATTGGTAGATTACAATGTAATGTGGATGTAGTAATATACTTATGAAAATGCTAATAGATCATGCGTAGTATCTCTTCACGTGAAGAGAGTTTACGATTTCGTTCAAATCCTCACCCTCTAGTGTACATAAACAAAATGCCCCATTTTTATAGTCTTTTATTAATCGATATGGACCAAACCACCCAAGCTTGAATTTCCTTCCTTCACGAGGTCTTTTTGTTTATTCAACTATTTTACTTACATTGCTCACGACATACAACACAGTAAGGGCTCCGAGTACAAAACTCGACACACATGCGACAATCACATAAGTCATCGACTCACATAGACACATGCAGACGACATCGACATGTCGATACCACACTTTTCCCAACGAATGAATACTAGCAAAGACCCAACCACAAGAAACGTGACTTTAGGAATGACGAACCCATGACATATCATTACTTTAAATGTATTTTAGTTACGGCTAACTTTCCAAGATCCTTATTAGGTAAGCATGATTTTCTCCCTTTTTCCACCTACATGTTCTGAAAATTTGTTTCACAGATCACATATTGTTCAACCATTTAATTTGCTCTTTACCCTTATGACAAATCTTCATGACTTACATAAGTATTCTCCATATTTCAAAATGCCTACAAGATTCTAATTTTCTCATTCTTATGTTAAGATTTTGCTTCTCAAACTTTTATTTAGTGTATAAAATTTACTCTTGCTACACAAGAGATTCTAACGTGATGTCCAGATGAGGTATTGGGATTAAGGAAGACATAGAGTCGAGATAGCTCCCCAAGAACCTCCATCGATCACGGAATAGTTATTTCGCTACCATAGTTAATAAAGTTCAATAACTTATGGACTTCCTTTTTATATTTATATATCTTTTGTTTGCTCGAAGTTTGGTCGCACCAAGATAATTTATATTCTTTGCAATGCAAGAAAAAGTTTAATTAAGTGATAAGGACTCCAAAATTGACCTTAATCCTAATCTCCAATCTCGTGTGCAACATTCATATAATACGCTCTTATATCGCACTAAGGTCTCATTCTTAGCAGCATGTCTAAAACAAAAGAGTTATGACAACACTTGTCGACATCATAAGGAAGTACAAGGCTAGGAGCATTAAAACTACACATAATCACAAGTGATCTATGTTCACAAAGATCCCATATCCCCTGCATTGCATGTTTTCGCATAAGAAATATTCTTTATTCCTTAATGCCATAGAATGACATAACAAGGATTATGAGACAAGAATGCAGTTTCTAAGGTTCTCTAAAAACAACATCTTTCAACACAATTTCGTATGCAAGGAGTTAGATTATGGTTTTCTAACCACAAGTGAACATCCTAGTCAATTAGGGTTTAGTCCCATTCCAATTTTTCACTTAGGGCTTTACGCTCTCTTATAGATTAGATTAAGGTTTTAAACATATTCACCCTATAAACCTCTCGTAAGAGATCAAAGCACTCTATTGTCACTAGCCAAAGATGGCACCTATAGCTAGGAGGATCTATTCATAAGCAAAATTTTAAGTGATAGAACCACTATTTCACTAGCTCCAAGATGTCATCTGGATCTCACAAGAAATTCATTCGATGTAGAAGATTTATTTGACTGTGTTGCTCCTATGTGTCTAGTTTATGTCGATGTCACCAAACGTACCTATAAGACGATAAACCCCTCTTCTTGGGATCTTATTTGCCTAAACCAAGGTGCTCCATCGGGTAAAAAGGTTAAGTTCGTTCTACTGATTTAAATTTTTTATAAGGTAAAAAGGATCACACATGCAGGCAAGTTAAGCACGAATATTTTATTAGGGTTCAGTGTTCCCATTAAAACTCTATATTATGTTTGCAAGGTAAGAAGATAACCCAGAAATTAATTTAATTTTTTATAGGATATTGAGAAGGTACTACAATATATTAACTTCAATTTCAAATTTACTTTATATAAATCAAACCCCTTTTTTTTTGCCATACAAAACTAAAAATCAAATTGAATTGGTGATTAGATGCACATTTCCTAAGTATCCCTAAAACTAGCATATCATACATAGTAACAAATCTCAATTATAACTTTGCGGTAACAAGAGACTACATTTCACAGTTGTTCATTTTACAATGACCTATAAAAATTACAATAATAATAATTAAATTACACATCGCCTTTTTGTCGTCATTCTCCCATCCTGCAAAACCCACATGAGCATGATATCAGCGATAAATCGCTGGCATGGCATCCACCCTAATCAATCATAATTCTCATTTTTCAGTTTCCCATTTACATCTGACAATAATTACAATTTGCAATCGAAATAAAAAGGTCTAGAAACATGTATTCATTGCATTTCGTTTTTCTTCATTTTATAAACTCGGAGAGAGAGAGAGAGAAAGGAAGAGAGAGAAAATATCATTTTGTCTAAAGTTTCCAATACACACAAAAAGTTTCATTATAGTGTTTTAAACAGTTATTTACGTGTGTTAAAAGTTTCCAGGGTGATTTGGCAACCCTACGAGGTCCGCAACTTTCTATTTTTACATTTTCTCACTAGCTGCAAATGTACAAAATGGGCTCGGAGGCTAAGAAACTGCTTCCAAAGGTTATCTTCCGATGAGCACGCACGTCACGATTAACTTTCTACGTGTCCCCAGATATACCAAGAATTCATAGCAACTGACGGAATTGAAAAAGAGCGAACGGTTTGCGTTTGGCGGTTAGTTCTCGGGGCCACTGGTCGTAGTTCACCCAGTTATAAAATGCCAAAAGTTAACTCGAGGGCCCAGAAACCCGCATCCATAACTGACGTTCGAAGGAGAAGCACACAACGAGACATCTCCTACTAGTTCCCCTACATAAGGAGAGTTCATCAGAGTCGACGGGGCTGAGAACTAGTAAACCATTTTCAAATGGCGACAAGTTTTCTGGAGCGACAAGACGAAACTGGACCAGTTTGACCTCGTCAAACTGCGACCGGAGGCCTACAAAATGGCTTCGCCAAACCATCCCGAAAGGTGCTCTTTCCTATGCTAAATGTTCCATGTATTTGTCTAGTATAAATGCTAGAGGTTTGTGAAGATGGAACGTGATTTCTCTTTAGGGTTTGATTGGTGGTCCCAAACGAAAGCCAACTTTCTAGTTTTAACAACTCTCTCTACTATTGAAAACCGGTGTAACAGGGTTCCTAAAAGAGCGTCAAAAGGATGTCATATGATAGTTTCGGGTCAAACCCAAGATCAAGGCGACTCCTCGTATACCAAGGTACACGAATGAAACTTCACATCTCATTTCCAGAGTTATGAAGGGTACTTAGTGAGTCTCCGAAAATTACAAAATTTAACTATTTTAAGCAAGAAGAAGGTCAACTTAATCAATGGAGGGTCAAATTTGTCTGGTCGATAAAACGATATTGGAGTGATCAAAAGGGGAGAGAGTTTTCTAGATCATCTCAAAGCGAGGGTGATAGTCCATGTTTTAAAGTAGGTGAGTTATAATGGCTTCGAGAGTTGCGACACGACACTTTATTGTTTTGCAATGAGTTGAAGAGACATTTAGCTGTATTAAAAATCTAATAACTTAATATTCTATTTAGTTGCAAAAGAGAACTAAAACACGAGAATTATGAGAGGTAAGGAAAGGAGAACCATGCCTGGAGAACGAAGTCGGTCGAAGCCGTAGGCTTGGGTTCAGTCTCTTGCTTGGCACTTCGTCAACTAGACCACGAGCATCCCCAACTCCACCATTTAACATACATGTCTTCTAGATTCGACCCACCACTTGCTGAGCATGATCAAAGGGTTTTCTTATTGTTGTTGTTTGGATAGGATGAGATCTTCCTCCTTTTGTGTGTAGCCTCAAATCTTGCAACCATAAGACCAAGATTTTTGAAGGCGTTTAGTCAAACACTTCACATGTCTTAAGCATGCCTTCACGTTTTGCACATTCTCATGTGCTCATCAAAACCAGAAACATAAAGATTAATTTTTGGCATGATTCTACAAGAGGCACTCATGCCAACGAAGTATTTACAACCCTCATGCACTGAACTTGCCTGGCTACATGCTAATTAGACAAAAATGAAGCTTACATGATCAGGGTATGTTCCATAAGATCACATCTCTTTGAGGCATTCTGTCATGCAGTCCAAACACCCCTTTTTTTTTAATAGACCCATTTCTTTGCACATCCTGTCATCATTGCAGTCCAGGAGACCACATACCTTTCAGGTATTCTGTTGAACAGTTCACGGATTCCACATATTGCATATGTGTTTTCAAGGGCGCTTGGAACTAAAACATTCAAAAATACTTCTCCATAATGCTTTGACGGATGTGCATAACTCTGTTTCAAAGCTTCCATTTTGACAGCTGGGAGGTTGCTGGAAGAAAGGACTGTGGAGTCTGGCTTCCACGTACCAATGCATTTGCTTGGAAGTTTCCAAGGCCTTTTCAACAAACTCATTTGTGCAAATCCCGAAATCATTGCAGTCCATGGAATCTGCATTTTTATTTTATTTTTAAATTTTTTCCACGCATTAAGAAGAACAGTTCGCACGTTTCCACGTTTTTTTACATGTGAATCTACTAGGGCACTTGCAACTGCAACATCTGACAAGTTTCTCGGCCTTGTTGCTTGCTGGGCGACCCCACAGGTATGTGGCGCGGGTTGAGGGGATGCTGGAGCAGGCAGAATGTTGGGAGGAGGCCGCAAAAAAAAAAAACCAAATCCATTGCTAATGTTGAGGACCCGTGGAAGGGAGGAGTGAAGCGGTGGAAGGGCATGACTGGTTTGAAGGTTATCCTCCCTCCATGGCGGCGGCAGTTCTCACTAAAACAAACAAAACCAAAAAGATAAACAAATACAATCCCCAAAGGAGCCCGAGCCCTAAAATTTCGCCCCACTATCACGGATTTTTTTTTAATTTTAGTTCTTTTATTTTATTTTATTATTATTATTATTTTTATAAACGTGGAGCCCAAGGTGGAAAGAGATTAAGTGCTAATCTCATTTGCCCCACTCAAGCATAATGGATTTTAAAATCTTATTTAGCCTCATCAATTGGATTAAGGGTAATGGAGAGAAGACGTATGGTGATTTATTTTGAACTTTTCACACAATTTACGCACTTCCTCAATTTTGAAAGATGTGCCATTATAAGAGATAATGACTTGTGGGACCCCATACCTACAAATGATTTGGTTCATAATGAACTTAGTGATTACACATCCATGCATGGTGGTAAGAGGCATGGATTCTACCCACTTAGTAAAGTATTATTTGGCCATGATTATGAAGTTCGGCCATATGTTGATGAGGAGGAAATTCCCTATAAAATCAAGGCCCCACATGGAAAAGGACCATGGTGTTGTAATTAGTTGTAGATCATGTGTCGGTATGTGGATCTCATGGGAGAAATCTTGACATTGATGGAATTTTCACACAAAATCTACCGCATCATGCTCTAACATGGGAAAAAAGTGCCAATTCGATGTATCTTCTAAGCAGTGGTGTGGCCACCAAAGTGACCTCCACATACTCCACTATGTGATTCATAAAGAATATTCTTGGATTCTTCTTCATCAACACATCTTAACAACATTCCATTAAAGGCTCTACGATAGAGCACTTGTTCCAAGATAACATACTTAGCGGTTATAACACGTAACCATCTTCTTTTTTGTAATGTCGCCCCTTCTGGATATGTATGGTCCACTATGAAATTAATAATGTTAGTGTACCATGGGCACACATAAATGGGAGGCTTGGTTTCAACAAAATACACACATTCATTGGGAAGTCCAGATTTACTAGATCACCTCCATCTAATGGGTTATCATCCAACCAGTCTGCAATGATTTGTCCTTTGACAAATTTCTGATTAACAATGTAAAATCAAACTCACCCATACAAGTTATGAAGCATCTAGATTTCTTAGATAAGGACCCTTGTGTGAGAAACATCTATAGATGATCTAATTTAACAATGACCCTTGTTTCTTGATTTAGCATGTAATGTCTCAAGTGCTTTGTTGTAGAAGACTATAAGGAATTCCTTTTCTTCTTGTGTGTAATGAGTCTCATAGTCAAGAAATGTTTGACTAATAAAATAGACCACATGTTCTCATTTATTGTCATCCTCTTGAGCTAACATGTAGGCTAATGAGACATCCATAGCTCATGAATAAAAGATCAAGGGGCAATCTGACTTAGGTGGCATGATTGTGGGAGGGAAGCAGAAGAACCATTTGATTGAATCAAATGCATCATTACACTCTTTCATCCAATCAATGCAGAAATATTTTTAATAAATTGTTGATTGGGTGAATAGCAAAGGTTAGATCAGGGATAAACCTTTGGATTGCACTGAGTTTTCCAAGAAAATATCTGATGCTAGACTTGTCTGATGGTGGAATCATTTCTAGTATGGCTAAAATTTTGGATGGGTCTATATCAATCCCTTGTGAAGTTATGATGTATCCCAACAACTTTCCTCTCATTACGTTGAATACGTATGTTTCTAGATTCAACATGAAACCGTATTCAATTAAGCAAGAAAGGATGATACGAAGCACCTCAGGGTGATCACAGCATTTTCTGGCCTTAGCGAGAAGATCATCCATGTAGGATTCCAAAATCTTATGGATAAGATCATGGAATATATAATTCATCACTCATTGGTATGTAGTGCCAGTGTTCTTAAGTCTGAATGACATGACATCATAATAATATGTTCCCTAAGGAGTGATGAATGTAGTTTTGGTATGATCCTTCTCAAATATTTTGATTTGGTTATATCTAGAAAACCCATCCATGAGAGAGACAAAAATCATAACTAGATGTTGTGTCGATAATAACATCAATGGATGGTAATGGGAAATCATCCTTGGAAAAATCCTTGATGATATCATCACGTACCACGGAAAAGTGACATGTGAGCATGGGAATCTACAAGTGACTCTTCCTTTTTGACCTCCAGGGTCGTGCCGAGACAGCCGGTGGGTATGGAATATATGTGAGATGCGAGACAAACTAGTTAGGAAATCTAATGTCTTCAATACGTAATGGCGGAATTTGCAAGTCTAAGGAAAAGAAGGCCCTCCTAGCAGGCTGGTGTGATAGATCGGTCGCAAGGATGACTGCTCAAAGGCTCAATCAATATCAAGCTCGGTGTGATTCGATCTATAGGTTGTGGAATACGTGGAAAGTGACTCGGGATAGTTTCGTGTATTTCTCCGGACAGGGTCATATGGTGGATGGTAAATATAGTCGACTCTATGGATGATTCTCTGGCCTAGTCCAGAACTCTCTAGCTTTGTTAGCTGTTGTGTCTAACAAGGATAATTGTTTGATGATGATAGGTGGAAGTGGAGTAGACCGGAATACTAGTGTGCGTAGGCCAGTGTCTATGTCTGATTGACTTACAAATTCGTTGGGTTGCGGGATTTGTGGATCACAACCATAGACTCTTGGTTGTTGCGGTCCTACTATGGTCATGCATAGAGTTAGTTCCTAATCCCTAACACCCAGTAATCATATGCTTTCTCAGCCTCTATATTCAAAACTAATAGTTGTGTGATCCTCTCAGATTGCCTCACAGGCGTTCTTGCAACCTGAATTCTTAGGCTAGTATCTATGTCTGTGAGAATGTCTCCTATGTCTAGCTGTGGGACAAAGGATCACAACCAAAGGTTTGTTCTCTTTCAAGCCCTTCTACAGTCATATGAATGTTGCCTAGGGTAATCTGTAGTTTGGTTGATTTGACCAAAATGTGTGTGCTTGGTCGTCTTCTACGTTTAACCCGCTCAACTGGGAATTGATTTGTTGCAAGCTTACCATTGTTCGAGAAGACTTGGATCCTAATATTTTGGTCTATATCAGTTATCGTTGTGATGAGATTGGGTTGAGGCATGATTGGCTCGAATACGTATTCCCTGGGCTCTCTAGGTCCCATGATTGTCATACAAAAGCAACAATGTAAAATGAACTACAGTAAAATGAAATTTAACTATGTGAAGTGTATCTATAGCATATATGATTTCTCTATTTTTTTGTGTTTTCTGATGAGCTTTATGAATTTAAGAAAGCAGCTATTTAAAATATCTAGAATTGACAGCTAAAATAACAACTTAAAACAAACAAAATAACCGAGTGTAGCTATTTGTCTGTGCAATTTGTAGATCTATTCTAAACAATGAAATAACTTATCTAATCTATTTGCAAGACTCTCGATCCTACCTCAGAAGTGAAGAGTGAATCATAGTTTCTCAGAAACTATTAATCCCCATAGCTTCCCTGGCAATATCAAGAGTAGAATTAAGTGAAATAAAGCAATTAACTACTCTATTTGATATGATTCTAACTAGAACTTTGAAAAGATAGAACACGGATTCTATAGAACAATGGTGAATCGATGTGTGTGTGATCTTGTCCCCTCAGTGTGATCTCCTCGTTCCTTCGTGTTCACGTGGATCCAGAAAAGCATGTAATGCTAGCATCAATAGAAGTAGATATTGGGATAAAGGTAGCTCGGAATCGGGTGAATACAATGTGAGTAGGAGAGGGATAGTGCAAGACTACGAGCTTGGCTTATGCAATTCCTAGCGGGATCTATTGCATGTCATGCAACATAAAGCGTCGTAACACTGAAACTATCTGTTTGAGGAGAGAAAAACCTGTAACTTTAATGGCTTCCTATTGGTAAATAGACTAATTTATTCTAATGGATTGGATAAAATAATCATGATACTTTGCACAAGATGGATATGTGGCTTACTAATAGTAAAATAGTGCTAATTAAACATGTAATGAAAGAAACTAAGCATTCTAAGAAAAATGAAAATTAAATCTATTGCAAAGAGAAATCAGAGGCAAATTTTGAGGGGCCATTTGCTTGAGCACAAGCCATCTATTTATAGCATTTGCATTTACCCAAGGTAAAAACCAAATAGAACTCTTAAACTATAAACAATGGCAAAACACTATTCCAGGGAACCAGAATCATAAATGCAAGCTTATGGCGGTGAAAGAAAGTTGGTAAAACATTGAATTTACGTGAGTCGTGTTAAAAGAGCTTTCTAGAAAATGCGTAAAGGACCGCCGCCCTGAGCAGGGCGGCGGTTCATCCACGAGACCGCTGAACCCTTTGAAGAGAAAAAGGCCAAGAAAAGAGGGGAAAAGGGAAAAACAAAGCACGCGAGGGGCTAAGTGGGGCATGCGGGATGTTAACACACACTTGGAGATATTTTTGAATCCCGAACACCTTGCGAGGAGACCTGTATCATCATTGGGGCACATGTCACGTTGTTCTGGCAGTACAATACCTTACAATTTTGGGTACGTACATATTGCCCCCTCGGAGAAGCGTTTTAACCATGAAGAGGTGTAAAACGGTGGGTCTGAGTATGGCGGTCCCGAAATGGGAAGTTAGAAGTTATACCTGATACATCCGTGTGTTGAAATGACGCCATCCAAAATTCTCGCTACCTGTAAAATGAAAAGAGAACTCAAGTGCAGATAGACACAATAGTTTGGAAAATAAACGCTAAAATAACAAGAAATGAGAACGTACCATTTGTGCGGGGATAGGAACTTACCTCCGTTGGCGCTCCAAACCTATGAAAAAGTCATTTAAAATGAATCAGGGCGCTATATATATGAAAGTGGGCCCATTTTCCTATTCATTTGTGCGAGTCGATTTGATTGATTTTGAGCTCTGGGACCCACGGTGACGGTTTCTTGTATGAGTAGAGTCGAAACATCCGTGACGAGATAGCGATCATGCCTCCACATGCGGAACATCGACCCGTGAGATCATAGGTTAGTTTTCTTCAGTTTATCCTTTTTACCCCCTTAAATTTGAAATGCTAAATATTTTGTCATGGGGGGGTAATTTTTGAAAATGTTAGTGTTAAAGGTCCACTGGGGGCTCTTGGGAGGCTTTGTTTTTAGGTAAAATGGTCATTTTTGCATTTTTAGGCTTTTTAAGTTTAAAAACCCGCGTGGGTTTTCGGACCACGACCGCCGCCCTACCCAGGGCGGTGGTTACATGACCGCCGCCCTGTTCAGGGCGGCGGTTACACGACCACCGCCCTTAAGGTGGTGGTTACAAAACCACCTCTCTGCTCAGGGTGGTGGTTTTTGAGAATGCAAAAGGATCATCTTTTTGAAATTATTTTTGCTTTTCTAGCATTTCTACATGTTTTCGTGACTTTTCCAGTGTTACTCGGATGCTAACTTGCTCTATTTTGTGTGTTTTTGGGTGTATGCAGGCGAGAGAGGAGTATATCCGGTGGAGTAGAGAGAGGGAGTGTGATTGGCTCCCAAGGGTACTAGATGCCCTCTCACAGGATGAGGAGGACACTCTTCAGTCGGGCTGGGATACTACGCATTTCACGTGTGCCCCATGTTACACCATCTAGTCACATCCTTTGTGACTTGTTCTCATACTGGGATGCAGATCGGAACACCTTCCAATTGCTAGGGGTCCGCGGTGAGTGGACTATTACATTGGAGGATGTCTATCGCATTCTGGGGGTCCCGATTATTGGGAGATGACTCACCTTAGAGATAGCAGGTTCACGGGCACAGATTACACAGTGGGCTACATATATGGGAGATGCAGTCATCTCCACGGGGTCGAAGAAGGGGGTTAGAGTTCGATCCATTCCTACTTTGCCCATCCCCTTACTTTCGAGGCTATCATGGGGATCCTTGCCTCGAGATTGATCAGGGACAAGGGAGGAGACACTTTGTTATACTGTTGGTCCCCTATTATTGCATAGATAGAGGGACATGGTCGGATATATGCCTGGGGAGCAGACATTCTTGGGACTACCTACCATGACTTATACAGGGTAGTCCATTTACAGGGGTAGTCCTTGAGCCACCCGACCCTGGTTATGAGTTGGGTCTATGAGCACTTCATCCCCTATGGCAGAGGTGTAGAGGTGACAGACCCCGGAGCTGTGAGGGCAGCTAGATGGACAGACATGTTGGTGCTTAGAGCACCTCATCAGCCAGTTGCCTCCCTAACTACTACCAACATGGAGGCCACACCATACTAGACTATGGCAGGTATATGGGGCGAGGAGGCTCTTACCTTGATCTCCTGCTCCACCACAGGGCAGCTTATTGATAGAGTGGGGCGAGTGGAGATGCACCCCTTTGGCCGAGTTCCTCAGCAGTTTGGCTTACCATACATGGGTATGCTTCCCCAGTGGCGCCAGTATACAGATTAGTCGAGAGGCCAGAGGGGGGCCTAGAGGTTGGGGTTAGATAGTGGTTACTCCTGGCATTCCTATTGCAGCCAAGAGAATAGTACGTGTCAGAGGGAGAGCCGGTGCGCCTAAGGCACCTTTGGTTCATATCATGCAGAGTCCCGCCCATAGCAGTGATGACCCCATTGAGGTAGACTCCGAGTCTGAGGAGTTTACAGGGGGGAGAGATAGAGGAGGAGACCGAGGACAGTGATCTGAGTGGCACGACACCCAGGATATCATGCAGGTAGAGAGGGCCAAGTAGAGTGCAGAGAGGGTGACTCTGGTTTCAGAGGAGCCACTCTCCCAGGGCCATGGGGAGGATGAGTCCATTGCGGGGCGCTACGTTTCTCCAGCCACAGGAGCAGCCCCTCAGTCGGTAGTGGCATCCGTGGTAGGCGCTGATCCCATAGATCCATCCTGGAGGCCTGGTGATCCGAGTAAGTTACCCTCTCTCCCTTTTAATGTTTGTTTTTAGTTAGGATCTCCTTAGTTGCTATCTTGTATTTCTAATTTCTTGTTTGGTTTCTAATTTGTTTTCTCTTTTGTTTACAGAGACCACCGATGAGTGGCGAGATTTGATTCACAGGGTATGCAGATGATACCTGATGATCCCTATGGTGAGGACCCACGCAGAGCTATCCGTGGATGTTGGGGAGCCTTCGGATGGGGCGTGGCAGACATACCGCGTCTTTGCCCGATCGGCATGTGGCTAGGATGGTATCGACTCTCTCTGCAGAGTTAGCGAGGGTATAGGAGGGCGGTGAGCGCCGATGAGGAGCCATTCTTGTGGTGAGACCGTGGCCGCCCCTCGGATCCCGAGCCCTCTATGCACTTAGGCGCCGGCGTAGGCTGGAGTCCTAGGCATGGGCGTGCACCTTCAGAGGGGTCTCGTAGGGATTGAGAATCCGATTGGCTCTCGTAGATTTTTTTATGATACATTATTTTGTATATCCCAGGCTCTTTGAGTGTTTTGGCCATGCTTGGTGCATGATGACATTGTACATAAACGTTGATCATTTATATATATGTATATTTGTTCTGGATCAAACTCTTGGCATTCATGGCTCACTTTCTATTTCTAGTTTCCTTATGTATACCATGATGTATGTTTATATGTTTTTAGAATGTATGCAATGGTGAACAAATGATGCAAGTGTTTTACTTTCCTTTTTGTATTTCATGATGCTGATATATGATGATGTAGATATAATGTGATTTTGAATCTTAGTTTCTGTAAGCAATTTTGGATACTTCATATTTGTTTTGGCAAAGTGATGAAAATAAACCAGTATGATGAACGAGATAAATCGACCCTACCCCAAATCCACGCAACTAGTAATATGCGAGGGCTTATCACCGAGAGTTGGGAAGGGCGCAAGTTATGAGATGTGTTGAAATGATAGTGATGAAAGATGAGTTTAAGTGTTTTCTCTAATGTACCAAGTCGTGAAATTTTGAAAAGTCGATTCATTTTTTTGGGTCATTTTGTATGTATTTCGGGCACTGTCGGACATTTTTGTCCCACTTTGTCCCAAGTTAGAAGTGCGTCATTCCCCGATCGGCATAGGTGATTTCCCGAAATTGTCCCGATTTCGGGCCCGTCAAAATTTTGAGTTTTGTCCCAAGTGTCCCAAACTTTTCGTGCGAGTTGTTGATGTTGGCCGAAGCATCCCCGTCCCAAGTTCCGAAGTGCTTCACTTTGGTGATGTCCCAATTGTCCCAATTTCAAAAGTCGCTTGTTCCCAAGATCCCGAAATCCCGAAGTTGTTCCATTTTCGGCTGTCGGAATCGGTGTTTGCTTTTTGTCCCAAATGTCCCAAGTTCAAAAGTGCTGGCTCTGTTTTCGGCCGAAATCCTTGATCCGCGTACGCTCTTTTGTCCCAAATTCCCGATGTCCCGAAACACCGAACCCGCGTGCTTGGAACTTTTGTCCCAATGTTTCAAATGTCCCCAGTTCGAAAAAACGGGCGAACTTTTGTTCCCAGTTTCAAAGCGGGCCTTTTGTTCCAACCGAAGCACCGAACCGCGTACTTGAGACTCTTTCATGTCCCAAATGTCCCAAGTCAAAAGTGCAAGTTGTTCCATTTTCGGCGAAACACCGAACCGCGTACTTCGCGCGTTTTCGTCCCAAATGTCCCAAAATGCATTTGTGCGTCTTCTCCTTGTTTCGCCCGAATCGGCCGAGCCGCGTGTTTCGCGCATTCGCGTCTCACATGTCCCAAGCGAACCAAATGCCATTCATACTTAGTTTTTCCCGCTCTACTCGAATATGTTGTTTTTCAAACTGATAGATATGAATGTAATGCGCATTGATCACCCTTCCCTCTCCTCAACGGCTATATAACGAGCAAGCCACCTTTGCAATTCTTACATTGTTTCCATCTTTACCCTTGCTCGAACCCTTGCAACCTAATTCCCTGCGCATGTATCCTTTTTCTGTAATTCCTTCCCGAGTTTAGGTTGCAGCTCTGTTGCTATCAATATGAAGATCAAGTTTCAGGAACAGGAACAAATTTCGCCGCTCGAGTCTGCCATTGAAGAAGCCAAACAAAGATTATCATACTCATGTCGAGTTTGATAAAGAGCTGGAGAAATGTCTTGGATTTTGGGACGCGATCTACGGCCAACAATCGAGTCCCTCGTGGCGAGAGACATAGGCGAGGCGTTAGAAAAGAATTCGGGCGGCGGATTACGAAGTCGGTGGGTCCCTCAGTATTGGGCCACTGTCTTCTTCTCCTCATTCTTTTCTCTTCTTCCATTTCTTTTGCCGTTTTCTTTGTAACGGGTTGAGGTACTGCGATAGGCGGTCTTTAACTGTTCTTGGTTAAAGAAAGCGGTTCTGAAAAAGTAGCTTGATTTGTAAGTTATATAATGGCCTTCTTCACGCCATTCAAAAAGGAGGAAGAACTTGGCATATTTTCTAAAAGTGTAAATAGATTATAAAGAAATCAATACAGAAGGACTTTTCCATTCTTTGTCTATCTGATCTCTGTTATTCCTAAGCTTTCATTTATTTTCTTTGTGAAGATCATTTGTCTCAAGTTCGTTAGTCTTACCGATTGCATACTCTTGACTTTGCAAAGCTCGGTGATCTTGTATAACCAAGAAGGAACTTTGTGTCCTTGATTAATGAATCTGTGTTATGTTAAGAAACTTTGTGTTCTAGCGGATGTTATTCTAGAACTTTGTGTCTTTAAATTCCATCTTATTTATTCAATACAAATGATCTTGTTTCAATTCACTGTGACTTTCGCATACATAAAGAATTACTCTGATATCTATAATTCTGCATGTTGCCTTTCTGCTCTTTCCCGTACTCTCATTTCCTCAGTCCTTTTGTAATTGATGATCTTCATAGAAAACACTTTCGTGATATCCAAGTTTAACCAACAAATCATGTCTTGTACATTTGTAAATAAGTTCGTTTCTGAATAAGGGAACCTCTCCCATTAAAGAGGAGGGACTTCTTGTCCCCTGACTGTTGCTCTTCTTAAAAGTCCTATCTGACGACCAACAGTTTTTGGCGACTCCGCTGGGGAAAATCACATTCCAGTTCTGTAATTTTTCGATCATCTTTTGATCTGGCGACTCCGCGTTTTACTCGAGGGAGAAGGACCCTTGGTATTGAAGATTCTCAGTTCCAGATTTTGGAGCAGCAGGGTTTTCCTTTTCCTTCAACAAGAAATAGAAGAACTCGTTCGACAAGCACTCCACCTGTTCAAGATAGAAGTCCTACGGGTGGTATTCCTTCAGAGCCAGCTAGCCCTAATCTGCGAGCTTTGATTCTTGCTGGTGTTGCAGTTCCTCTCCAAGCCGTTTTTCCAAGAATGGCGGCGCCATTACCATGGGGTCATCGTGTCGGGCCCCTTGCTCTTCCTCAGCCTTTGCATGAGTTACCAGAGGTAGCAGGAAGAACTTCCCAAATTCAAAGGCGATGGCAAAGTGCATCTGATGAACACATCGCAGCCTTCATTGTTGCATGTGGAGTCACGGGAGTTGAGCATGAAGGCGTCTCGTGAGGCTGTTCGTTGAGGCGTTACAAGATAATCTTTGCTTGATTGGTTCTACCACCTTCCATTTGGCGCTATCACCATTAGGGCACAATGAGAACTCGGTTTGAAAACCGTTTCAAACCAGCGAGAAGATGTGCATGCCTTGCTTGCCCAAATTTCTCGAGATAAAGAAAGATTCACGAGAACCCATGAGAGAATTTGTGGCCGGTTCAACAAATTGATCAATAAAATTCATGACCTACCCGACTTTGTTGATCAAATTCAAAAATGTTTCTTCCTAAATGCTCAATCGCCCAAAGTTAGTTATGCACTAAAGGGCTAATCTCGCATGACATTGGTGAGGATCAAACTCTCATTTGTTAGTATCGAGGATGACTTGATCATGTCGGGGAAGTTGAGAAGAGACCCTCCCAAATCTAAGTCTGCTTTGCTTCTTCCTCTTCCACCCTGGACCTAATATCTTGATCCATTAGTCGAGAAACTTGCGAATGATCTATTGCTATAAAGAAACAATTAGCTCGGCATGCTCCTTATGCGAGATGTTCCAAGGAGAAATTTCAGCCCAGGGAATCATTTGCACTGCTTCTTAAACAAGACTAGCACTTGAAGGACCTCTGTTAAGGTTCCTGTGAATACTGACTGTGAGGTTGAAGAGCCGGATGATGATGAGATAATGAAGCTTGCGAAGAGTTTGCGAGAGAAGTTGATGATGAAGCGAGATGAATTTGAGGGATCTAGAGTAAATTTCTTCACCTTTGAGGGCATTGATGATGGAGATGATTATGATGAAGTGGTAGCGGACATGAATAGTGAATCATTATTTGTCATGACTCGAGAAGCAGAGACAAGTCGGAGGAGAAAGTGACACTGACCTATCAAGAAATCTAAGGGAGATTCGACAACTATTCCCGTGATTGCAAAAAGAGGATCTCCTATCCCTACTTCATCTACACCAAAGGTGAGTCCTATTAATCCCTACTACTAAAGTTGCTTCTTCTTTCTCTCCTAAAGTTGATAAGCCTAGAGAATTTGAATGATGATGGCCGTCCATACGGATCCTTTGACATTGTTGATCACTGAAAAGACCAAGGTCCAAATCTCGAAAGTGAGTATTATCAAACCCATCCCAAAGCTTTTGCCAAAATGATCCACTTTGTCAATTCCCACTCTAAGACCACCTCTAAAGGCCTTTTGCCCACTCCTCTTACGCACCTGACCTAGTCGGTAGCTTTGTCACTTCGCCTATTGACAAAATCAAGCCTTTTTATGTAACACTTCTTATAGCTGGTCATAGGCTCGATGGTAATTGTGTCATAGATTCGGAGCCTCGAGATAATGTGATGCACTGCTAAAGTGGCTCATGCTTTAGGCCTAACTCTCACGCGCACTTATGGATCTTGTTACTCCATGGAGAGTAAGAAGTGCCCCAGTCGGGAGAATTAAAGATGCACAAGTAGCTTTTTTTGCTTTACGAAAAGAAAGTGTTGGCTACCATCTTAGTAGCAGATATTCCCCCTTCATACGGGATGTTGCTAAGTAGGAACTTCTGCAAAGACGTGGGTGGGGAAATCCAAATGGAGTGGTCACATGCACTCATACCTGTCAATGGACACATGAAGAAGTTGTTGCCTGAGAAGCAGTCGAGTATATTGTGCAGAAAACGGATGACCCTAGAGCACAAATACTTTATGAGGATATGGGGCATGGAAACTACATGATTATGTCCCCTGATGAAATCCAACCCCCAAAGTGTCTCCTAAAGATCCTAATGGGGTTTGGATTTTAGAGTTTGATGGAAGTTGTTCCTCGGTGGTTACGGAGTGGTGTCTGCTTTGGTGTCACTGAAGGAGGCCTACACCCCTTTTCATTTAAGTTGCAGTTCGAGAATACTAATAACACAGTGAGTATGAGGCTCTCATTCTCGGATTGCAAGTGGCCAAAGAACAAGGTGTAAAGAATCTTCTGGCTCGTGGTGATGCAGAGTTGATAGTAAAGCAGGTCAGAAACCTTTTTCAAGTGAAAAATGGAAGGCTGAAACATTACCGGAATCAGGTTTGGGATTCCATTGAATTCCTTGATGCTTTCTCTATCGAAGCAGTACCTAGGGAAAAGAACAGCAGGGCTGATTCACTATTTCATCTCGGGGTCCTTCTTGATCCCTCATCCTGATTTCTCTCAGGACAAGTTCACCATTGAGATGGTCCATCGGCCCAGTGTACCTGATAACACCAATAACTGGCAGGTTTTCAATGATGATCAACATTTGCTTTCCTTCCTGGAACTCAAGGGTAATTTCGAACAACCGTATTTTGAGGAAGTGACAACTGCCTCGTGAAAGTGTGCCATTTGACAAGCGGTCACCCAAGGAAGAAAGCAGATCAAGATGGGTGCATTAGACTCAAGGGAATAAGATTCCTAAAGGTTGGTAAGCTTAGAGGGCTGTTTGACAAACATGACGGGTATGTGAAGTCTAGGGCTTCTCTAGGACCTCAACAATCGGTGAGTGTGACAAAATCAATATTGGGAGTCCTAATGACCCTAAGCTGGTGAACATTGGAAAATGTTGCATAGCAGATGAGAGGAGAAAAGCAATTGATCTTCTAAGGAGGTATAAGGATGTTCTTGCTTATTCTTATGAGGATCTAAAAGCCTTCAGGCCAAAAGATATGCAGCATTCTATTCCTCTTAAGCCCGGAATTAAGCCTTTCAAGCAGAAACAGAGGCAATACAATCCCAAAATAGCTGACACAATCTTTCAGGAAATTCAGAAGTTGTTGAAGGCTAAAATCATCTTTCCCATTCACCATTCAACATGGATTGCAAATATTGTGCCTGTTAGGAAGAAGAATGGTGAGATCCGCATCTGTGTTGATTTCAGGAACCTGAATCAGGCGTCTTTGAAAGATAATTATCCTTTGCCTATGATGGATCAGGTCTTGCAAGCAGTTACAGGGTCTGAAATGTTATCCATGCTCGATGGATTCTCGGGATACAATCAGGTAGAGGTTGATACTGCAGATCAACACAAGACAGCTTTCACTACTCCTTGGGGCACCTTTGCTTACAAGAGGATGCCTTTTGGGCTCATTAATGCTGGTGCCACTTTTCAGAGAGCCATGGATCTGGCTTTTGGAAGCTTGAAAGGGAAGTGTATTGTCATATATCTTGATGACCTGACAGTGTTTTCCAAGACAAGAGCGGATCATTTTGATCACCTAGAGACAGTTCTGCTGAGATGCAGAGAGCATGGGATCTCTCTGAACCCTAAAAAATCTATCTTTTGTGTCACAGAGGGAAAGTTATTAGGGCACATCGTTTCCAAGGATGGTATTAAGATTGATCCTGAACGAGTTCAAGCCATCCAACAAATTCCTCTCCCGACCAGTAAAGGGTGTGCACTCCTTCTTGGTAAGATCAATTTTTGAGAAGATTCATCCACTGATTTTGCGAGTTAACTTTGAATATTTCTCGAGATGATGAAAGGGAAGCAAACATTTGGTTGGTCTTACGAAGGAAAGGAATCCTTTGAAGGTATCAAGAGAGCTATCGCTAAAACTCTGTTTTGCTTTGTCGATTTTAGCAAAGATTTCATCATCTATTGCTATCTCTGAGATAATACCTTGGCTCTTTGTGTTAACTCAAGAAGACTCTAATGAGCATGAGCTACCAATCGCGTTCATGAGCTATATTACGAAAGATCACGAGTTGAAATACACCATGATGGAGAAGCATGCTTTTGCGGTGGTTAAAGGCATCAGCGAGTTTCGCTTTTACATCCTCAACTCTCATTCCATGGTATTGGTCCCGGATACAAGCTGTTAAGTCAATTCTCACACAGCAAGAATTTGGATCTAAGAGGGAGGCGGGTTGCTAAGGTCAAGAGTATGACATTGACATCAAGCCGACCAAGCTGGTTCGTGGAAAAGGTCTTTGTGAGCTCATTCTTTGAAGGAGCAAACATGAGTTCTTTGGAGGAGAAAGTTGACCTTCCTCTGCATTACTGTTCCTTAGTTCGAGTTGATGAATGGTATCTTGACATCGCCCATTTTCTCACCTATGGGAATGCCCCTCTCATTTAACTGCCAAAGAAAAGAGGACTATTAAATTGAGGTCAGTGCAATATGTATTATGGGAAAATGCTTTGTTCAAGCGTGGGTTAGATGGGAGATTTTTGAAGTGTGTGGACAAGGAACAGCAGAGAAAGTTGCTCTCAGCTTTTCACGATCAGGCATGTGGAGGGCACTATTCATCAATGGTTACAGCTCATAAGATACTCCGTGGAGGATACTACTGGCCTTCCTTGTTCAGAGATGCATCCAAGTGGGTGGATAAATGTGAGGCTTGTCAGACCTTTGTGGGAAGACCTAAATTGGCTTCTTTGCCTCTCAAGCCAGTTGTGATTGAGGAACCATTTCAACAGTGGGGTTTGGACTTCATTGGTACACTTAATCCTGCTTCTAGTGCTGGTCACACTCATGTACTAACTGCCACGGACTACTTCACCAAATGGGTGGAAGCTATTCCAGTCAAGAGCACTACTTCTGAAGTGGTATGCAGCTTCATCAAAGAGAACATCTTGGTAAGGTATGGTGTACCTAACAAGATTGTAACAGATAATGCCTCGAATTTCTCTTCTGCTGAGATAATGGACTTCTGCTATGGGTATGGCATTTCTTTGGCTCACTCTTCAGATTACTACCCTCAGGGAAATGGGCAAGCTGAATCCACTAACAAAAATTTGGTGACTATTATAAGGAAGTTAGTAAATGAGTCTCAATGAAACTGGCACAAGAAGCTCTATGATGCTCTTTGGGCAGACAGGATTACACCAAAGAGAGCTATTGGAATGTCTCCTTTTCAAGTGGTGTATGGAGTTGAAGCTCAATTGCCAGTGACAGTGGAACTGCCAGCCTTGCACCTAATGAAGGCCATTGAGGATACTAGTTTCAGAGATGCTTTGGACAAGAGAATTATGTGTACACTGGCTGAATGAGGACAGATTGGAGGTTGCTGATCGGATATCTATTCACCAGTAGAAGGTAAAGGTCCTGTTTGACAAGAAAGCCAGGTTCAGAGATTTCCAAGTTGGAGACACCGTGCTGTTATGGGACAAAAGACATGAACCTCGTGGCAGCCATGGAAAGTTTGATTCCCTGTGGCTCGGACCCTTCAAGATCAGGCACTTTGCTGGTGAGAATTCTTTCTATCTTGATTACATGGATGGTTCTTCTCTACCACTTCCTTACAGTGGGTAGTATCTCAAGTTGTTCAAGTCCTAGGTGATTAGGAAGTCCCTTGTATATTCTGTACAGTGTTTTTGCTTGTCTTCCTTTTTGTTTTGGTGTGTTGTCCTCTGTATTGATCTGCTTTTTGACTCCGTTGCCCAATGGATAAGGTACTGGTCTGCTTCCCCTGAGTTTGTCTAAGTTCTTGCCTTGTCTCATTCCTTGAATTCATGCCAAGTCATCCCCAGAAGGAGCCAGCTGTTGTCCACTCAAAATTCCCCTGCTCTGATGAAAGTAAAAATTTCAAAATTTTGAGTTTAAGTGTTTTCTCTAATGTACCAAGTCGTGAAATTGAGAAAAGTCTATAGTTTTGGGTCATTTTGTATGTATTTCGGGCCTGTCGGACATTTTTGTCCACTTTGTCCCAAGTTCGAAGTGCGTTCTGTTCCCGATCGGCGATTTCCCGAAATTGTCCGATTTTGGGCCGTCAGAACTTTTCGTCCCAAGTGTCCCAAACTTTTCATGTGAGTTGTTCAATGTTCGGCCGAAGCACCCAATCCGCGTACTTCACTCTTTCATGTCCCAACTGTCCCAATTTCAAAAGTGCGCTCTGTTCCCCGATCGGCCGAAATCCCCAGAAGTTGTTCCATTTTTGGTACGTCCCAAATGTCCCAAGTCAAAAGTGCTCTGTTTCGTCCCTTGTCCCCAAGTTCGTACTTGAGCTTTTGTCCCAATTTCCCAAAAAGTGCGCTCTGTTCCCTTTTTCACACGTACCGGAACTTTTATGTCCCAAATTCCCAAGTCAAAAGTGCCTTTGTTCCATTTTCGCCGAAACACCCGAACCGCGTACTCGGAACTTTTTGTCCCAAATGTCCCAAGTTCAAAAAGTGCGGGCCTTTTGTTCCATTTTCAGGCGAAGCACAGAACCGCGTACTTCGGAACTCTTTCATGTCCCAAATGTCCCAAGTCAAAAAAGTGCAAGTTGTTCCATTTTCAGCCGAAACACCCGAACCGCGTACTTCGCGCGTTTTCGTCCCAAATGTCCCAAAATGCATTTGTGCGTCTTCTCCTTGTTTCGCCCGAATCGGCCGAGCCGCGTGTTTCGCGCATTCGCGTCTCACATGTCCCAAGCGAACCAAATGCCATTCATACTTAGTTTTTCCCGCTCTACTCGAATATGTTGTTTTTCAAACTGATAGATATGAATGTAATGCGCATTGATCACCCTTCCCTCTCCTCAACGGCTATATAACGAGCAAGCCACCTTTGCAATTCTTACATTGTTTCCATGCTACCCTTGCTCGAACCCTTGCAACCTAATTCCCTGCGCATGTATCCCTTTTCTCTGTAATTCCTCCCCGAATTTAGGTTGCAGCTCTGTTGCTATCAATATGAAGATCAAGTTTCAGGAACAGGAACAAATTTCGCCGCTCGAGTCTGCCATTGAAGAAGCCAAACAAAGATTATCATACTCATGTCGAGTTTGATAAAGAGATGGAGAAATGTCTTGGATTTTGGACGCAGTCTACGGCCAACACGTCAGTCCCTCGTGGCAGAGACATAGCTGAGGCGTTAGAGAAATTCAGGCAGCGGATTCTGAAGTCGGTGGGTCCCTCTCAGTGACTGGCCACCTGTCTTCTTCTCCTCATTCTTTTCTCTTCTTCCATTTCTTTTGCCGTTTTCTTTGTAACGGGTTGAGGTACTGCGATAGGCGGTCTTTAACTGTTCTTGGTTAAAGAAAGCATTCTGAAAAGTAAGCTGATTTGTAAGTTATATAATGGCCTTCTTTCACGCCATTCAAAAAAAGGAAGGAAGAACTTGGCATATTTTCTGAAAGTGTAAATAGATTATAAAGAAATCAATACAGAAGGACTTTTCCATTCTTTGTCTATCTGATCTCTGTTATTCCTAAGCTTTCATTTATTTTCTTTGTGAAGATCATTTGTCTCAAGTTCGTTAGTCTTACCGATTGCATACTCTTCAACTTTGCAAGCACGGTGATCTTGTATAACCAAGAAGGAACTTTGTGTCCTTGATTAATGAATCTGTGTTATGTTAAGAAACTTTGTGTTCTAAGCAGATGTTATTTACAGAACTTTGTGTCTTTAAATTCCATCTTATTTATTCTATACAAATGATCTTGTTTGATTCTTTGTGACTTTCGCATACATAAAGAATTACTCGATATCTATAATTACGCATGTTGCCTTTACTGCTCTTTCCGTACTCTCATTTCCTCGAGTCCTTTTGTAATTGATGATCTTCATAGAAAACACTTTCGTGATATCCAAGTTTAACCAACAAATCATGTTGTCATATCTAGCTTTATTTGATGACATGATTCGAGATAATTTGATGATATCATGAAAATGGAGAGGTATGATTAGAGTGTTTATGCCTACAACATCATGAGTTTGTAATGAATTGCTTTGAGAACAAAATTCCTTGATCACAATTTGTGTACGAAACAAGCGAGACAAAATGATCTTTATCTATATGAAGATGCAATGTAGATATATATATAAGTAGTGCTAGTTGCTCACGCGTAGAACCGCTTGAGGTGCAGGGAATTGACTGTTTCACCAAATTCCTCACCTTCTAGTGTACATAAGAGGTATGCACCATTTCCATAGTCCTTCATGACTTGGTATGGGCCCAACCATTTAGGCCAAAATTTCCTTCCTTCGCCGGTCTTCTTGTCGATCTCGGCTGTCTAGCCTTAGAACTAGATCACCTTCATATATGTCACGTTCATAGACCTTCTTGTTATACTGCCGGCACATCCGGTCAGCATAGGCTCTATGTCGCTGTTCAGCATCTAACCTAGCTTCATCTAGGCTTTCTAGTTGGGAAAGACACGCTTCTCTGTAAGCGTCTTCATCCAGAATCCCTTATAATGAAATGTAGAGACTGGGCATTTCAACCTCAAGTGGGAGAACTGCTTCTGCCCCGAATACTAGTGAGAAAGGAGTTTCTCTCGTTGTTGTTCTTATTAAGGTTCGGTGGGCCCATAAGGCCGATATAACTTCAAGTGCCAATATTTTTTGTTTTCTTTCACCGTTTTAAGGAGAATGGATTTTAGTGTTTTATTCATCACTTCACTGCCTATCTGTTGGCTTGAGGGTAATACAAGGAAGCCATATGATGGCTTATCTTACATTTATTACATAGTTCGAACCTCTTCATTCTTAAAAGAAGTTCCATTATCGGAGATAATGATTTGCGGGATACCGTACCTGTAAATGATTTGGTTCAAAATGAACTTGGTGATTATAGAACTAGGTATAGTAGTAAGAGGCATAGCCTCTACCCATTTGGTAAAATATTCGGTGGCCGTGATTATAAAATTATGGCCGTCTGTGGATGAGGGAGAGAATTTCCCTATTAAATCTAGGCCCCATGTAGAAAAGGGCCATGGAGTAGCGATTGGTTGTAGAGCTTGTGTCGGCATGTGGATCTCATGGGAGAATTCTTGGCACTTATGACACCTGTGTATGAACTCTACTACGTCGTGTTCTAGAGTAGGCCAGAAATAGCCCATTCGATGTATTTTGCGAGTGGTGGCATGGCCACCAAAGTGGCCTCCACACATTCCACTATGAGATTCATGGAGAATCTTCTTGGATTCTTCTGTGTCGACACATCTTAGAAGCATTCCATCAAACACTTTTGAGAGAGAAATTTCTCTATAATGACGTATTTAGCTACGATAATACGTAACCGCCTTCTTTGTTATGGTGTAGCCCCTTCTAGATACTTATGGTCCATGATATAATTAATGATACCCATGTACCAAGGACACTCAGAGATAGAAGGTCGGGTTTCGATGTAGTATACGCACTCGTCTGGGAAGTCCAGATCTACTAAATTGCCTCCATCTAATGGGTTATCAGCTAACCAATCTGTGATGATTTGTCCCTTAACGGACTTCTGATTTACAAACGTTAATTTGAATTCTCCCATTAAGGTTATAAAACATCCATCCTTTTTAGACAAGGATCCTTGTGTGAGGAAAGTTCGTAAATGGTCTGTTTTTACCATGACCCTTATTTCTTGATTCAGCATATAGTGTCTTAAGCATTTGGTTGCAAAGACTATGGCGAGGCATTCTCGTTCTGCTTGTGTATAACATGTTTCATAGTCGAGAAAATGTTGGCTAATGAAATAAATCACACGTTCTTCTCTCTTGTCATCTTCTTCTTGAGCCAAAGATACAAAGCAGCGAGACATTGGTAGCTCGTGAGTATAAAATTAAAGGGTGATCTAGCTTAGGTGGCATTAGCGTAGGTGGTGATAATAGAAACGCTTAAGCGTCAAAAGCTTTCATTGCAATCTTCATCCAATCAATACTATAATATTTCTTGAGCAGATTGTTGATTGGATGGATGACGAAACTTAAGTCTGGGATGAATCTCCGGATTGCACCAAGTTTTCCGAGAAATGACCTGATTCTAGATTCATTCGAAGGTGGGACCATTTCGAGGATAGCCTAAATTTTGGTTGGGTCAACATCTATCCCTCGTGATGATATGATGTAACCTAGGAGCTTTCCTCCTGTTACACCAAAGACGCATTTCTCTGGATTTAGTATGACTCCATATTCTATTAGACATGAAAGAATGACGCGGAGCACCTCCGGGTGGTCACAACACTTCTTGGCCTTAGCCAACAAGTCATCTACATAGGATTCCATGATTTTATGAATTAGATCATGAAATATATATGTCATAGCTCACTGGTATGTAGCACCAGCGTTCTTGAGATTGAATGGCATAACAACATAGCAATAAGTTCCCCATGGAGTTATAAATGTGGTTTTAGCTTGATCTTGTTCAGATATTTTAATTTGATTGTATCTCGAGAATCCATCCATGAGAGACAAAAGTTCAAACCAGCTTGTTGCATCAACAATGACATCAATGGATGGCAACGGGAAGTTGTCTTTAGGACACACTTTGTTGATGTCTCAGAAATCTATGTAGATGCGTATCTTCCCATTTTTCTTGAGAATGGGAACGATATTAGATACCCATTGGGAGTAATTGACTGGCTTGATGAATCCTACTTGGAGGAGTTTTATTACCTCCTCTTTTACCATGAGAGCTACCTTAGGTTTCATGGGTCTTGATTTTTGTTTAACTGGCTTTGCATCTGATTTAGTGATGAGGTTGTGTACCACAATGTGGGGTACAACTCCTGTCATTTCCTTATAACTAAATGCGAAAGCTTTTTGATGTTCTTTGAGGATCCGAGTGTGTATTTCTACTTCTTCTGGGGTTAACGAGGATCCTAGTTTTAATATCCTTGGTTCATCTTCCGTTCCGATGTTAATATCAATTATTTCTTCGATCAAAGAAGTGTTACCTTCCTCAAACTCAGGTGGCACTGGAGGTAAATCCAAATCATCCCCATTTTCCACTGTGTATACGCTAGGTTCCATTTCTGAGGGAAGATCCATCATGGGATTTCCGAAGTAGGAAGACGAATGTGGGATTAAGGACAAATCTATCATATGATAGGAGAGATGCAATGCTGCATAGGTGTTTAAATAACTCAAAGTGGCCATATCACTATCAATGTGGTCTAGGGTAGTAGATTTGTTTTCATTTCTGTTTAAAAGAGAATTTGTCATTGTTTTTACCAATGGTTCATCACGAAGGGATACCATGAAAGGTATCCTCTAACTCATTGCTTGGAGTAAAACGTGATGCTGAAGTTGCTATTGAATCGGCGAGAAGATTTTTCTCATGGGATTGCTTCAATTGATATGAAGTCAAACTCCTTGCTTAGATCTAATATAACTTTTTTTAAAGTTGTAAGTGCTTGACTTTGGTTTCATATATCTCAGAGACTTGATTTTCTACCAATTGTGAGTCTCCTAACACCCTAATGTTATTAGCACCGATCCTTTTGGCCAAAATGAGGCCAAGGAGGAGGGCTTCGTACTCAGCACCATTGTTTGTACATTCAAAATTTAGTTTGAAGGTGAAAGGTAAGACTTTTCCTTTGGGGGAAGTAAAGATTACACCTGCCCCCACTCCGTAACGACATCTAGCTCCATCAAAATGGAGTGTCCAATATTTAGCTGGGAATATGGATGTTGGGATATCTGTTGTGTTTGTGCATTCTACTTCCACCATATAGAGATCCTCTGCTGGAAGAGAGCCAATACCTAGGGAACATCCCATGCCTGCAGAGTCAAATGGTAAGAACATTGGTAGATCTTGTTCTAGCAATTCAATGATTTTTGCAGTAGTTCCTAATGATACCATTTCTACGGTGTTAGCCTCATCTTTGGGGGTTGGGGTTGCCTTGGTTGGGCTTATAGCTTCAAGATCTGTCGTAGGTATGAAATTTTCTTTTGGTTTTGAGTCAGTAGGTTTATTAAGTTAGTTTGTTGGGAGTTCAAACTCTGAGTGCACACTGGTATTTTCTTTAAGTCAGCTAGGTGTACATCGAATGGTTTTGGATCACCTTTGGCTACAAATATATTTCCTAAGTGTAAAAACCTTACTTCTTGAAATAGCGTAGAAGGGATTTTCTTCATGCGGTGTATCCATGGTGTCGCCGAGGATCATATTATAGTTAGTTTCATGATCTATAATATAAAACTCGGGTCAAGATGGTTTTGGGTCCTAAGGTGACTGGTAATATTATGGTCCCAACCGAGGTGGATTTAAGGCTATCATAGCCCTTTAGTGTGTTTCGAGTTATGGAACAATTGGTTTCTCCATACCCTAGCTTTTGAAGGAAAGAGAAGGGAACTATTTTAACTGCTGCCCCATCATCTATCATTGCACGCTTTACATAGTTGTTATAAACCCATACTTGCAAATGTAAGGTTGGATCACCTCGGCGTGCGATCTCAGCATCTATCGGCATTTTGTTTATCTCGAATATGAATTCGACGTCCCTATCTGCCTACCCTAGAGGATGAACATCAAAGTCCACATGATTTACCTATGTTTCAGGAGGTGGAGTGATGTTAATTAAATGACCTAAACCTAATGCTTCTAAAAGAGCAGCCCTGTGAGTAGGAGAGTTCTTTAGTAAGTCTAAGAATGAAATGTGCGAGAAGGTTTTTGTTAGGTCGTTAATCAAATCATAGGCACCCATAGGTTTTACTATGATTTGTTGGATGTCATCTGCCTCTGGTAGGTGGCTTGGACTTGGCTGAGAGAAATACTCTCGTGTCCTTGTTATAGCTTCGATGGGTAGTTCAGCGTCTAACTCCACTAAACCGACTACCTTAGGTCGTGGCTGACTTCCTAGTTGTGGCGCAACTAATGGATTTAGCGAGGTTGAGGCTTCATGATCATTGTTTCCTGTCATTACACCCTTGTTTAGATTTATCTTGTTGTTATCATGATTTGGGAGTGGATCATTAAAGATATTCAGGGGTGCGTTTTGAGGGGAAACTGCCCCTGAAAAGGTATTTGACGTTGGTGACGTAGGATCTGCCAAGAACATATCCATGAAAAGTTATCTTTGTTCATCTGGCAAGTGTTGCATGAATTTATTATAGTCACGGCACGTTCTAGTGTCATGGCCCCAAATTTTGTGGAAACCACAATATGAATTAGGATTGTAATTCCTAGTTTGTTGGTTTGATGTGTATTGTGGCCCAAAATTTTGATCAAACCGTTGTCTATTAAAATTTTGCGTTTGTTGTTTTTGGTTTGAATTCTAGTTTTGGTACCTAGTTGAATTTTGGCTTGGACCTTGTATGGTATTTCATTGTTGTTGTTGTTTTTGTTGTTGTTGTGGATGGTTAAAATCCACTGTATTGATTGTCGGGGTAAAGTTGTTATTTCGTTGGTTGTTTATTTGTGATGGAGTATTGACAACATTTACCTTTTTAGGCTGGTCGGTTACTCCATCTGTTGTTACACCCGATTTTTGTTAAGGATTTTAGGTCCTTGATTGACATTCATGGTAGTAGGATAAGTTGTAGTGTTCTGGTTAGGGCAATTAACCTCCCGTTTGCTCCATATGTTTTGCGACCACTATCAATTGCTGCTTGATCTATTCGAAGAGCACTTTCCAGTACTTCATCGTAAGTTCTTAATGGGAACTTCTGGACTTCTTCCTTCACTTCTCTACTAAGAGAATGAAGGAATAAATCACATAGTTCCATTTGATCCATGTTTGGAGCACTTGCAAAGAATAAAGAAGCGTATGCCACCTTTGGATGAAATGGGCGCATGATTCATTGTGTTCTTGTTTGATGTGTAAGAACTCTCTCGATTCTCTGTTCTTAATAATTTGTTCATGTCGAAGGCCTCGATGAACTCTGACATGAGTTATTTGAACAAATGGATGGAAGCCTTAGGTATTCTATAATACCAATCAAGAGCGATGCCTTCCAAGGTTTTTGGGAATATCTTAGCAACAACCCCATCCCATGGGAGTAGTTCTCGAATGGCTGTAGCGTAAGCTTTGATATGTGCATTTGGATCCCCTTCACCTTTGTATTTGGGAAAATCGGGAAGAGGTCTTGGAAGCATGACGCTTCGTATGGTGAAATCTAAGGGCTCTTTCAAATATTCTGAGTAAGTCCCTATCACATATTTTTCGACCATTGATGGTGCCTGTTGAGGGAGCGGTGGTGGAATGGGTTGTTGATATGACGTTGCGTATGCATTGGTAGGGGCATAAGGGAACACCTGTGTTTGAGAAAACATGCCGGGAGAGGAGAACATATCCCCTTGTGGTGATTTGGAGTACATGTTTAAGTATGATGGGGTACTGTCCAGGAATGGATTGTTTTGTACTAGACTGGGAGGAACAGTGTTAGAGATGGTGGGTCTAGTTGGCATTTGTTGTGAATACTGAGGAGTCATGCCTAACGTGCCTACTCCTGTGAGGAGATCTACTTGGCTAGGATGGTGTGGAGGATTGGAACTTCCTGCTTGCATGAATTGTGAATTTTGACTTGCTTGGGCAAGTTCTAACCCTCTAACCTTTTCTATTAGAGTTGAAATGACTTCATTTGGTGAAGTCACGGTGCTTTCCGTAGTGGTGTTTGTTGTATACCATGGTGTTGTATAGGCATGTGATATCCTGCTATGAACTGATTGCTATCTTGCCAAGTTTCTCTCGAGGGTATTTCCTATATGCAGTGGCATAGAGGTATTTTCTTGAAAAGAGACCTCGGGTTGTGTTTGTAAACCTCCTACAGGTGGATACATACTTCGAGAACGTTGGTCATTCCTGGCATAACGTACCAAATATTCATCGTCTAAACCTCGGTATGAGTTTGATTGTCTACTAATTTGTGGTCTAAGCAGCATCTGAGGAGATGAACCAGATTCTCCGGTGAACGTCATGTTATTCGAGCCTGAAGGCTCTGTTTGTTGCGTTTGAGCGAGCTGATCTAACTCCTCAGTTTGAAATGATGAGTTATATCTGATTCTCAGAGTTTGTGTTGACAACTGGTTAGTTGAGTAGTTGTCACCCCATACTGAGAGTGAGGGTGATGATTGTCTATTTTGCTACTGTAGTATGCCTCAAGACCCAAGAGGGGTCTGCCATATGCATCGAATCCCGACATATTCGGGGGGTATATGAATACCCACAAAATAATGGGAAGGAGTGAAGGTGATTGTTTAACGAATGACTAATGAGATGGAGAAGGTGAAAAAGTATACTAACTTGGAAGAACACGTAATAATATGACTCCGAACTAGAAAGCGAGAAAGTTTCACGTTGGTTTCACCAATTTTGTATGACAAAAAAGTGACATGTGAGTGTGGGAATCTACAAGTGACTCTTCTTGGCACCCGACCTCCCAGGTCGTGCGGGAGACAGCCGATGGGTATGGAATATATGTGAGATGTAGAAAAACTAGTAAGGCATTCTAATGTCTTTAATACGCACTAGCGGAATTTTGAGTCTAAGGCAAAGAAGGCCCTCCTAACTTGAAGGCGGTGTGATAGATCGTCGGCCAAGGATGACTGCTCAAGGGCTCCAATCAATATCAAGCTCTGGTGTGATTTGATCTATAGGTTGTGGAATACGTGGAAAGTGATCCGGGATAGTTTCGTGTATTTCTCTCAGACAGGGTCATATGGTGGATGGTAAATATAGTCAACTCTATGGATGATTCTCTGGCCTAGTCCGAACTCTCTAGCTTTGTTAGCTCGTTGTGTCTAATAAGGATAATTGTTCGATGATGATAGGTGGAAGTGGAGTAGACCGGAATACTAGTGTGTGTAGGCCAATGTCTATATCTCGATTGACTTACGGATTCGTTGGGTCACGGGATTTGTGGATCACAACCGTAGACTCTGTTGTTTGCGGTCTGCTATGGTCATGCGTAGAGTTAGTTCCTAATCCCTAACACCTAGTAATCGTATGCTTTCTCAGCCTCTATATTCAAAACTAATAGTTGACAATCCTCTCGAGTGCCTCACGGGTGTTCTTGTAACTCGAATTCTTAGGCTGGTATCTATGTCTGTGAGAATGTCTCCTGCGTCTGGCTATGGGACCAAAGGATCACAACCAAAGGTTTGTTCTCTTTCAAGCCCTTCTACAGTCATATGAATGTTGCCTAGGGTAATATGTAGTTTGGTTGATTTGAGCAAAATGTGTATGCTTGGTCGTCTTCTACGTTTAACCCGCTCAACTGGGAATTGATTTGTTGCAAGCTTACCATTGTTCGGAAGACTTGGATCCTAAGATTTTGGTCTATATCAGTTATCGCTATGATGAGATTGGGCTGAGGCACGATTGGCTCGAATATGTATTCCCTGGGCTCTCTAGGTCCCGTGATTTTCATAAAAAAGCAACAATGTAAAATAAACTACAGTAAAATGAAATTTGACTATGTGAAGTGTATCTATAGCATATATGATTTCTCTATTTTTTTGTGTTTTCTGATGAGCTTTATGAATTTAAGAAAGTAGCTATTTAAAATATCTAGAATTGACAGCTAAAATATCAACTTAAAACAAACAAAATAACCGAGTGTAGCTATTTTTCTGTGTAATTTGTAGATCTATTCTAAAAAATGAAATAACTTATCTAATCTATTTGCAAGACTCTCGATCCTACCTCAGAAGTGAAGAGTGAATCATAGTTTCTTAGAAACTATCAATCCCCACAGCTTCCCTGGCAATATCGAGAGTAGAATTAACTGAAATAAAGCAATTAACTACTCTATTTGATATGATTCTAACTAGAAATTTGAAAGCTAGAACATGGATTCTGCAGAGCAGTGGCGAATACGATGTTGTGTGTGATCTCCTCATTCCTTTGTGTTCACGTGGATCCAGAAAAGCATGTAATGCTAGCATCAATAGAAGTAGATATTGGGATAAAGGCAGCTCAGAATACTGACTGAATACAATGTGAGTAGGAGAGGGATAGCGCAAGAGTACAGAGCTTGTCTTATGTAATTCCTAGCGGGATCTATTGCGAGTCATGCAACATAAAGCGTCGTAACACGAAACTATCTGTTTGAGGGAAAAACCTACAAATTTAATGGCTTCCTATTGGTAAACAGACTATTTTATTCCAATGGATTGGATAAAATAACAAAGTACTTTGCACAAGATGGATATGTGGCTTACTAAAAGTAAAACAGTGCTAACTAAACATGCAATGAAAGAAACTAAGCATTCTAAGAAAAATGAAAATTAAATCTATTGCAAAGAGAAATCAGAGGCAAATTTTGAGGGCCATTTTCTTGAGCACAAGCCATCTATTTATAGCATTTGCATTTACCCAAGGTAAAAACCAAATAGAACTCTTAAACTATAAACAATGGCAAAACACTATTCCAGGGAACCAGAATCATAAATGCAAGCTTATGGTGGTGAAAGAAAGTTGGTAAAACATTGAAATTACATGAGTCATGTTAAAAGAGCTTTCTAGAAAATGCGTAAAGGACCACCACCCTGAGCAGGGTGGTGGTTATAGGACCTCCACCTGTTCGTGGGGGCGATCACGAGACCGCCGCCCAAGCAGGCGGCGGTTTTGGCCACTAAAGAGAAAAAGGCCAAGAAAAGAGGGAAAAGGGAAAAAAAAAGCACGTGGGGCTAAGCGGGGCATGAGGGATGTTAACACACACTTGGAGATCTTTTGAATCCCGAACACCTTGTGAGGAGACCTGTATCATCATTAGGGCACATGTCACGTTGTTACGGCGCGACAATACCTTACAATTTTGGGTACGTACAATATCCCGAAATTCTATGCAAATGTGGATTTTTCCATTCTTATTTAGAATGAGTATGACATTAGATACCCATTTTGAATAGTAGAATGGCTTGATGAACCCCACCGTAGGATTTTCATCACTTCTTATTTCACCATAAGGCCCACCTTTGGTTTCATGGGTCTCAAATTTATTTTAATTGGCTTAGTATCTGGCCTAGTGATGAGGTTGTGAACTGCAATGTGTGATGTGATTCCCATCATTTACTTATAACTAAATGAAAAATATTTTTCATGTTCCTTGAGGATTTGGGTGTGTATTTATATCTCCTCTAGAGTTAGAGAGGATCTCAGCTTCAATATTTTTGGTTCCTCCTCCATCCCGATGTTTATATCAATTGTTACTTCAATTAAGGAGGCATTACCCTCTTCAAATTCAGGTGGGGCCGGAGGTAGCTCTAAGTATCCTTCCTCTTCTACTTCATAGACCTCAAGACCTTCTGTAGAGGAAGGGTCTATCATGGAATCTCCAAAGTAAGAGGAATAGTGTGGGATGAGAGAAAATTTGATCTTATGATAAGTGAGATGCAAGTTTGTGTAGGCATTCAAATACCCTAGGATTGATTCGTCATTTTTAGCATAATATAAGGTGATAAACTCATTCTGGCTTCTACATAAGCCAAAATTGGGGTTGTTAGTATCTTGTGAACCAAAGGTTCGACATGAACCAAAACCATAAAGCTAGTGTCTTCTAACTTGTTGCTTGGGGTAAAACGAGAAGAAGAAGTTTCTATAGAGTCAACAAGGAGGTTTTCTCTCTAGGTATAGCTTCGATTGAAATGAAATCAAAACCTTTACTTAACTTGAGGACAAAAATCTTGTAGAGCTGTAGATGTTCATCCCTAGTCTTGTATACTTCAGATACTTTCAATTAGTTGCCAATCACCCAACACCCTAATATTAAAATCACCCATCCTTTTGGCTACAATGAGACTAAGAAGGAGAGCCTCATATTCTGCTCCGTTGTTAGTGCATTCAAAATTCAATTTAAAGGTGAAGGGTATGACCCTTCCCTGAGGGTTGGTAAGTATCACACCTGACCTAGCACCAAAGTGGCACTTTTGTCCATTATAATTCAAGGTCCAACAGTCATCTAGGAAGATTGAAGTTAGATTATTTGTTATATTATCTTCCCTTGCTTTTGAGACCTCTACCATGCATACGTCATCATCTAGGAGAGATACAAGTCCCAAGGCATGTCCTATACCCATGGAATCAAATAGAAGAATAAGGGGTAGGTCATTATCCAACAACTCGACTATCTTTTCTATCATTCATATTGACACTATCTCAACAATTATAGTTTCATCCTTTGCGGTAGGAACTCCTTCAATCAAACCCGTAGTTTCTAGTTCCATTGTAGGAACCAAATTTTATTTTGGTGTTAAGCTTATAGGTTTTTTAACTAGTTTGCGGGAAGATCAAACTCATAATGAACCCTTTACCTCTTCTTTAGATTAGATAGATGTATTTCGAAGGGTTTTGGGTCACCCTACGCCATGAAGAACTTCCCTAACTATAGGAATATTACTTCTTGAAACAAAGTGGGGAATGTCTTTCATGCAATGAATCCAAGGATGGTGAGGATCATATTATATTTGGTTTCTTGATATATAATATAAAAATAGTTAGAACCATCTTAGGTCCAAGGGTGACTAACAACACTATAGTTCCAATTGACGTCACTTTGAGGCTGTCATAGCCTCTCAGCATGTTTCGTGTTGAGGAGAAATTGGTCTCTTTGTAACCTAACTTTTGAAGGAAAGAGAAGGGAACTATGTTGACCACTACCCTATCATCAATCATCACATGTTTTACATAGTTATTGTAAATGTAAACTTGTAAAAACAAGTCTGGATCACCTCTATGAGCTAGTTCGGTGTCCATTGGCATCTTGCTGATGTCAAATACAAATCCAACATCTATTTTAGGCTTCCCTAGAGGATAAACATCAAAGTCCATATGGTTTATACGTGCTACGGAGGAGGGGTACTTGATAATAAAATACCCAATACCTAGTGCAACCGATAAAATGGCTATGTGAGCGGGGAATTCTTTAACAGATCCAAGAAGGAAATGTGATAGAAGGTTTTGGTCAGGTCATTGATCAAGTCATAAGATCCTATTGGCTTTCCTAGTGTTTCATGAATGTCATCTGATATAGTCGAGTAGATCGGGATAGGATGTGAAGAATAATCTTTGGTTCTAGTGGCAACGTTAATCTAAGAATCGATGTCCAACTCTACGGTCCCACAATTTTTTTTTTTTGGTGACCATCTAAAGGAAGTGCTACTGTGAGTTTGATGAGGTTGAGGCTTTATGATCATTGGATTCGTATTGCAATGAATTTTTTTCAAATTTTTAGGATCCATTCTACCACCTTTTGGCACGTGGGGATATGATTGCTAAAGATCCTAAGTGGTGTGTTTTGTGGGGATACTAGTCTTGTGTAAGTGTTCTGAGTTGGCATTGTTGGGTTTTTCAAAAACATGTCAACAAATAATTGTCTTTGATCCTCCTGGAAAAGGTTGTAGAAATTTTTTGTAATCACGGCATGTTCTTATGTCATGCCCATGCAAACCCTATGGAAACTTTAGTATAAATTAGGATCAAAATCTCAAGGCCTTTGGTTTACATTTTATTGTGGTCAAAAATTACAATTGTTGTTCAATTGTTGATTGTTATAATTAAAATTTGGGAATCCTACCCTTGGTTTTGGAATTGGTTCAGATACCCACCTAGGTACTTATTAGGGCCTTGGGTCTGCACTTATCTTGGTTTTTGAGGTTGTTTTTGGTGTTGGTGTTGTTATTGTTGCTATTGGTGAGGACAATTAAAATCCACAATGTTGATTGAAGGTGAGAATTTATTATTCCTTTGATTATTTCCATTGTTTTTGTTGTTATTGGTAGTGTTTGTATTGGGAGATAACAACATTGGGTTTCTTGGGTTAAACACTAACACCGTCGGTTGTAACCCTATAATTCTTATTAAGGACCTTTGGTCCCTGATTATTTTTCACATTGTTGGAGTAACCAGATTTACCTTGGCTAGGGGTGACTAACATCCCATTTTTTTCGTAAGTCTTATGACCATTGTTTATGGTTGCTTGATCAATTTGGAGAGCACACTCTAGCACCTCTTCGTAGGTCCTTATTAGGAAATTTTGGAATTCTTCCTTTTCCTCTCTATTGAGGGAGTGGAGGAACAAATATCAAAGCTCTGTCTAATCCATTTTTGAATGAATAGAGAACATGTTGCCACATTTGAATGAAGTGGGCATTGAGCTCGTTATGCTCTTATTTGATATGAAGGAATTCTCTGATTCTGTCCTTAAAATTTTTCATATCAAAAGCCTTAATAAAATCTGACATGAGTTGCTTGAAGGAGTGTATCAAAGCCTCCGGTATCCTATAGTACCAATTGAGAGTGATACCTTCTAGTGTCTTAGGGAAAATATTTACAATAATTACTTCCCACGGGAGCAAATCTTGAATGGATATTATGTAAGCTTTGATGTGAGTGTTAGGATCCCCCTCCTCTTTGAACTTTGGAAGATCGAGAATGAGTCTTGGGAGCATGAAAGTTCATATGGATAATTATAGAGGCTCCTTAAAATATTAAAATAGGTCCCCATTGCATATGTTTCAACCATTGAAGATCCTTGTTGGGGAGGTAGAGGTTGCATCGATTGCTGAAATGGTACATCGTATACATTTGTTGGGGAATATGGCATATTCTGTGGCTAACCATATGGACCTAGGTAAGTGTACATATCCCCTATGGTGATTTAGAGTACATATGTATGTAAGGGGTTGATTGTTTTGATATGGAGTTGAAGGCACAAAGCCAGGGAACGTTGCATTTCCAACTGGTATGGCATTTGAGAATGCACTTCCAACTAGTTCCTGTTGTGGATATCCATATGTGGTGTGGGATGGTATACCTAAGGTGCCCATCCTAGTTAGAAAATCTCTAGGGCTTGGAGTGCCCATATAAACTAGAGGAGTCTGCATAATAGGTATTTTTCCATAACTCTACAGATAGTGAGAAACTCTTACTTTCCCTGCATATGAATTTTGAGTGTTTTGGGAAAGCTCTAACTCTTTGAATTTATCTACTAACACCAAGATGACATCACCTATTGATGGGGTGGTGTTTTGTTTCATGCTTGTTGTTGAAATTTTGGAGGTTTTGAGGAGTGTGGTATCTTGCTATGAATTGTTCATTGTTCTACCACCCCTCATTGGCAATGTTTTTCGTTGTTAAAGGGGTAGTGTTATTGTTTTGGAGCAAGACATCAACATGTCCTTGCAACCTATCAAAATCCTAGTTTATATTCTAGAAGCATTGTTTGCTTATGGTGTATCATGCTAAGTAATCCTCATATAGAGGTGGGAGTTGGTCCGAATGCATGCTAATGGGTTGCCTAAACTAAACCCAAGGAGATGAACTTTCCTCCCCATGAAATTCATGTTGTTAGAACTTTGTGACTCTGAGGAGGATGTGTCTATGTGATTTTTCAAGCTCCTTGATATGTATGGAGGAACCAACATTGGTTCCTTAAAGAAGAGGATTTTGAGCTTGAGCAGTTGAATGGTTATCTATCCATGTAGAGAGAGAAGGTGATTGTTGTTGTCTACCTATTTGATAGTTGTTACACATCAAAACCCAAGAGGGGTCAACCGTATTCATCGTATCGACATATGGGGGGTATAAGAATACCCATATAATAATGGGAGAGAGGAAGATGGAGAAAATGGAAATGTTTAGAGACTATCTCTTCACGTTGGGTTCACCAATGTATAAAAAAACATCAGCATGTGACCTTATTCGCACCCGAATTCCCAAGGTCATCATCAAGACAACCGATGTAGAATGGAAATGGGTGTATGTGTGGTAGCAATGAATGAGCTAATAAGGAAACCTTATGTCTTCAACATGTAATATCGGGATCTACGAGTCCAAGGTAAAGAAATCCATCCTAAGTGAAGTGGTGTAATGGAATGGTTAGATAGAATAGCTACTTAGAGGCTTCAATTCGATATCGAGCTCTACCGAGATTTTGTCTACTAGTTGTGGAACACATGGAAAGTGACCTACGGATGCCTCATATAGATTTCTAGACAAGGTCATGGAAGTGAGAATGAGAGGCGTAATGGAACCACAGGGTCTATGGGAGGTTTTCTGGTCTAGTCCAAAAATATTAGCCTGTCGACTACTATGTTCAACACTGAAAGATGTGCAACAATGCCAAATGGAAGTGGTGATGATCTAAATACTAGTGCATGTAAACCAGTGTCAATGTTTAATTGGTCAGTAGGCCTGTTGGGTTGTGAGACCTGGGGATCACAACCGTGAACTCGTGGAGGTTGTGGTCTTTGTATGGTCATATGTGTAATCAAGCCTTGTTTCAGGAGCAGTCCAATAATCGTAGGCTTTATTAGCTGCAATGTTTAATGTGTTTAATTGTTCTATCTTCTCATAATACCTAGCAGGTTTGTGTAAAAATAACATGCGTAAACCCATATTAATTTTGGTCAACAACTCAAGCCCGTTGGGTTGTGGGACCAATGGATCACAAATGAACATTTTCTCTTATTATGGACCTTTGATGGTCATGTAGAATGAATTGAAATGATTTTGATAAAGAAAACTAAATATCAAAGGAAATTTAATCTATGTTTTTGGTATTTTCACATAGTATATCTGAACAAAACAATGGAAGCAAACTAATCTAGATAAAATAAATATTTTTGATCTTTTAAGGATTTTAAACCATGCTTCTAATAAACAAAATTGAATTCAAGTAAATAACTTATTCTAGTTAATTACTTGTGCAAGCATGTGAATCTAGATTTAAAACAATTGAACTAATTTAATCAAAACCTTTTAAACCATACTTTAGATGAATAGAATAAATCATAACCCTAGAAGATCTATTGTTCCCCACTACTTCCCCAATAATGTCAAAGAGAAAGCTTTCTAATGATTTTCTCTACTTTTAATTGCTTGATTAACTGAAATGAACAAGTTTGATACTCTATTTGATATGTATTTGAAATGAATAACTCATAATTTATAACTTGACAAATGAAGCAAACAAACAAATAATTCCAACCTAGATAAGCAAGAGCTTTGGTAAATATGGTTGTATTTGTTCTTGTCCCCTTAGTTTATCCTTTCTTTCTTTGTGTGTCCATATGAGTCCAAGGAATTGGGAATGCAAAGGAAGTAACAGGAGAAGGAAATTGATAAATGATAACTTGAAGGTATTCAGTTGCAATGTAGGTGGAAGAGAGATAACACACGGGTGAATAGAGTTGGGTTATGTAATTTTCAGAGGGATTGTGGCAACAATAATACTATGCAAGATACATGAAAATTATCAAGCCCTTTGCTTTAATACAAGAATTGAATATATAGGAATTGGTTGGGATGTGCCTTCATGAAAAATTAGTCTTGGAGTGCCAAATCATTGGGTGAAGAGGAAGTTCAAACTAATTAAATCTATTTAAAAATAGAAGAGGGAAGGAACACCATGCAATAAAGACTATTTTTAGGCAATTTGGTTCACAAATGCACCCTAGAAGTAAAATTAAGTTAAATCACGCATGTTAAAATCACTCATGAAGAGTTTTGGAAAAATCACATAGGATGGCAATCACAGGATTTGCATTTGCCCTGGGCAAGGCGGCCGTTTGAACTACTTGCTTAGGCAAGGTGGCAATCCTAATACTAAAGGCCAAAACATGCACAAAAATGAGCGGGAAGCTGGAAGAAAGCATAGAAAATTTAAGTACAATCATCTAGGGTATAAATATATATTGTGAATGAGATTAGGAACTCAAACACCTAAAAGGATATGAATCATCACTGGGGACTTTTGTAACCATTTTTCGACAATGTAGCACATGTAATTTTAGGTGCATACAAGAACTAAGGGCCAAGTTGGGCATGGGGTGAATTTTTCTATCCTAAATATCTCATGTTGATGGGACATAAGGTGTAAGAAAATGTTCCTCATTTTGGTGATGACAAGTGGCACTCTAGGATTCGACAAGGGAGAGAGTTGAGAATGGGTGCAAAGGGGCTAAACTTTCATGTTTGAGCTTTGTCGGGGTCATATGAGGTTCCATATGGATTAAAAAGAGTTAGGTGCAATTTTTTTCACAACTTTCCCAAGGGGATGGGAAAATTGGTGTAAGAAATTACACCATCACTTGGGAGTGACATGTGTCCACCCAAAAAAATGACTAAGTCCCAAAGCATACCTTGGAGAGAAGTTTGACGGAGACATATCTTGAGCATCAAAGGTATTTTTAGGAACTTATTTATATGATTTTAACTGGAAATAGAATTTTTAGAAGAATGGGATGGGTATCAAGATCTTATTATTCCTGAAACCCCCTCAAAATATCCCTTTTCTTAGGACCATAGGTTATGCATGTAGAAAATAGATTGTGGGAAGAAATTATTATGTTTTGTGAAAAATATAAGGAAACCATCATTTATATCTCTAAAATAAATTTCCATTGATATCTTGTTTGACCTACAATCATTTACTGAGAGATCCCATAATCACTTCTTGAAGCTCGGGTGTTGTTTTGTATTGTAAGATCCTTCACCTTCAAAGACCCGCTTTCGTTGAACTTATCCCAAAACCTATGAAAATTTCCAAAATATTTGAAAAACAATTTTACAATTTTCCTATCTCCTTAATACTACTACCTAATGAATTTGGGCCCACAAATCCACTTTGGGGCGTGCACCCGCCTTAGAAAGGATAAAAATAGCCATTTCTAAGACTCTTGAAAAGTCTTCCTTGTAATGTACCATCACCTATGGAAAAGGTTGAAACAACACACTAGACCATTTGGAAGGGTAGGATATGCTCGACACTGGGGATGAGTTGATATGAAGGAGGGCTTGAGAGGTCCTATAATAAAAAATTATGACACTAGGGTCCATTTTCATGCATGGAAAATAAGAAATTTTCATGTTGCACATTTGCATGACAATAGATGGATCTAGCTTGGGGAAATTTTTTGGATCAAGCATAATGAGGACATAACATGCATGAATCTAAAAATATCAATTCACTTTATGGACCAGTGCCTTATCCATTGTGGTTGTGAGTAATAAGAAATATATACTACACAACTTTATTTATTAAACACACACACACACACGACAAAGATCAAACACACAAGAAAAGAAATGGAACAAACAACACAAGGAAACATGAGATGAAACATGCAACAATAAAAAGGAAAATAACCTAAATCACCTATGTACATGTGGGGACAACTCACTTTCATTGAAGCACAAACTTGAACTGAGGGCTTACTTGTAAATGGGTATCTCTAGATTCCTTTCTTCCACAAATCCATTGACAGGTTCACTGAAGTATGAACCCCTCCTTAGATTCTTGATAAATCTAGCATGATTGATACTACAGTTGACGATCAACTTGTCCATTATATCTCCTTTGTTTCTTTGACATCATTTTTACGGATTATCCTTGTCTTTTGGGTTCATTCCATTTGTTGATTCTTTGCTACTACCATGAAGATGATTCTTAAATAATCTTGACTTACCATTCACAAACCTATTTACAAATGTACAGACATGATTTTTTTGGTTAAACTTGGATACCACGAAAGTGTTTTCTATGAAGGTCATCAATTACAAAAGGACCGAGGAAATGAGAGCATGGAAAAGAGCAGTAAAGGCAAACATGCGTAATTATAGATATCGAGTAATTCTTTATGTATGCGAAGTCACCGTGAATTGAAAACAAGATCATTCAGATAGAACAAGTAAGATGGAATTTAAAGACACAAAGTTCTCAGTAAATAACATCGCTGCGTAACGCAAAGTTTCTTAACGTAACACGATTCATTATCAAGGAAACAAAGTTCCTTTTGGTTATGCAAGATCACCGAGCTTGCAAAGTTGAAGAGTATGCAATCGATGAGACTAACGAATTTGAGATAAATGATCTTCACAAAGAAAACAAATGAAAGCTTAGAACAGACAGAGATCAGATAGACAAAGAAAGGAAAGTCCTTCTGTATTGATTTCTCTATAATCTATTTACACTTGCAGAAAATATGCCAAGTTCTTCCTCCTTTCGAATGGCGGAAAAAGGCCATTATATAGCTTACAATCAGTTACTCTTCAGAACTGCTTTCTTTTAACTCAGAGAATAGTTAAGGAATGCCAAACGCAATTTCTTAACTAATTACATGGAATACGAAAGGAATAGGAAGAAGAGAAAAGAATGAAGAAGGAGACAGTGGATGGGCCATCGAGAAGGACCCACCGTCTTCGTAAACCGCTTCTTGAATTTCTTTAACGCCTCGCCTATGTCTTTGCCACGAGGGACACACAAGAATTTTCATTTGAAGATGACAATGGATATCTTTAAACCGATGTAAACCGCATCTTGAAAGCTTCGCCTTTCTCGCCATTTGCCCTGAATTTGATCTTCGGATTGATATTCGCAACTTAAATTCATATTTAGCATATTCGGGTCGAGAGCGGGAAAACTAAGTATGAATTGCATTAGGTTCACTTGGGACATGTGAGACGCGAATGCGCGAAACACGAGGCTCGGCCGATTCGGACGAAACAGGGAGAAGACGCACAAATGCATTTTGGGACATTTGGGACGAAAATGCGTGAAGGACGCGGTCCGGTGAACCGGCCGAAAATGGAACAGTTTGCATTTTTTGATTTGGGACAAAGAGCTCTGAAGTACGCGACTCGGGAGTTTCGGCCGAAAATGGGACAGCGTGCACTTTTTAACTTTGGGACATTCGGGACAAAAAGTTCCGAAGGACGCGGTTCGGGCGAATCGGCCGAAAATGGAACAGAAGGCCCGTTTGGACTTGGGACATTCGGGACAAAAAGTTCTGAGTACGCGGTTCGGGTGTTTCGGCCGATCGGGGAACAGAATGCACTTCGGAACTCGGGACAGTTGGGACGAAATCGGGCGAATCGGCCGAAAATGGAACAGAGTGCACTTTAAGTTTGAACTTGAGAAATTTGAGACAAAAAGTTCCGGAGTACGCGACTCTACGGTTCGGTTGAAATGGAACAGAGCGCACTTTTGAAATTGGGACATTTGGGACAAGAAAGTGCGAAGTACGCGGTTCAAGCGGTTCTACTAAATTGGAACATCTCGCACAAGAACTTTGGGACACTTGGGACAAAACTTCCGACGGGCCCGAAAATGGGACAAATTCGGAGGTTTCGCCGATCGGGAACAAATGCACTTTCGTACTTGGGACAAAGGGACAAAAATGTCCGACAGCCCGAAATACATACAAAATGACCCAAAACTTAGATTTTTTCTCAGACTTTTTCACACTTAGGCACTTTAGAGAAAACACTCATAACTCAAAATTTTGAAATTTTACTTTATTATTAAGTGGGAATTTTGAGTGGACAAAACTGCTCCTTCGGGGATGACTTGGCATAAATTCAAGGAATGAGACAAGGCAAGAACTTAGACAAACTTGGTGAAGCAGATCAGTTGCCTTATCCCTGGGCAACGGAGTCAAAAATAGACCAACACAGAGGGCAACACACAAAAACAAATGTAAGGGAAACACACCAAAACAAGAAGAAGGAAAACACTGTACGTAATATACAAAGGGACTCCCTAATCACCTAGACTTGAACAACTTGAGATACCGCCCACTATAAGGAAGTGGGAGAGGAGAACCATCCATGTAATCAAGATAGAAAGAATTCTCACCAAAGAAAGTGTCTCGATCTTGAAAGGTCCGAGCCACAGTGGAATCAAACTTTCCATGGCCGCCACGAGGTTCATGTCTTTTATCCCATAACAAAGACGGTGTCTCCAACTTGGAAATCTCTCGAACCTAGCTTTTTGTCAAACAGACCTTTACCTTCGCCGGTGAATGAATATCCTATCAAGAACCTCCAATCTGCCTTCATTCAGCTTTATGCAGTACATAATCCTCTTATCCAGAGCATCACTGAAACTAGTATCCTCAATGGCCTTCATTAGGTGCAAGGCTGGCAGTTCCACTGTCACTGGCAATTGAGCTTCTACTCCATATACCACTTGAAAAGGAGACATTCCAATAGCTCTCTTTGGTGTAATCCTGTCTGCCCAAAGAGCATCATAGAGCTTTTTGTGCCGCCACTGAGACTCATCGACCAACTTTCTTATGATAGTCACCTGTGTTTTTTTTGTGGATTCTCGCTTGACCATTTCCCCGGGGTAGTAATCTGAAGAATGAGCCAAAGAAATGCCATACCCATAGCAGAAGTCCATTATCTCAGCTGAAGAGAAATTCGAGGCATTATCTGTTACAATCTTATTAGGTACACCATACCTCACCAGGATGTTCTCTTTGATGAAATTGCATACCACTTCAGAAGTAGTGCTCTTGACTGGAATAGCTTCCACCCATTTGGTGAAGTAGTCAGTGGCAGTTAGCACATGAGTGTGACCAGCACTGGAAGCAGGATTAAGTGTACCAATGAAGTCTAGACCCCACTGTTGAAATGGTTCCTCAATCACAACTGGCTTGAGAGGCAACGACGCCAGTTTAGGTCTTCCCACAAAAGTCTGACAAGCCTCGCATTTATCCACCCACTTGGATGCATCTCTCGAACAAGGAAGGCCAAGAGTATCCTCCCTGAGTATCTTGTGAGCAAAGTGACCTGCTGATGAATAGTGCCCTCCACATGCCCGATCATGAAAAGCCGAGAGCAATTTTCTCGCTGTTCCTTGTCCACACACTTCAAAAATCTCCCATCTAAGCCACGCTCAACAAGGCATTTCCCCCACAATACATATCAGCGACTCAATTCAATTTAATGTCCTCTTTTTTCGGGCGCTTAAATGAGGGGGCATTCCCATAGGTGAGAAAATGGGCGATGTCAAAGATACCATTCATCAACCGAACTCAGAAATGTAACAAAGAAGGAAGGTCCTTTCTCCTCCAAAGAACTCATGTTTGGCTCCTTCAAAGAATGAGCTCACAAAGACCTTTTCCACGAACCAGCTTGGTGGTTTGATATCAATGTCATACTCTGGACCTTAGCCACCCAGCTTCCTCTCTTGGATCCAAATTCTTGCTGTGTAAGAATTGACTTAACAACAGATCTCTGGAACCAACACCATAGAGTGAGAGTTGAGGATATAGAAACGAATCGCTTAACAGCCTTTGACTACCGCAAAAGCATGCTTCTCCATCATGGTGTATTTTAGCTCATGATTCTTTCAGATATAGCTCATGAAGGCAATTGGTAGCTCATGTTTATCTGAGTCTTCAAGTTAAGACAAAGCAGCCTGTGGTATTATCTCAGTAGATAGCAATAGATGATGAAATCTTTCTGAAATCGGGAAAGCAAAACCGGAGTTTTAGCGATAGCTTTTTGATACCCTCAAAGGATTCCTTTCCTTTCGTAAGTAAGACCAACCAAATGTTTGCTTTCCTTTCATCATCTCGAGAAATATTCAAAGTTAATTCAGCAAAATCAGTGGATGAATCTTCTTAAAAATTGATCTTACCAAGAAGGAATGCACGCCTTTTATCGGGTGGGAGAGGAATTTGCTGGATGGCTTGAACTCGTTCAGGATCAATCTTAATACCATCCTTGGAAACAATGTGCCCTAATAGTTTTCCCTCTGTAACACAGAAGACAGATTTTTTAGGGTTCAGAGAGATTCCATGCTCTCTGCATCTCAGCAGAACTGTCTCCAGGTGATCAAAATGATCCGCTCTTGTCTTGGAAAACACTGTCAGGTCATCAAGGTATATGACAATACACTTCCCTTTCAAGCTTCCAAAAGCCAGATCCATAGCTCTCTGGAAAGTGGCACCAGCATTAATAAGCCCAAAAGGCATTCTCTTGTAGGCAAAGGTACCCCAAGGAGTGGTGAAGGCTGTCTTGTGTTGATCTGCAGTATCAACCTCTACCTGATTGTATCCAGAGAATCCATCAAGCATAGATAACATTTCAGATCCTGTTACTGCTTGCAATATTTGATCCATCATAGGCAAAGGGTAATTATCTTTCAGAGAAGCCTGATTCAGGTTCCTGAAATCAACACAGATGCGGATCTCACCATTTTTCTTCCTGACAGGCACAATATTTGCAATCCATGTCGAATGGTGAATAGGAAAAATAATTTTAGCCTTCAACAACTTCTGAATCTCCTGAAAGATGGTGTCAGCTATTTTGGGGTCAGATCGCTTTGTTTTCGCTTGAAAGGCTTAATTCCCGGTTTGAGAGGAATCGAGTGCCGCATATCTTTGGTTTCAAAGCTTTCAAATCTTCATAAGAGTAAGCAAGAACATCTTTATACCTTTTAGAAGATCAATTGCTTTTTCCTCCTCATCTCGCCGTACAACATTTTCCAATATTTACCAGCTTAGGGTCATTAGAACTCCCAATATCAATCTTATCATACTCAGCTGATTGCTGAGGTCCAGTAGAAGCTTTAGATTTCACATACCTGTCATGCTTATCAAATAGTTCCTCCAAACTCACCAACCCTTTAGGAATCTTGTTTCCTTTGAGATTGATGCATCCATCTTGATCTGTTTCTTCTCCTTGGGTGACGGCTTGGTCAGAGGACACACTCTCACGAGGCAGGTTGTCACTTCCCTCAAAATACAGTTGTTCGAAATTACCCTTGAGTTCCAGGAAGGAAAGCAAATGCTGGTCATCGTTGAAAACTTGCCAGTTATTGGTATTGTCAGGTACACTAGGCCGGTGGACCATTTCAATAGTGAACTTATCCTGAGAGAATTCAGGATGGGGAATCAAGAGTGACCGAGACACCAAAGTGAATCAGCCCCCGCTGCTCTTTTCTCTAGGTATTGCTTCAATAGAGAAAGCATCAAGGAATTCAATGGAATCCCAAACCTGATTCCAGTAATGCTTCAGCCTCCCATTTTTTACCTGAAAGAGGTTTCGACCGCTTTACAATCAACTCGCATCACCACGAGCCGTAAGGTTCTTCACACCTGTTCTTTGGCCACTGCACCCAAGAATGAGAGCCCTACATACTCGCCTGTATTATTAGTGTTTTCAAACCGCAACTTAAATGAAAAAGGATGTAGGCATCCTTCAGTGACACTAGCAGACACCAGCTCCGTAACCACCGAGGAACAACTTCCATCAAATTCTAAAATCCAAACACCATTGGGATCTTTAGGTGATACTTTGAGGGTTGGATTTCATCTGGGGACATAATCATGTAATTACCATGCCCTATATCCTCATAGAGTATTTGTGCCTTAGGATCATCCGTTTTCGCACAATATACTCGTGATCGTTTCTCGTGCAAGTAACTTCTTCATGTGTCCATTGACAGTATGAGTGCATGTGACCAATCCATTCAATCTCCCCACCCACATCTTTACAGAAGTTTCTACTTAGCAACATTCCATAAGAAGGAGGAATGTCTGCTACTAGGATGGTAGCCAAGACTTTCTTTTCAGGCAAAGCAACAAAGGCCACTTGTGCATCTTTAATCCTTCCAACCAAAGGCACTTCCTTACTTCCATGGAGTAACAGGATCCATAAGTACGAGTGAGGGTCAAGCCTAAAGCATGAGCTACTTTAGCAGCAGCATCACATTATCTCGAGGCTCCCGAATCTATGACACACCATCGAGCCTATGGCCAGCCTATGAGAAGTGTTACATAAAATGGTTTAATTTTGTCACTGTGGAGGTGACAAAGAAGCTACCGTGACTTGGGTGTGGTGCGAGGAGGAGTAGGTAAAAGGCCTTTAGAAGTGGTCTTAGAGTTGGAATTAACAAAGTGGATCATTTTGGCAAAGGCTTTGGGATGGGTTTGATAGTACTCAGCCTTCCGAGATTTGTACCTTGGTCTTTTTCAGGTGATCAACAATATCAAAGGATCCGTATGGACGGGCCATCATCATTTGGAATTCTAGGCTTATCAACTTTAGGAGAAAAAGAAGAAGCAACTTTGGTAATCGGATTGATAGGACTCACCTTCGTGTAGACGAAGTAGGGATAGGAGATCCTCTTCGCAATTACAGGATAGTTCCGATCGCTCCTTGGATTTCTTAGGTGGCCGGGTCACCTTCTCCTCTCGCTTTGTCTGCTCGAGTCATGACAAAGAAAAGATTCGCTGCTCATGTCTCGCTACCACTTCATCATAATCATCAATGCCCTCTGGTAAAGAAATTCACCGAGATCCCTCAAGTTCCTCTCGCTCATCATCAAATTCCTCCACAAACTCCTCGCAAGCTTCATCATCATCTCGGCTCTTCAACTTCACAGTCATGGCATTCACAGAACCTTAACAGAGGTCCTTCAAGTGCTAGTCTTGTGTGAGGAGGCAAACGATTCTCGGGCTGAAAATTTTCTTGGAACATCTCGCATAAGGGCATGCCGAGCCAACTGCTTTATAGCGACAAGATCATTTCATGAAGTTTCGGACTAATGGATCAAGATTTAGGTCCAGGGGTGGAAGAGGAAGAAGCAGCAGACTTAGATTTGGGAGGGTCTCTTCTCAACTTCCCTGACATGATCAAGTCATCTTCGATACTAACAGCCAGTTCTTGATCCAGAGCTAGTGTTCCGAGATTAGCCCTTCTTAGTGCATAACTAACTTTGGGTGATTGAGCATTTAGGAAGAAACACTTTTGAATTTGGTCGACAGGTCGGGTAGGCGTTGGAATTTTATTTACCAACCTGTTGAACCGGGCCACAAATTCCCTCATGGGCTCTTGTGAATCTTTCTTTATCTGAGAGACCTGGGCAAGCAAGGCATGCACATCTTCTGCCGGCTTGAAACGGTTCTCGAACTGAGTTCTCATTGTGTCCTGGGGTTATATAGCACCGGCCTAAGGTGATAGAACCAATCAAGCAAAGCATTATCTTGTAACGCCTCAACAAACAAATTTTACGAGACGTCTTCATATTATTCGACTCCCGTAACTCCACATGCAACAACGAAGGCTGCGATGTGTTCGCTCGTGGTGCACTTTGCCATCGCTTTGAATTTGGGGAAGTTCTTCCGGTTTCCTCTGGGTAACTCATGCAAAGGCTGAGCAAGGGCCAGAGGCCCGACACGATGACCCCATGGTAATGGCGCTGCCATTCTTGGAAAAACGGCTTGGAGAGGAACTGTAACACCGGCAAGGATCAAAGCTCGTAGATTGGGACTAGCAGGCTCTGAAGGAATACCACCCGTAGGACTTCTATCTTGAACAGGTGGAGTGCTCGTTGAACGGGTCCTTCTATTTCTTGTTGAATTTGAAGGGAAAGGAAAACCTTGTTGTTCTAAAAGCTGAAACTGAGAATCTTCGATACCAAGGGCCCTTCTCCCTCGAGTGAAACGCGGAGTCGCCAGATCAAAGGATGATCAAAAATTGCAGAACTGGAATGTGATTTTCCCCAAATGTGAGTCGCCAAAATCGTTGGTTTTCAAATAGGACTTTTTAGAAGAGAGCAATGTGGGACAAGAAGTCCCTCCTCTTTAATGGGAGAGGTTCCTTATTCAAACAAACCTATTTACAAATGTACAGACATGATTTGTTGGTTAAACTTGATACCACGAAAGTGTTTTCTATGAAGGTCATCAATTACAAAAGGACTCGAGGAAATGAGAGCATGGAAAAGAGCAGTAAAGGCAAACATGCAGTAATTATAGATATCGAGTAATTCTTTATGTATGCGAAGTCACCGTGAATTGAAAACAAGATCATTCGTATAGAACAAGTAAGATGGAATTTAAAGACACAAAGTTCTCAGAATAACATCCGCGTAACGCAAAGTTTCTTAACGTAAACACGATTCATTAATCAAGGAAACAAAGTTCCTTCTTGGTTATACAAGATCACCGAGCTTGCAAAGTTCAAGAGTATGCAATCGATGAGACTAACGAATTTGAGATAAATGATCTTCACAAAGAAAACAAATGAAAGCTTAGAATGACAGAGATCGATAGACAAAGAAAGGAAAGTCCTTCGTATTGATTTCTCTATAATCTATTTACACTTGCAGAAAATATGCCAAGTTCTTCCTCCTTTCGAAAATGGAAAAGGCCATTATATAGCTTACAATTCAGTTACTCTTCAGAACCGCTTTCTTTTAACTAGAGAATAGTTAAGGAATGCCAAACGCAATTTCTTAACTAATTACAATGGAATACTGAAAGGAATAGGAAGAAGAGAAAAGAATGAAGAAGGAGACAGTGGACAAATGGCCACCGAGAAGGACCCACCGTCTTCGTAAAACCGCTTCTTGAATTTCTTTAACGCCTCGCCTATGTCTTTGCCACGAGGGACACACAAGAATTTTCATTTTGAAGATGACAATGGATATCTTTGAAAACTGATATAACCGCGCCTTGAAAGCTTCGCTTTTCTCGCCACCTGCCCTGAATTTGATCTTGATTGATAGTAAGATCGAGCCGCAACTTAAATTCATATTTAGCATATTCGGTAGAAAGGGAAAACTAAGTATGAATGCATTAGGTTCACTTGGGACATGTGAGACGCGAATGCGCGAAACACGAGGCTCGGCCGATTGGACCGAAACAGGGAGAAGACGCACAAATGCATTTTGGGACATTTGGGACGAAAATGCGCGAAGGACGCGGTCCGTGAACCGAAAAAAATGGAACAGCTTTGCATTTTTGATTTGGGACAAAGAGCTCAAGTAGCACGCGACTCGGGAGTTTCGCCAAAAATGGGACAACAGGCACTTTTAACTTTGGGACATTCGGGACAAAAAGTTCCAAGGACGCGGTTCGGGGCGAATCAAATGGAAAAATGGAACAAGGCCCTTTGGACTTGGGACATTTGGGACAAAAAGTTCGAAGTACGCGGTTCTGGGTGTTTGTTTACGATCGGGAAAGGTAGAATGCACTTGGGAACTCGGGACAATTGGGACGACGAAATCGGGCGAATCGGAAATGGAACAGAGTGCACTTTAAAACTTGAGAAATTTGAGACAAAAGTTCCGAGTACGCGACTCGGCTGGCCTCGGTTCGAAATGGAACAGAGCGCACTTTTGAAATTGGGACATTTGGGACAAGAAAGTGCTAAGTACGCGGTTCGGGTGGTTCGGCCGAAATGGAACATCTCGCACAAGAATTTCGGGACACTTGGGACAAAAACTTCCGACGGGCCCGAAAATGGGACAAATTCGGGAGGTTTCGCCGATCGGGAACAAAATGCACTTTCGCACTTGGGACAAAGGGACAAAAATGTCCGACAGCCCAAATACATACAAAATGACCCATTTCAAGAGGTGAAAGTATGTTTCAATCCTTGATTTTCTTGTTCTCTTCTTCTAATGAGAAATATAAACTTTTAAATTCACCGTCATAATCATCACATGAGAACTCATACTCGATCCTTGGGGAGATGGTCAAAAAAATTGAAGTTACCCATCAAAAAAGTGTTGAGCATCCTTCCTTCTTCTTGATCTTCATCACTCATTACTTCAAGATTGCTTTGTTGCAAGTCAAGGATCTCATCACCATCATTAGCTTTCAGTGGAACAACTTCTTTTATTCCTTCATCCCATGAGAAGTGCACCTTTTCAAACTTGGATTTCATCAACTCATCATTATGCTCTTTGACCAACTCGTGATGCTTGGACATTCATCCACCAATAAGGGTAGCTCAAGATCCTCATCAAAGGTCATGAATAAGTTATAAGATTTGGAATTTTAGCATGGGATATTTTTCGTTGGGTCGTTAAATAATATACTTCATTTTTATGATGGGAATTGGATTCTTTGTTTTACTTCGGCAATCGGAATGGTGACGTATAACCAATCTATCTACATATCTCCTAAAAAATCTAGACAAAATCTTTGAACCAATAATATGCCATATGTGGTGGGCATGGTCACCTTTATAAGGATTCTCATTATGATTTTCTTGTCAGGAAAATCCACTAATGTTACCTTAGCATTTTTATTTTCCTACGAGAGACACTCATTTCATTTCCATAGAGAGGCATTGACCAAAGATAGGGAAATAGAGAAGTGAGATCTTTAGAAACTTTCACAAGCAGAAATTTTCTGAGGTACTAGAGTCAATGATGCAATTTTTAGCTTGTATTTGTTAACCAACAAGGCTATGTAGAAAGGTTCTACCTTCTTAGAGATGAAGGGTGTGGAGGAAAGACAATTCATGGATGGAGTGGATTGAGATGCACATGGTAGTTCTTTGGTGGTGGTATCTTTAGAAGTAGGGATACTTCCTTTGATATGTTGAATGAGTATCTCAAGTTGCTTGGGATGAGTTCTCAAGTATTCAAATTCAGATATTTGGACTTTTGTTCTTTTGCAATGGTCAATGAAATCAAAGGACAAAGAGGTGGTGAGAAAATAATGGATTATGGAAGTATTGACATGGATGTTTTTAGGATTTGTAGAAATTGATTTTTTAAGAGAAGCTAAAGGATACTTACTTGAAGAGGCCGAAGGATTCTTTGTTAGAGTGGTCTCATGATTCTTCTCAACTAACCTTTTTGATGTAGAATTTAGTGATCCTCCTTTTGTTTTTATTTTTCTTAGAGTCTCCATTTGAGGATTCAATTTCTTATCTTGGGTAGTGGATGAGGATATTTTTTCTCCTTTTGATATCATATGAATGATAAAAACTACACAATAATAAAACACTAAATATTATAATATAGAAACTAGATTCATTCAGGATGTCTTTACATAGATGGAGCATACAATTTATAGTGTTTGATCTCCTACAAAGGTGGATTCAACACTCATCTTCAAACCCTACAATATCTCTCCATGAATCTCTCATATTTATCCCTAGGATATCTCTCTCATCCCTTTATTATCACACACACCAAAATAGCTACGTGAGTTGTTCTCAAAACTCACCCAAATACTAATACTAACTATTACAACTATATTATTAATATGAGTTCTATAAACTCATTATTAATAATATTACAATTTATTAATAATGTCACAATATATTTGTAACATTCACTCCCCTATTGTTAACATTATTAATTCCCAATATACACTCCCCTAATGTTGACATTATAGAAACAACAATCACACTTCCTTCTAGACTTTTCACCCATGCATGCTCATGATCTGGATGGGTTTTTAGGTCAACAAACAAACTGAAACAAAGGATGGTTTACGGAAAAACCTAAAACCTAAAACAAAGGATGGTTTTATAGGACAACCAACAACCCAAATATCATGTTGTTGCTTTTCCTGAGTGATTTCATCTATCCACTATGTCTTTCCTTCAGGGAATCATGTAGGAACCACTACTTACTGAATATAAATGGAATAGAGGGAAAATAGAACATTGAGACCGTGTTCTAGTTCCCCCTCAATGTGAACATTTCACTTATTCAAATAAGAACTCTAAAATCATATTGCAAATCTAAAATAAAAGAAAACATACATAAAAACACACTTCCACCACAACTTCATGTAGCCCCATCATTGGTGACTAATGAGAGGTCGATGATTGACCTCCAACCTCCAGATAATTCACTCTTTACTTAAAACAAGAAGTCTTCATCACTTTGGTGAGAATATGTTTCCTCATTATCACGGTGGGTAGACTTCATATCCCAATCACTTTCTTCATCTTTGTTTTCATAAATGAAAGAGTTATCCTTGATTCTCCATCAAGTAAATTGTGTGCTCTTTTCTTAAAATACATAATACCATGTCGATTTAAAGAAATGGATGTCGATTTTAACCAAAAATGCATCCGTGAGGAAAATATTTTTAATTTTTAATTTTTTTACAATTTTTGATGACTACCAAATGACCAAGACATTGACTTTAATGCTACCAAATACCAATGATTTTTTAAAGAAAGAAGAAACAAAGCACAATTATGCACAAATATGATCAATGCAAAGATCTTGAAAAAGACACATTTTAAAAAAACATCATCTCAATTTGAGTTACTAGCTGAAAGTTATGGCAACTACAAATTTTAAATCCCACATCTTTCAGAACCCTTTCCAAAAATGGATTTTTTTGCTTGTTTTTTTTATCACTGAATCCAAAAATGGAAAAAAATAAATAAGAAGAGTTGTAACTCATGATTTCCATGATTGGATGAAACAAAGTACAATATTTCCTACAAAATATAAGGATCTCCAAACGGTTGTTACATCACCCAATCAGATCACATGGACGTTAAATTAAATGAATGGCCAAGAATTTCATATCAATCTCTATGCCTTTATCTTTAACTGATATTTTACTTGTGCATCATATATCATTATCTCTTATTATAGTGAGGATGTTGGAAATAAATACTATGGAAAAAATAATGTAACTCCAGATTGGTTTCAACGATTCTAGAATTTCTAGATCGATCTACTTCTATAGATTTGTCCACGTGAATTCTATCTCAACAGTCTTCAAGATTTTTATCTACTACTTCAATACTTTGGCATCCAGTTCATAGTTTGAACTTGACGTGAGCAGATTATTAGCTCCTTTGTACCAATACAATGCTCAAGATCTACTACAGATTCATAGTTGGAGTATAACACACAAATTCATTCTCCCATCACAACCTAATAGTAGAGATTGCTTGGATACCCTTTGTTAAAAACTACATAATAATAAAATAATGAATATTATAATTTAGAAACTAGATTCATATGGGATGTATTTACGTAGATGGAGTTGTTTCACCTTTTTCTTAGATTGTTTCTTTGAATTGTTGATTTAAAGCAGATAGGGTAACAAAGCGTAGGAGGAATGGCTATTAAAATGTTAGTTGATGGGTTGTTGCATGTGTATGAGTTCGAATCCACAACTGATTATGAGATATTCCTTTTGGATATGAGGAACTACCTATAATGAAAGCAAGACCACCGAGAAGGAATAAAACAATATGGGCGGTGAACTTCCCAGCGTAAGCTAGATGCAGGAAGTATGGTACTTCCTAGATGGTGTCACTCCACTATTTTAAAGAATTCAATGCTGTAAACAAAGTAAATCCTATTGTGATTTTAAAATGATTTAGGTATCTTACTTAAAACACAATAATAAATAGATCTAATCTAACGAGGCTAAGCTAGAATATAATCCAAAGGTCAAACGATTGGTTCTCGATTCTGCGAGAGTCTAATAAAGGTCTCGGGTAGGTCACAAGTGAGTGAGGGTAAGGTAAAATTAGGTGGATAGGTCTTTGTCCAAGGTTGTGTGGGAAAACATAGAGACTGGCGTTGGTCAGGGGTGACCGAGCCGCGGTTAGGTATAACTGGTGCTGGGTTCTTGTGAGATCTGGAAATATCACAAAATGGGGTTTTGTTCTCCTTTGTGATTACACAAGGGATTTTGGTTGAGTCTGGATGGGGTAATGGGTGACTAGAGTAGGATTCTTTGAGGTTTCGATGGGTTTATGGAGGTGAAAAGTGTTGGAGATGTTCAATAAGGAGCAAGATAAACAATGGATGATAAAATAATGATGAAATGAAATAACCATGAAAGTATGATGTTATACTTACTTGGATTTCATTCGAAAGAAAGTCTATGTGTGAAGGAAAGAGTCTTGGTGATGGCTTTGGAGGTTGCAGTGATCAACGGCGAAGAGAGAGCTTCGCATGGGCTGCATGAACACTCCTCTTTGCTTGGATAGATCAAAACATGGTAGGGATGGTCATGCGCGAGGAGAAGATGCTCAATCTCCTTCCTTGGATGTGAATTCTCATTGGAATTTGCTCTTTGAAGATGTGTTATCTCTCTGAGATCTCGTTCTTGCTCGCCATGACTTTCTCCCAATGTTTTCCAACCTTGAGAATAAGGTAGTTTAGGGGTTAAAAGGGGTAACCGATGGTGGTGGCTTAACCGGCGATGGTTATGGGTAACCGAGCGTTGGTCAAGGTGGGATTTTCTAGGTTTACTAAACTTAGAGAGATCCTCCTGATTTCCTTGGATCTTGTGTAGTTATCCCATGGATTAGATTGGGAGCTTCTTGTGAGCATGTGGGAATGTGGTTAGAGGAATTTAGGCATTGATTTTTAGGGTTTTGGTAAGTCTTAATTAGTTATGGGAACTTGCTAAGAATAGGTCTTAGGTTGAGTTGGCTTGGTGAGTTGTCTAAGTGAACTACATATGTAGATATTATTTAAATAAGATATTTAAATAATAAATATAGTGAGGATCATGCATTAATTTAATTAAATTAATATTAGTGATGTGAAGGGGGTCATGGCTAGGTTAATGTGATGAAGGGTGTTTATATGTTGAGGGATGCAAGGGAGTGTGACCTAATTTTAGTGTCTACATGTTCCCCTTTTTGTTGCATAGCTTGTATTGGTAAGTAGCGCTAACAAAAATAAGGTGTGGTTGCCCCATGTGAGGGTGAAGGTGATCCCCTCAAACCAGAACTGACGAGGCAATAGGCTAAAGCGGTGAGTGGTTTGATAAAAGGTAAATGTGAGGAAAAGGTAAGTGGGTACAGGAAAAAGGATTAAAAGGTATACTCGGGAAATCTAGGTAATGGGTTAGGGTCAAAGGTAGCAACAGTCAAATGCACGCACATATATAAACTGCAGCATGCTACTGGGTTGAAGAGAAAGCAAACTCTACATCGTCTAAGGTTGATAGGTTTATCCAAACAAGGGTGAAGTGAATTTGGTATCCAAGGTATAGGATAAGGTCAGGAAACACAATGTAGGTTAGGTGTAGGAATGTTTAGGTATGTTCCGATACACCAAAGGTAGGGTTAGGATAAATGGTCATGGTAATAGGCTAGGTAAGGTCATTAGGTCAACAACATAGGTAACAGTGCCACAAGGTATAGTGAACACATGAGGTCAAAGGTCACTAGCGATGGTCTAGGTCCAAATATCAAGATCACGACACGGGTAAGGCCGAGGTAGGGGTAAAATAATAAGGTGTCAACAGCGGACGTGAGGAGGTTAAAGAGGGTGGAGGGCCAGAGGTGAAGGTAAATGGTCCGAGATAGGTGTAGGGGAGGATAGAAAAGAGGAGGTAAGGAAAATGAGGTAAATGTGAGGGAAAATGAGTTCGCGGGGTAACCGACATCGGTTAGAATAGGCTGATGACGATGTAGGGGAACCAGCAGAGTGGTATCTAGGGCACGAGGCCCGATAGCATGATCAAGGGTAACCGTAATGATCGAGTCAAGTAGGGTATAAAAATCCAAAAACCATGTTTGAAAAGTCATTTGTGTTGTTAGAAAAGGAGAAAAGGACAAGAAGATAGAAAAGAGGAATATGACAAAAGAGTATAGCGAAAGCTTGGTTGGTGAGCCACATAGGTGAGAGTGGTTGAGTGAGAGGTGGGACTGTGAGATCAGGTGGCACAATTCGTGTGGCTGAGGAGTGGTTGTTCAATTGAGGATGGTAGAGGCTAGAGAGGGGTCGGGTGGACCACCGTCTGATGACCGAGATATACTACCACGGTGTCGGCAGAGGATGAGGTAAGCTCCACACCATAGCTTAATAATTTGATTGATTAAGTAGGGTAAAATATGGGTTATAATAAAAATGTGGGGGGAGGTTTTGAATTTGGGATTGGGAGGTAAATTGGATATAATTGGGGTGGGGGTGGTTGGAATGTAGGTCAATAGGAGTGGGAAGGGAATTAGGGAAGATTTAAGTAGGTTCGGGTGGGTAGTTAGGTTGATTTGGTCAAAATTGAAAAAAATTAGGTCGGGGGTTTGGTGTTATTCGCGGCACCACGTGATTCGGTTTAATGGTGTCGGCCACAATGAAATTCATGTTAAAAGTAACATAAGTTAGGATATAAGTAACCAATGGTAGTTAAATGCTATTGGTCACGGTTATGTGTAACGAGTTGGTGTGAAAATAAGGAAATGGGGCTCGGAAATAGGCAAAAATGGGTTAGGTAGTGGAAAGGGATGGGCAATGGGTAGGGTAGGGTAAGATATGTAAAGGTGTAGGGTAATAGAGAGGGGATGGGTTGAGGGTGGGTTAGGTAAGGATTAGGGTAGAGGGTTTTGGGAAGAGGTGGTTTGGGGGTGAACACAAGGTAAGTTAGGAAGGCATATTAATACATAGTGTTGGTTAGATGCAGGCCCGGTATGAGCTACGAATGAGGGACCGGGAGCCACTTATATTGCTAGAGCTACATGGACAGGTGACTTTCAAGGAGTGGAGTCATATTGATGATGTCATCCTTTGATTTGGATCTGCCGTTATGGGTGAAATTTTGTGAGAGAGTAGATTTTGATGGTTGCACTCATTGAGAGATGGGATTCGACGACTAAGACCTTCCACTTACCGATGGGGGAGATGACCATCACCCTAGAGGATATATATAGGATATTGAGGCTACCAATTAGTGGATCCTAGGTGTACTCAGTGACATCTGAGGTCACGATGAGGTGTATAGATGAGGTGTTTGGAGAGAGAGTAGGTGAGCTATGCTACCACAATACCCTGAGCCTAAGTTACAGAGAGGTTTATGTTGCCCATCCTGAGGAGATGAGGTTGATAGTGTTGATGATGGAGGTGATCGGGTGCTACGCATTACTAGATTCAGAGGGTGGGAGATTCCCATGGTTGCGTTGATGGGTGTCCTTTGGGACATGATGATTGATCATACCAGTTTTGCATGGGCACCAACTTTCTTGGTGTAGTTATATAGAGAGTTGTGGGCCTATGGGTGATTACGAGAGGTATAGTCGTGTTGCATTTTCCTTCTTCACTATTGGGCCTATGAGCACATTGTGTGTGTGTGATTGACAGGCCTGCCTCGAGTAGATGCATTTGAGCGGGGAGTCATTCGAGTTGGTTATAGGCGATGGGTGCTGGAGGTGGTGTACAGAGAGCCCGAGGCTACATATGATGTAGCATATTATAGACAAAGACTAGAGAGCTTGTCTAGTGTGGATATAGTCTGGAGACCTTATGTGACCTATCCCTCTTATAAAGGGATGTATGCAGAGCTAGAGGGACTATAGCTACGGAGGTGGATAGAGGGACGCCATGCCGGGAGCATGAGATGATACTTGTCGACCGAGTGAGGTGATAGTTTGGATTAGTGTAGGATGCACCCCTGCCCTTCCCATAGTATAGGAGAGAGGAGGTGGAGATACCTTTGTCTCCACCCCATCTAGTAGAGTTGATAGGGGAGGAGGAGCCCATGGACCATCGCATAGATGATGATGCGGGGTGACAAATGGGTACGAGGAAGTGGTGGGTCGTATAGAGACGAGGGAGTCGAGTAGGGAAACATTTTGTGGGAGACAAGGGCCACACAGTACGGAGCCGAGAGGCCAGAGCCACAGATACATGTAGAGAGGTGAGAGCCTCAGGTATAGGTATAGGAGGAGGAGCCCGAGATGCGAGATATTGGTAGAAAGTGTGCTGATATCACCAAATATAGTCTTGAGTGAGTAGAGGACATCGAGTAGTGCGCGGGGTTAACATCAAATACCGAGATGTCTAGTGGTAGATTGAAGTAGCGAGCCGCTGCTCTACTGGGTCAAAGGGGACTTTATTGACATTACAGAGATAAGAGTAGATATGTTATAGCAGATGTGATACTGATATGTCCCTATTTTTGTATTTTTGGATTTTGGATGTATACGGCTATGAGCCGAAGAGATATTGTATTTTATTTTTTTGGACATGATATCGGCACGAGAGCCGAGACATTTTTGTATGATGAATCTTGCCTTCGTGAGGTGATGATTATTTTGTATAGTATATCGCTTTGTGTGTTGACATTTTTGAGATGATAGCCATGATGAGACATGCATGTTTATTGAGATACACATTTATGTGATACATGTGTACATTGTATTGATACACACATGTATATATGAGGAGATAGATGATATTCAGGTGATGTTGTTATGATGTGTATGAGTTTTACTTTATTATGATACGGATGGAAAATAGATTAGTTAGGCATGGATCGAGTCGAGTCGGTTTAGGCATGGATCTAGTCGAGTTGGTTTTAGGCATGGATGAGTCGGAGGTTGTTAGGCATGGTTGAGTTATGTTGTTAGGCATGGTTGATTCAGGTCGGTTTAGGCATGGATTGAGTCAGGTCGGTTAGGCATGGATGAGTTAGGTGGTTAGGCATGGTTGAGTTAGGTTGTTAGGCATGGTTGAGTTAGGTTGTTAGGCATGGTTGAGTCGGGTTGTTAGGTATGGTTGAGTAGGTTGTTAGGCATGGTTGAGTTATTTTGGTATATTGATAACAAATGGTAATATAAATGCATGAGATAGTGTAAAATGTGGAAAAGGTTGGTTATGTATGAAAATGTGAAATAATATAAGTGGTAAAAGTTATGTGGTATACGGTTTAGATGTCGAGGTTTTTTTTTTTTTGGATATGAATAGGAAATCAGGTAAAAGGTGGGGGAAATGGTTAGGGTAAAGAGTGGCCAAGCTATTCTTCTAGGGCCCCATGTCTTGGAAGTGCTACCTATATAGTCCCGGTGAAAAGGTACCTTAGACCGATGTAGTTCTCCCATAAGCTAGGAAAAAAGATGAAAATGAGTTTGTGGTCATGTTGTGGGTTTGGGTTTAATAGGTGGGGGTAGATGGTAGTAAAAATGTTGTAGGTGAGGGCGACTATGGAAAAAGGGGAGGATGAACCCAAAAGGTAAGCATCGAGGACTAAGTCTTGTATAAGAAGATCAAAAGGTGATGAAGAAGAGAAAAGATAAGAGGGGGCAAGAAAGCCACCCAATTGACAAGGATCAAAACATATAAAACACATCGATAGATGGGGTAAATGAACGTAAGACCCCAAAGACATTACATGATTGATAATTCTAAGGGTGACGAAAGTCACATGATCACCAAATGTCGTAGGTACAGCAGGTCCCTTGAGGTATGACGTGAAAAGAAAATGGGTAAGGAGGTGTGGGTAGTTGGGTCAAAAAAATGGGAAATAGAATGCCTTGGGCAATAGAGCCAAGATCACAATAGGCCAGTCCATGATGAAAAAGCTTATTTTTCTTTTTCTTTTTTTTTTAAGATAGACTGATCGATGCGGGAAGTCTATATGGGATGAATATATGGCTCCTTGAGGTCTTCGCGAAGCTGATCGATGCGGGAAGCTTCTGAATTTTGATTTTTGAGAAAATAGTCTTTTTTTTGGAAAGACTATGTAGAGAGTTGTGAGCTTTTTATAGTTGTCCTTCGAGGGAGTAGTCTACTTATAGTGATAATTGAGGGTGAAAGATGTCCTTTTTAATCTCATGATTCTTGTTTAATTGTTGGAGATGAGATGAGGTGTAGAAAAGGTAAATGACACTCAAGGGATAAGCATGAACTAGATAAAATAGTGATGTAGGACTAGAGGTCAATAGTATTGAGAGAGCGGTTGAAGATGTAATGCGTTAAGGGCTCGAGTTCGGGTTTACCCTCAAGTGAGGACAAATGATAGGCACCCGATCCATAGGTATGAGTTACGATGTATGGTCTAAGCCAATTAGGAGAAAATTTTCCCTGTTTTTTTTTTTTCTACTTTGGTCACATGTTGATTTTCTTCAAAAAAGGTCACCGAATAGGAAGGTTTGTTCATGAACGCGTTTGTCATAAGCATGTTTGATACATTGTTGATAAACTTGAAGGTGATCCATAGCGTTAAGATGACGTTCGTCTAATAACTCCAGTTGTGCTAAGCAGTCCTGATGAAAGTCATCATTAGTAAGCATGTCATGGAGAGAAATGTGAAGTGAGGGATCGGACTTTGAGGGGAAAAATAAATTTGGTACCGTAGACCAGTGAAAATGGTGTAGCTATAGTGGAAGTGCGAATACTAGTGTGGTATGCCCATAGAGAAAAAGGAATGTGCTTATGCCAATCCTTCCCAATATCGTCAACCACTTTCATCAAAATTTTATTGAGGGTTTTGTTAGTGGATTCGGATTGGCTGTTGGTTTGTGAGTAATAAGGTGAGGAGAAACTAAGTTGAATGCCGAAGGCATCACAAAAAAATTTCAATGTTTTGTTTTTGAATTGTTTTCCATTATAGTGATGAGGTGATGAGGGACACCAAAGAGACAAATGATGTCATGGTTAATGAACTCACATATTTTCTTAGCTTTCATGGAGATGAGTGGCATGGTTTTGACCCATTTTGTGTAGTATTCGGTAGTGGTTATGATCCATTGATGGCATTGGGAAGAATGAGGATTGATTTCTCGACAAGATCCAAACCCCATTGAGAAAGGGGCCAAAGATCACAAGCGACTCTGTAAGGTATGATTGGGTGTATGATAAAGGTTGGAATGTTTTTGACATTTCACGCAACATTTGACATAGTTGCAAAAATCATGGTTAAGGGTTGACCCCGGTAATAGCCTAGGTGAAGAATACACTTAGCAACAAGTGAGGCCACTAAAGTGACCTCCACATATGCCATCATGAACCTCCTTGATGGTATAAGGAATTTCAGAACTTGTGAGGCATCGTAAAAGAATACCATCAAATCCACACTTATAGAGGATTCCCCTAGGATAACGAAACAAGAGACCTTCTTAAGTAAGGCACGTTATCACATTACGGGTGAGATCGGGAGGTAAGATGGAGAGGAAAGGTAGTCGAGTATTGTTTATGCCAAAGGTCATTCGGGTCGGGGGTGTCGGATTCGATTGAGTAAATATCATGAGGTAAATAAGAACATGAATGGAGTGTTGTCAGACAGTGACAAATATTTTGGAATCGGTAGGGAAGTGGGTATTTGGGAAGCTAAAGCGAGCCATGGTGTCTACAAATTTCTTTTGACTTCCACTGACGTGATCAGTACCAGTACTAACAGATCATCTTGATCGAGAACTGGCGTTGGTTGACCAGGATGGTTTAAAGGGTGTAACGATCAAAGGTGGTCAAAAGTATGTCTACATGATGTTTATACTTTTGAAGTATCTCATTATGACATTGGTACATACCATTGACTTGGTTTATGACCAATTTTGAATCACCAAATATGTGGATTGATTTGACATCAAGGGCATAGGCGGTCTGGAGACCTAGTACGAGCGCTTCGTACTCAAAAATATTGTTGGTGCATTCAAAGTCTAGTTTGAAAGACAAGGGCATTGGTTCTCCATCTAGAGGGACAAGGATAACACCAGCTCCACCCCCACGCTGACACTTAGAACCATCAAAGAACAATGTCATTTGGTAAGGGGGTTCATCCAGGGAAAGGGTAGCAATGGATTCATCGGGAAAGTCAAAATTAGAGGGTTGATCCCCGAAAATAGGTGCGTCAACCAGTTGGTTAGTGATAGCTTGACCCTTAATGGAATTTTGATGAATGAATTCAAGGTCAAGATCAACTAAAAGCATAAGCCAATGTGCGGCATGTTGATTTCAATAGGGTTTAGCATACATAAAGTGTAAAGGGTCGGTGTTGGTCACAACATAGGTTTTGTGGTTGAGTAGGTAATGATGGAGTTTGGTGGCAACAAAACCTAAGGCTAAGCAAAGATTTTCTGGGTGATTGTATTGGGTTTCATAGTCTAGAAGGGTACAACTTATATAGTAAACTACCTGCTCCCTATATTGTTCATCACGATGAGTGAGCATGGCTCCCAAGCAATGATCGATAGCTGATATGTATAGGTAAAAGGGTTAATTGTCTTTAGGTGGAATAAGTACGGGTGGTTGGAGAAGGTATTGTTTTAGAGCTGGAAAAGCTTTGTGATAGTCATCATCCCATTTAAAGGAGACATCCTTCATAAGAAGATGATGAAATGGTTGACACCGATCCGATAATTGTGAAATGAAACGGCAAATGGATTGTAATTTACCTTGCAGGCTACTGAAGTTGCTTGAGGTTTGTGGCGGAGGCATTTCCAAAATGGCCTTGAATTTAGTAGGGTCAACTTCTATACCACGGAGGGAAACAATAAATCCCAAGAGTTTTCCTGACAGAACCACAAAGACGCACTTTTTAGGTTGAAGGCGAACACAATATTTAATGAGGTCATCAAATATGGTTTTGAGGACATCGAGGTGCTCAGTGTGACATTTATATTTAGCCAAGAGATCATCCACATAATCTTCCAATATGCAATGCATGATATCATGGAAGATGTAATTCATATACGTTGATATCTAGCACCAAAGCATTTTTAAGGCCAAAATGACTCAATAGCAGAAAAGGTTCCCAAGGGGTAATGAATGTGGTCTCTGTTGATCTTAAGGGGAAGAAAAATTTGGTTATAACCCGAGAAACCATCCATGAGTGAGAGCATCTCGTGACCCATGATAAGGTTAACCAGTTGATCAATACTAGGCAAGGGAAAATCATCTTTCAGTAGCCGAGGTTGAGATCTCGAAGTTTGTGCAAATGTGGAGTCCCCCTATTGCTTTAGTAATAGGGACAATATTTGAAATCTAATGAGGATAATCAATGGGTAAGATGAAGGAAACAGATAGAAGACTGAAGTTCTTCTTTGACAAGAAGGGAAATGTGAGGGTGCATTTTCCTCAACTTTTTTTATAGGTTTGGCATTGGGAACGGTTACGATATTGTGGACCACTATGGTGGGGTCAATACTTGGCATGTTTGTGTAAGACCAAGCGAAAGCATGGTTATGATCTCAAAGAAAAGAAGTGATGGCTTCTGTTGAAGCAAAGCATCTAAATATTGTCCGATCTTTAGAATGTGTGGGTCATCCTGAGTATGAATGTTGATCTCAATAGTTGATTCATTCAACATGGTTTACGTCTCAGAGGGTAATGACTGATGAATATATGAGTCTTCTACACCAAGGTAGGTGAGTATGGATTCATCATCCTGACATTGAACGATGTTAATGGTCGGTGTGTCATCATCAATCATTTTAGGATACAGGAATGGAAGAGTGGAAGGGGCTTTGCCCTCACGTTGATAAGTCAGAGGCCCCAAGGAAATGGTGTTTATGAAAAAAAAAAGTTAGGAGGGATAGATTTAGGATCCATCGACTCTGTCGGTGAGGGTGGTGATGAAGGTGGAGAAGGGCTAGGGTCTTTAATGAATTCAATGTGGGCCGATTTGGTAGAAGGGTCGGGAAGCTGATACCACTATAATCATTATGTTTATGGGTGGTGCATGGAATAATGGTATGGAGACCTTACTCGTAGAAGCAAAACCAAAACCCTTCCACACACAACGGTGCATGAAGGTGTGGGTGAAACAGCGATTGGTAAGTGATTAGAAGTCGGTGGAAAATGGGCGGGGTTATGATGGTGGTTCAGGTGTGTAAGTGGTAGTATCAAGTCCCCCATAGGTGAGACTAGTACGAAGATGAGGAGGACCATAAAGGAGGTGTTCTCCTATACACGGTGATCATAGCAAGGATGTTGGTGAAGACTTCCATACTCGTGTGGACTAAGGAAGGTGTTGACACTATATAGGCGGTACTCCCCTAGAGTGAGGCATTGAAAAAAACCTTCCAAGGGATCAGTGGTTGGTATGTGGGTAGCTGGTATGGACGATGTGTCAAAGGTCAATGCAGAGGTGGTGTTAATGGATTGGAAAGCTAATGGGTCAGCCGTGGAGGCTATAGTAGTGGTAGGCGTGGAGGAGGTATGTGTGGTGAAAGCAGCGGCTATACTGGTAGGTGTGGGTGTAGGTGTAGGTGAAGCGGTATTGGTTGTGGAAGTAGATGGCTTGACCGGTATGAGTACATCATTGGGTCGGTAAAGCATGTTGCATGTTTTGAAAGGTGATGGGTCAGTTGGAATGGTATAAGTGTGTCCTTCATGTTCAAACTTTACACAATGATGTAAAGTGGAAGGAACGCAACCCATAATATGGATCCAGGGTCTACCAAGCAACAAGTTATATTGGAATTCCCCCTCCAAAACATAAAACAATTCTAGAATAGTGGGGGTTCATGCGAAACTGCGGGATGATGATTACTAGTGTGGAGGTGATAGCATCTTTGAATGAACACAACATGACCGGATGTTTGTGCATGTAATTGTTAGGTATGTACATTTGAGAAAATGCATGAGATGAAATGATGTTAATGCTAGCACCTCCATCAATCATCACATGGCATACCCATATGTCATCAATGTGTATAGAGATGAAGAGGGCTGGGTCCAGGTCATCATTTTGGTATGGCATGATCTCTATCTCTAAGAAGCTAAGGGAGGCCACTTGGTGAACAAGGTGAGGTGAAGATGAAGGTGGTAATTTGGTGAGGGAAGCTACATGATGGGGTGTGATAATGGAGGCTACGGGTGTAGGGTCATTAGGTAAAACCTCGATAGATTGAAGAACCTCCATGAGGGCTTGATGATGGGATTTTGAGGTTTGGATGAGGTCATATAAGGAAATTTTGAGTGGAGATTGGTGCAATTGTTTAAGCATGGTGTGATGTGTGATGCCATTAGAAATGGGGTATGTGGGGCCATAGATAGTTATCTTAGGTATGGGTGTAGATGGTATGTTGGGTATAGGATTGGTTGGTGGGTCACTACCTTTTCTTTACCCTTCTGCGCATATGTAGTGACGTGTACCATGTTGATTTGAGGGAATTTTTCAAATGGAGAAGGTGTAGGGTAAGTGGTATAACGACATGAAGGGAAAAAACCTACGTGAGGAGAAAATCCCTGTGAGGTCAGTTGGGCAGCAGAACATTTGGGTGGTGGCATGGAAAATTCTCTCGATGTGAACCATGTTAATTTCAAATTTTGTGTGGTTCTAGGAGCTGTGAGGGTGGAGGTTGTGGTTGTTGAGTGGGTAGTGTGGGAATGGGTGTAGGTGAAGCAAGGTCCTCATCAAGAAGGTCATCGTCATCAAAGTTGGTTTCGGGTGGACACAATTGGATAAGGACGGTTTTTAAGGCCTTGCAGTTCTCCACATCGTGCCCTAGCACACGATGGTATGCGTAAATTTTGGTATCATCAAACCCTTTTGGCTTGGGTTTGAGGGGGTCATAAGGTCGGAGTGGCGGTAATGTGATAACAGAAGTCTCAAGGAGGTTGGTTAAAATTTTGGCATAGGACCCTACTAGTGGATCACAATGGGAAGTGAATGTGGGTTTGGGTGTAGGTATGGTTGGTTATCGGGAATCATTTTTGGAAGACTAGGAAGAAGATCAAGCTATGGGTTTAGGCACTAGTGTGGTTTGAGGTATCGGTTGGGTTCATTTGGGTAGGGATATAGTAAATAGATGGGTAGGAGGGTGTGGTTTTGTTTTGACTACCTTGTTGTGGGGTAGTGGGGTTTTTTTAGGGTGCACCTTCTTGGGTAAAGGTGATGTGGGTGTACAAGGTCTAGAAGGAAAAGAAGATGGAGGAAGAGGGAAAGTTACCCACGGGGATAACGGTGGTGCTATGAAGGTAGATGACGCGAGGTTGTGCTTGGGGTGTGAGGGACAATGACTAAAGTGTAGTAGGTAGTGAAGTAATGGCTAAAGGTATCGGAGGTATTGGTGGTAAAGAGACTACAGGTGCAGGTATGAGTCGTGTTGTGTGATGGGTAGGTTAGAGATTTGTGAGGCAGGAATGGGTGGTTGTGTTATTGGTTTATGAATGGGTGAAGGGTGCTTGACCCTATTGGGTAGTTGAGGTCTTAAGGTAGATGGGACAAGTGTGGGTGTGATTGGTGTGGTAGGGGTATAAGGTTGATGAGTTTGTTTCTTTAGTTTGGGTGTCGAGTAGGTGTGGTTTTAACGTTGGAGGATGTAACTAAATCTAGTTTAATAGGTGGATGAGTAAGGTCTGGTGGTCGGGGTGACCCCTAAAGTGGGAATAGGTTTAGTGGAGGTAAATTTTGTGGGTATGGGATTCGATTTAGGTATCGGTTAGGTTATGGGTAAAGGTGTGGTTTGAGTACTAGTGGGTATCGTGGAAGGTTGCGATGCGATAGCAGTGGTTATATGTGGTTTGATGGGTGGAAATGTGCTTGGGTAGATAGTGGAGGTGTCATTGAGGGATCTCTGCATCTGTGTTGAGACAGGGAGTAAGAGGCGCCCCCATAACAAAGCTCTATCCACATACTCTAAGTGATCATCCAAACGTGAGAATGGCATGTCTGTGGGTGAAGGTGGTGAGGACCTAATTGGAATTAGCCAACTTCAGCTTCTGTGGGTAAGAGAGCTGAAAGTAGGTCTATTGGATGTTGGGTAGCTAATGGAGAATGCTCACCAAGAGGCAAAGGTATCTCCACCGGGTCTATGATGAGTGGAAGAGATGATGGGAGTTCCTCAATAAGTGAAGGAATGGATAGGTTCTCCTCTATGGGTGGAGGAGGTAATGGGTGCTCCTCTACGGGTGGAGGAGGTATGGTAGGTAAAGGTTCACTAAGTGGAGAAGCTAGGGGTGAGATGGTCTCAATGTCCGTAGAAGACTCCTCTATAGGTGATGCAGGAGATAAAGGGTGTTCTTCTATTGGTGAAGGAATAGTGATGGTTGGTTTAGATGTGGAAGGAGGATTTTGGGCTAGGATTTCCTCTATGGAAGGGATGTGAGGTAATTGAGATGTAACAGGTACCTCATTAAAGATCGCATGAACCTCATGAGTATGGGTATCGTGAGTGGATGTCTCACCTATTTGATTGGATGAAGGGGCATGATTGGGAAATGGTTTTTAAAGATTTGTAGATTTTGGTTGGGGCGGTGTTGGGATTATCCACAGTTAGCTCACCTTTCTCGAGCATTTCCTAGACAATATTCTTGAAAGTGATGTAGTTACCATCACTATGACCTTTCACTCGGTGATAGTTGCAAAAATCTTGTTCCTTATACCATGCGAGCATGGGGGCAAGGAGTTCAAAACTAGTGTGTGGTTTTATGGGTGGAAGGGTGATGGCACCAACTTTGATCAGCTTTTCTAAAACAGAAGAGTAAGGTTCCCCAATTGGGGTATATTTTTGTTGCTCTTGTCTGAATCGAAAAGCCTGTATGGGTGATAGATTAGATGAGGGTGTAGCTTGATTGGATGGATGAGCTGGGCTGGCCTTGAGCACCACTGCGTTAGCGGTACCTTTAGCCTTTGAATAATTGGTTGGTGGTTTAGAAGAAGAAGAGGTTTCATTTGACTTGAATGTCAAATTTTTATTTCGTAATTGGATTTTCTTCTCTTCGATAGCTTGAATCTCTAACTTTTGTGCCATAGTAAAAGCCTCATCGAATGTTCTGAAAGTTTGGACCTGTAAGGTCGGGGAGATATGTCTGATGCAAGCTTGTGTGAAGAGCTCAATGAGTTCAGTTTGTGGCAATTGAAAGGTAAGTTGATTGATCAGATGTGCGCTGAGTGACAAAATCTATGATAGATTCATCCTCATACTGACATGTGGAATATAGATCGGTCATGGTAACTTTCTTGGCAATATTGATAGAAAAATGATCCAAAAAAGCTTGGGCTACCTAATTGAATGAAAATATGGAGTGTTTGGGTAACCCACTATACCAGTCTAATGTAGGTCTAGTGAGGGACATGGGAAAAGTTCTCAAAAGTAAGGCATCATCATGAGTAATCAAATAACATCCATGTTTAAATGAGCGCAAATGTTGTTGTGGGTCTTCCTTACTATTGAAGCGGTTGAATTTAGGCATTTCCCAATGCATAGGGTATGAATGGATGGGTGAATAGGCTCGTTGCAAATCTCATCATAGGTAAGAGAGTTGTGGGAGCCGGAGACCGATGCCTCCAGTGTTTGCATCTTGTCCATCATCAATTTAATTAGGTCGTTGGTGGGTTGTGATGATTGGATGCCTCCTATAACGTGAGGAGGTTGGTTTTGGGTATATAATGGGTGTGGCATTCCAGTGTATGGGGCTGCCATGTAAGGTGGTGGAGAAGAAGACAATGAAATAGGGGGTACATACTTGGAATGAACAATAGATGAGATGGGCGGTTGTTGGTAGTATGTTTATGGGGGAGGAAGGGTCATGGTAACCCTAGTGGTGATAGGGGATAAAGATTGTGGAATGGAAAGAACTACATTCTGAAATGGGGTAGGGGTCACCGACACTAGAGGTGGGAATGTAGCTACAGGTATGTGTGAGACATGAGGGATGGATGAGGTTGTGTTTGGGGTAATTGTCAAGGGTATGGTGGATGTAATGGGTGCTACAGAGGTAAAAGACGTGGCAGTCATAGCGGGTATAGGACCTAACTGTGAAAAAACTAGGGGTAAAGTGGAAGTAGGTAGCACAGATCTAGATGGGGCTGATGCAGAAGTGGGTGCAAGAGTGGGGGATAGATACGGGCATGCTATATATAAAATGACTTGACATGTCTCGAGTGGATGAATGGGAGAGATAAAACTGCAAGGCATCAGGGTTTTGGTCAAGGAGTCGTGTGAACTCCTCATCTATGGTAGTAATATTAGTAGGCTGGATAGGATCCATGGATGGTGATAAAATAGAGGGTGGTGAAGGACTATGTGGGAGTAGTTGGCGACTGGTGTGGAACACGAGGGCATTTGCTTGTCTTTGGTCAGTACCATGTGAACCAGTACCGATCAGGTGGGGTTGCTTCTCGGTAAATGGTATAGAGAATAGTTGAAAAAGAATGGATGAAGTAACAAATGGTGGGTGGACTATGAAATAGGCTAACCGATGCCGGTTAAGGAAAATTGACATCGGTCGGGGAACCACTACCGGTCACCGTGGAAAATGGACAAAGTGAGGAAAACAAGGCGAAGGAAAAATCTAACAAGTATGCCAAATCTGAGGATGTGTAAAATGTTAATGGAAAAAATGACAGTGACAAAGACTGTGGAAAGTGGAAGAAAGTGAAGTGAAAATGTCCTTTTAAATAGGTTAGCAAAAGGACCTAGAACTAACATCAATTGTGTTTAACCGATGGCGGTCAGAGGTAACCGATGGTGGTTACTGTGAGATTGAAACAATGATGAGAAAAAGTGGTTGTGAATTAGAATTTGATGTGGAATCAAACCTAGAAGTCTGAGAATGATGTAGATGTGGTCTAGACACACTCAGACGAAGTCAGAATACACCGACTATGATTGGGAGTGTGTGAGGAAAGACAAAAATAATGATTGAAAGCTCTCACCTCAAAATGCAAATCAAACAAAACACTAAGAAAGAACATTCCTAGAGTGCCTATTCTATTACATTTGTTTAGCTTATGATATTTAGGGGCTGACACATGAATTGTGAAATAGATTTTTTGGTGAGGATAGCTTCCTACAAAGAAGGAGATCTAAAGGGTGAGGTTTCAGGTTTGTTATGGTGGGGGTAGCTTCACTCTGAAGTATGACTCGACAGAGCAGTGAGCTGGGTGCCCACTATGTCGTGATCATGTGATCACCTATAGCTTCTTCATGGTAAGATGTTGTTTAATAATGTATGTATTTGATTTTTTGTGTGGTTTGGCAAGACTTAGAGAAAGAGAAAAGGATAGAAGTTCTTTTCTATGATTCATTTGTCAACCATCGCCTAGTAATGACTTCTAGCGTATAGGTTGCCTTCAATTAATGTGAGCTAATGTAAAAATCAGAATGAAATGCAATGATTTTAAAACAAAATAGAAAGTATGGTATTCGATGAGAAAAATAGATGAAGAGGAAGAAGGATGCTCTCTCACTAAAATGCACAAAACATGAAGAAATGATTCTTTGTTAGTAAACCAAAAGAAAAGTTTCCTTTAGAGCCAAATAGAAAGGAGTGGATTACCAGGGAAGAAAATTAGTGTTTATGCTTTTAGAAGGGAAAAAATCACACAATTTTTCCTAGGAATGAATGAAATGCAAGGAACCCGGATGGGTCCCACTGGCGTGCCAAAATGTTTCACCTTTTTCTTAGATTGTTTCTTTGAATTGTTGATGAAATAGATAGGGTAACAGGCGTAGGAGGAATACCTATTCAAATTTTAGTTGATGGGTTGTTATGCGCATATGAATTCTGAATCCATAGCTGATTGTGAGAGCTTCCTTTTGGCTAGGAGGAACTACCTGTAATGAAAGCAAGACCACCAGAAGGAATTAAACAATATGGGCAGTGAACTACCTAGCATAAGCTAGATCTAGGAAGTATGGTACTTCCTAGATGGTCAGTCCACTGTTTTAAAAAATTTAATGTTGTAAACAAAGTAAATCCTATTGTTATTTTAAAACGATTTAGGTATCTCACTTAAAACACAATAATAAATAGATCTAATCTAACAGGCTAAGCTAGAATAGAATCCACAGGTCAAATGGTTGGTTCTGGGTTTTGCAAGTCTAATAAAGGTCTCAGGTAGGTCACAAGTGAGTGAGGGTAAGGTAAAATTAGGTGGATAGGTCTCTGTCCAAGGCTGTGTGGGTAAACACAGAGATCGGCGTCGGTCAGGGGTGACCGATCGCGGTTAGGTATATATCAGCGCTGAAATCTTGTGAGATCTGGAAATATCACAGAACGGGGTTTTGGTCTCCTTTGTGATTACACAAGGGATTTTGGTTGGTCGGGATGGGGTAATGGGTGACTAGAGTAGGATTTTGTGAGGTTTTGATGGGTCTATGGAGGTGAAAAGTGTTGGATATGGTCAATAAGGAGCAAGATAAACAATGGATGATAAAATAATGATGAAATGAAATAACCAGGAAAGTATGATGTTATACTTACTTGGATTTCATTTCTAAAAGTCTATGTGTGAAGGATGGAGGTGCTGATGATGGGTTTGGAGGTTGTAGGTGATCACCAACTGAAAGAAATCTTCTACATGGGCTACATGCACACTCCTCTTTGCTTAGATAGATCAAAATGTGGCAAGGATGGTTGTGCAAGAGAAGATGCTCAATCTCCTTCCTTGGATGTGAGTTCTCACTAGAATTTGCTCTCTTGAAGATGTGTTATCTCTCTGAGATCTCATTCTTACTTGTCAACTTTCTCCCAATGTTTGCCAACCTTTAGAATAAGGTAGTTTAGGGGTTAAAAGGGGTAATTGAAGGCGGTCCGGCTTAACCAGTGAAGGTTATGGGTAACCGAGGTCGGTCAAGGTGGGATTTTCTAGGTTTACTAAACTTAGGGAGATCCTCCCGATTTCCTTAGATCTTGTGTAGTTATCCCCATGGATTAGATTGGGAGCTTCTTGTGAGCATGTGGGAATGTGGGCATTGATTTTTAGGGTTTGGGTAAGTCTTAGTTAGTTATGGGAACTTCTAAGAATAGGTCATAGGTTGAGTTGGCTTGGTGAGTTTTCTAAGTGAATCAGATGTGTAGATATTATTTAAATAAGATATTTAAATAATAAATATAGTGAGGATCATGCATTAATTTAATTAAATTAATATTAGTGATGTGAAGGGGGTCATGGCTAGGTTAATGTGATGAAGGGTGTTTATATGTCGAGGGACGTAAGGGGAGTGTGACCTAATTTTAGTGTCTATAGGAACATACAATTTATAGTGTTTGATCTCATTCAAAGGTGGAGTCAAAAGTCATCTTCAAACCCTATAATCTCTCTCCATGAATATCTCATATTTATCCCTAGGATATATTTCTCATTCCTTTATTATCACACACACCAAAATAGATACTTGAGTTCTAACAACTCACCCAAATACTAATACTAAATATTACAACTATCTTATTAATATAAGTTCTATAAACTCATTATTAATAATATTACAATTTATTAATGATGTCACAATATATTTTTAACATTCACTCCCTAATGTTTACATTATAGAAACAACAATCACACTTCCTTCTGCATCTTATCACCCATGCGTGCTCATGATCTGGATGGTTTTGTAGGTCAACCAAAAATCTGAAACAAAGGATGGTTTTACAGGATAACCAAAAACCTAAAACAAAGGATGGTTTTGCGCAGACAACCAACAACCCAAATATCATGTTGTTTCTTTTCCTTTGTGCTTTAGTCTGTCCACTATGTCTTTCCTTTATGGAATTATGTAGAACAACTAATTCGAATACACACACACACACACACACACACACACTGACATACACACACACACACACACTTCCACCAAAAATTCATGCGGCCTCGTCATTTTGGTGATGAGAGGTCACCGATTAAAATCTAGCCTTTGTTTTCTCCATCCTCCGAGATAATGCACTCTTTACTTAATACAAGAAGTCTTCATTACTTTCTTTGAGAATATTTTTCCTCATTATCGAGTGGGTAGAATTCATATGCCAATCACTTTCTTAATATATGCTTTTAGAAATGAAGGATTTACCTTCAAATTACCATAAAGTAAATATTGTGCTCTTTTCTTTCAATACACAATACCATGTCAATTTAAAGAATTGGACGTCGGTTTTAATCGAAAATGCATCCATGAGGAAAAAAATAATATTTAAATAAAAATTGATGACTACAAAATGACCAAGACACTGATTTTAATTGTAACATTCCCATTTTAAGACATTAGAAACAATGGATATTTTTTTAAAAATAATTTTCTATGTTCTAAATAATCATAATTTAGAACACACATTCCATGCCAATCAATCTCATAATGAGATAACCATATACGATTGTAATGACTCATAAAAAGAACTCTACTTTTATGAAATAGTTAAAGCATTACAGAAAGACACATCATAAAGAAATAGTAGTCATAAGAGGGAGAAACAAAGTGATAATCCATATCAACATCAAGAAAAGATCATGGTGTAATCAAAATCAATATTCAACCAATGATTTCATAAAAGAATTATTTCAGATAAATAATATTTCAACAAGATCACTAACTGCATTTCATTTATAGATATTTATGATTCATCTCTTGATTTATTCCATCTATCCCAAAAATATACTAATTCTAATAATTCATAGGAATAGGATTACTTTAGATGGAACAATAATTCATATTACTCAAGCATTAACTTACTTCATCCTAAAATATTTAATGCCAAGCTCAATTAACTTTATGATGAAGTTTAGGATGAACCAACAACACCTTAAAGTAAGAGTTTCTTATTTAAGAAACTATATCCAAGTTCAGAGTCAAACTCTAGCCTAAATTTTTAAGATCAACGTCAGCTGATTTGACAAAGGATGAATTTAATTTACATGCACTTAGAACTATTCACACTTCACAACAATTACATCACTACCAATGTAACAATCAAGGAGAAGAAAGAAAAGATTTATCCATCAACTACCCACCCCAGCAAATCCTTCAATGTAATACAAACCGAACAGGTCAGCTCCTTTCACAGGAGTAATACAGGTGAGAGATGAATGAAAAGAGAGAAAGAGAACAACCTATATCTGCCTTCAGAGTTTGAAGAGGATGGTATTGTGAATACCTTAACTTAGAACAGAAAGAAAGGATAACAATGAATAAAGATAAGATAAGATCTCATTATTCCTTCCTTAAAAGAGGTACACTTACCGAGATAAAAAAGAACTGAGACAAATTTGATTTTCCAAAGCCAAGAAAACATTCAACTCCAACAACCATTGAAACACAAAGAACTATTCAATATTAAAATCGATATCAACAACTTGTAACATGAAAGTCAAAAACTAAAAATGATGTTTTCCCAACTTACAAACGATAATAGTAACTATAGCGCAAAAGCTACAAAATGAAAATGGTTATTCATAAGCTTGCAGTCAATAATAATATCTAAAGAAAAAACAAAACCAACAACTAAACATTACATTCATTCCAAATGTTAATAGCATCAGCTCCAAAAGTTTCTCTAGTTTTCCCAAAAAAGGAGAGACAGAGCAACGTTGAAGTAAATTACCCCTTTTTAGCCACGATTTCTTTTCAAAGTGACAACACACACAAAGCTTACCCATCCATTGATGGTGAAACAAAGAAGGTGAGAACAAGATTTAACAGTCAAAGTTTCCATTCAAGCCAACCTAGAACCACATACATCACAAGAATCAATGGAACAAACTATTGGTTTAGGAAGAATGAACCCGACCCAGATTTGACCACAAGGAGAAACAAAAAAATAGTGACACGACCCCAAGTCAGGGTGCTCAAGTCAAGCTCAAAAGAATAATTTCTAAACCAAAAATGCTACAGTCCATTTCCTTAAGATAGACAGGGTTGAGTTATTCAACAATTCAACCTAAGTTACCACGTTCCTATAGTGTCAATTGTATATCTTATTTAAAGTGAAAATAGCTAGTCAATCATAAAAAGATGAATAGATAAGGAAACTATTGAAACACTCAAACTCACTTCAAGAAAAACAATGCAAATAAATTCAATAAACCATTCCACGGATCATGCCAACAGGATAAACTATCAACCATGCTAAATAGATAGATTGTTTCGAGGAGATTCGTTCAAACCCATTATCAGACAAGTCACTAACAAGTCTTCTCACAAATTTACAGGTGTAAGTAAAGAATCAAATTCATTTAAGTTCAAGAAGAAGTTAAACATGAATCTATCATTTTTCTAACAAAGGAAAACAAAACCTGAAACATATTTCTTTTATAACAAGTAATTCCTATTATCCAGTTTCAGTACAGTCCAACAGGAGTTCTCAAGATTCGACAACATCTCAAGTTCAGCAGAAGTAAAACATGTTTCCTACATTTTTCCAATAAAGAAACAAAACCCAAAAACAATTTCTAGCATAGTCATGAATCATACTACCTAGTTTTAGTATAGTGAGTTCTCAAGATTCGACAACATCTCAAGTCCAAACAAAGGATTAAGCATGATTCATTCTTTTTTTTAAAAAGGAAAAAACCCAGAACATATTTCTACCATATCAGTGAATCCATATAGATAAAATAGAGAAAATAAATTTCAAAAGCAAGATCAAACAACACATAAAAAATCATTTGTTCCCAAGAGCAGAGTTCTTTTAATGAAGACATTTAGGAAAAAGTAGAACAACTTAATGGGTAGAGCCTATCATGCCTGATAGAGATTCTTCTTGATTTGTAGATGATTTCCCAACCAAGCCTCAACAGTATCTTCTTTTCCAAGAAATGTCAACCATTCCAATCTTTCCACTTCTTCTTATACTTCCACAGAGTCCAAAAATAGTTCAAGAATGCCAAGAATATAGATAAATCAAAAATAGAACTGCTAGTTCAAAGAACCAAAAACCCCATGCAGAGAAAAAATCAAAATGAACTAAAGATCAAACAACCTTTCCAAAATCCTCCATTTCTTATTTCCTAGGTAGTTTCTTCACCAAAATCGAAATCAATTAATGTGAAGGACAACTAGTTCCCTCCTATTTCTCCATGCCACCACCATCCAAGTTTGGTGAGACTTTAATTCAAAATTTGCATGCAATTTCCATTTAGTGGTGATGCCAACTAGGCATCCCCTAAACCCCAATGCCTCCGCCAAAATTGGCAGTCCATAGCATTTAAACCAAAATAAATTCCAATTAATGCCTTGAAAATTGACACCACCGACCTTACCATTTGCCAAGTAGTCCATAGGTACCTCCTTAGGTTAGCAATAGTTTAGGTTAGATTTTTATTAGGTTAGAATCAACCTTAGTTCCTAGGTAGGTCTTAATTACCTTAGGTTATAATCCAACTTAATAAATATAGAACATTCCAACTTAGGTTAGATCTAACCCTTAGGCTAGGGTATCCACCTCAATAATTTACTATTAGGTCTATGATTCTTATACGCTATTCAACATTTAAAAATTTAACAAGAAGGCCCAAGCTTATCACCCTAAGGCATGTTGCCAAACAAGGATCCCTAAGAATAATTCTTCACCATTGTAGACAAAACAAGTCACAATCAAGCTCACCTTCCATTTCTGAATGTCAAGACAACAAGACGAGCAAGTAAGAAGAACTGAAGCATACCTTGGATCAATGGAATTGATCCAAGGTCTTGCTTATTTACACAAGATAAATTATGTCTACACAATACAAGTTCATCACCTTCTTAAAAGTGAATTTAAGTCTGTACAAAGAGATGAATGGAATTATTTTCAAGTAAGCATAATTCACAACCAGAAATGATTCTTTTCAACAAATAATGAATTATCCATTGCAAACATGATTTCCTAAAATCATAAGAGTACTCCTTCCTAAGAAAAATCACCTGTCAACATTTGCAATGTCAAGAGTGTGTTGTCGGCCCCAAAATGCCCCTCTTTTGAAGTTAGTTTCAAAAATTTTGAGTCTGTACCTTAGAGTATTGAATCATGTAGAGCTTGGAATTGTTTGTAGTTTTCCTATTCATGGAGAACAATTTGAAAGTTAGGCATATGGTGAAGTTCCTTTCCTTCTTTTTATTTTCTTCCTACAGTCAAGAATGATAGGTGTATTTTCCTCATTAATTTTTTCCCCAGATTCCATGGGTAATACGTGAATATCTTTGATTGGATGCGGTTTGGCCATATTTCAAGGTTCAATAAAAGCCTCCACATGTCCAAACGGCGCAACTCTAGGGGTAGGGTTCAAGGGACAGTCCTCAAATAAGCATAGGCTTTCCACGTGTCCTAGGTAAAAAATGAAGACAAAACAAGCTAAAATTGGCTAAGTATGGAAGGTTCAACAGACGGCGACACATGCCTCATCAACACAGCTTCAAGATTCCAAGTCAGGGGTAGTTCTCAAACTTGTGTTGGTCCTCCATGTTCGTTCTCAAAATTGTCTCGCCCCATTTGTGCCCTTGGAAATTTATTGATTTACTGACCTCTATCATTTTATCCTTCCCCATGATTGTGCTTGGCTGGTCTTTGTTGTCATTTTTAGTCTACCCTTAGGTCAAAGATCATGTATGGGTCCATATTTATCTCCTAGTTTCTTTGTTCCTCTGAAAAGGTCTGTATTTTGAGTCCCCCTATGCTCTGTCCTTTCAAAAACTCATGTTTTCCCATTCCCTCTATTGCCACAGTTAGAATTTGTGTTCTTGACATTTCTGCCTTGAAATACTCAAAGAGAATTGAATTGATGTGTCCTCGAGGAACGTATTTGAGTCTTACACATTTCTAAAATATCTTTCCTTGAAGAAAATTTCACTTTTAGGATCAAATGGTCATTTCTCTATGTTTTACGGTTTGACGGGTGTTTCTCCCAGTCAAATTTACATCATTCAATTGACAAGGAAACATGACACCTCTTGGTTGGATGCAGATCAGCTTAATACTTCAGAAATTCCATGAAAAGCCTCATTTTTTAAAATGTGTCCATGTGGAGGAACGACACTCATTTGAAGACTTTCTTTTGGGATTTTCCTTGGAGTAGCGCGGGAGGACACGTGGAGGCTTCCGCTACTTGGCCCAGACTTAGAAAAATTTTATGCAAATGGATACAGTTTGATGAAATAGGACATATGGCAAGCTCGCACTCATTCAGGGTCTCTACTTTGGGTGCCATCTTGAAGTTGCACCATGGAGACACGTGGAGGAACTGCACATGTTCAAGGACCGGCCCTTGAGTTTCATTCTAAAGAAGCACTAGGCTGACACATGGAGGCCTCCACTCACTTTGCATTTTACTTAGACTTTTCAATGACCAAAAGGAGATTACCTTAGAGCATGACACATGGTGCCTTCCGCTGAACTTCAAGCATTCAGATAGACCTCGCAAAGCAAGACACATGGCGAGCCCACACTTGTCTAAAGTATCAAATTTTGGGACCGCCTCAAGGTGCATCGTGGTGACATGTGGTAGTTTGAAAAGTCAAAGAGGTGGGGAGGTGGACCATCGGGGCAACTTGGAAATTTTTCCTCTTGTATTCAAATGACTCAAAGTATAAAAAAATCCTAAGGGCCCGAGGGAAATAGTCAATGTTTTTCCCAGTCAATGGTGGAGGTGCGGGCTAGCGGAGGAAATGTTAAAAATTTTCCTTCGCAAAATATGATTAAAATATGAAATGAGAAGTGTTGCCCCTCAGCCAATCATATGAGGACACATGTCTTGTAGGAGGGCGGAGATGCGGAGGAAAATTGAAAAAAATTCCTTTGTCTAAAGAGATAAAAGATGTGTAAAATTGAGCCGACTACGTAACCGGTCATATTGTGCCACGTGTCGGACCCAAATGCAGCAACGACAGAGTGGCGGAGGAAATCAAGAAATTTTGTAAATTTTCAAAAAGTTGTAAAAAGGTCGAGAAGTGTCCCGAGGCCCATTTTTCTGGATGCGTGATGTGGAGGGCTCATATTTTAAAGATAAGAACAAATCGATGGTAGTTGTGCATTTCACCAAGTTGGTCCTCATTTGAGCTCAAGGAATTTTGGAGATGCATTTTTGCATCAATATTCATCGAATTTTTTAACAATTCATGTCGTTTTGGCCTCCAAGGTCCAATTTAATCAATTTGGGGCTCACTTTGTGAATCCAAAGCACATTTCAAATGAATTTTTACTCTAATTCATGAAAAATGTGAATTACTAGATCCAAAGTTACTGAGTAAAAAAGTGGGAAAGGAAAATATGAAATAATGAAATAAAAGGGGTCTACATGTGTGGGGAATGAAAAATGTGCTTCCACTTTCAAGAATGATGAAATTTTTGTAATGATTCACCTTTTGAAAGAACAACTAGCAACTTTTTGTGAGATTGTTAAATGTCATTTTCTAGAAATATATTGCAAAGAAAAGTGCTTGAATATTCCACTTTTGGAGGGAAAATTTGAGGGGAAAAGTTAGTGAGTGAGTAAAAGTTATATATTGCATGAATTTTTTTCAGATAAATGGTCTGGAGAAACTTAAAATTTTCATGGGAAAATATGGGAAGAAGCCCATTCTTTGAGAAAACACCGAGAACCATTTTAACTCCTTTCTACATCAAATTTGTATCATGTTAGGTTGGTTACAGATGTATAGCCACTAAAAATCTCTGATATTGTTCTTATAACATTCCCCTACTTGATAAATTTGGTCATTTCGGATTATTTTGTGTTGTCTCTTGGTAAAATTTGTATCTACTTATGTTTTAGAATGTTTTCAATTTGTGTTTTGGCTCTGTTGCAATCGGTGTTTGGAATTTCCTTTTGATCATGCGAGATCTAATTCGATAATAGCTTAGTGGTATTTTAAATTCCATAATCGAAGATCTTTCATCTGATGAAGGGATAAAAAAATTAAAATTCACTATGCTTTCCTTGATATAGATTTGATTGTAAACCTTTGGGGGTACCTTAGGTATGATAGAATAGAAATCTCTAAATGCTTTGTTGATTCATTTAACTCAAGATTTTTGAAAAATCATCAGAGATTGTGTGGAAGAGTGTAGATCTAGGCTTCCATTTGATGCACATATCCTGGTTGAAGGAACACCTTAACCTCTTTGAAGCATTTCTATTTTCTGAGTCTTTCAAGTTTTGCAAAGGTCCTCAAATAAGTTGGAAAATTTTGGTTAGTCTTGTCTGAATATCTCCCACCCCAAAATTCATTTCAAATTAACTCATCCTACCTATAATACCCCTGCATTGTATTGTGTGTCAAAAAAAGAATATAATCCTTTTACAAAAATGCACAAATCAAATTAGGATCATATCATGCCTTTAGTAGCCTTAGCCTTGTCTTGAAAGCGTTTCCATCATTTAGTAGTGACAGATCTATTGAGTTTGAATAATGGGCAATTGATCATGCTTTCTTAAGGCCATCTCCATACAATCACTGCGCACAAAGACAAGGATATTTTCACCTCCTTCACAAAACAAAGGCTACAATATAGGTTCTTTTACCTTGGTTGATAGGCACAACCTAAAATAGTGATGATCTAGATCAAATCCTTCCAAGGTGTTACGCATTTCTTCAAAGCCTGAGTGCTAACAAGTCAAATAAATTACTTCCCTAGCTACAAAATGACATATAAACCATTTATCTACCTCTGAGTGTCTTGTAAAATCCATGATGCAGCTCAAGTTGTGAAGGAGATTAAATCTAGGTACCAACACCTGAATGGCATTGTTGCTAAGGATGAAGAATGTAATATCCAGACTAATTTGTTAATCGCTTCTAGTTCATATTCTTTTGATCCCGTCAACACCCAAATGGCGCCGTTGCAGGATATTATCCAAGTATTTCAATTTTTCAAAATCTTTGGTAATACTTATCATGTATTTTATGTGCAACTACATTTTAAAGCTTTTTACAAAGGCTGATATTTAGATCTATTAAAGCTTTTCATTGTGATGATATTTAAGTCATTTGATAGATCTTCACGGTGCATTTGCACGACTAGGGTGAAAATACTTAGTGGTGACTCCTTGCTGTTATATTTTTGATAAATACCAATAACTTATCATGCATTAAGTGAAGTGTGTCATATAAATCTGCAAACCTAGAAGGAAGAAGATCTCTCTTTAGGAGGGACCCAAGTAGAAAATTATTTCAAGAATTTGGAAGAAAAGTTTGGAAGGTTGTTGAAGTTCGAAATCAAGCAAAGTTATATCCATTGGTGAGAGATACCAGCCTTTAATAAAGGATTATCACTCTTCTTCCAGGTGATTTTGATTCAAGTAATATTCTCATAAACTTGTTTACTTCAACTAGTGAAGGTCCTTCTACTGTACCTGGTGAGTTCCTTCTTCAATCTGCACCTGTGTGTTTCAATTCTAGTAAAACTTTCCAAGAAAATCAGCACCTAGATAATACCAATCTTGTGAACCACATTCTTGAGACCCAAAGACCTCGCACTCCTCATCATCTTGTGTCACCCCCAATATCACCTCCACCGAGACAACATGGCTCGGCCTCCACCTAGGCCTCCATTTTTGGTCAATACTTTTAGCCTAATAAATTTTAGGGGAATGGTTGGTTATCCTAATGTTGTGCCTCGGGATGTCAAAAGTAGATTGCCAAAGTTCCAAGGGAAAAATTCCATAACAAGTGATCAACATTTGAAACTCTTTATTAATATGATGGAGGATTTTGAAATTGGATTTGAAGATGTGTACATTAAATTGCTTGTCCACACTTTAGAGGAGGATGCTAGGATTATTACAAGGCCTTGCCAAATAATTCAATTGATTCATGGAATAAAATTTAGAATGCATTAAGATTGCAATATGGTGACAAGATCTGATCCCAAGTTCCTCTTATCGAGTTTGAGAATATCAAGAAAAATCTGCTTTATGCACCTAGGGAAAGGATGTTATGATGTATATGCATTGATGGAGATGCTTTGACATGTGGCACACATCCCCTTATCTTATTATATCATTAATTTATGATTTATTATGCTTAGTAGGTCGGCCTCGGTATTGGCCATAGGTTAGAATGGTATATATAGGGGTTAGAAGGTTCTAGTTAAGGATGATATTGAGTATTGGAGTGTTATTGTATGGTTTGGAGGTTACCCCCTCGAAGTGGTATTGGAGGCTGCCCCTCAAAGTGGAAAGGCTATTATATGAGCATATTGTCATAATTTATCTATATTTTGGTGTTCCCTCATGTTATTCTGCTATATATATTCTGATTTATACAAGTAATATCCTTACAAGTGGTATCGAGCAAAGCGATTTCGGCCAAAGTTAGAGTAAAAACCTAATTTTTTGTTTCGAATATATATTGAAGAGAGTATTGAATTTTTCCCAATTTTTGCATCATAATTTGGAAAAACTCCAAGTCAGAATATTTGAAAATTTCAGTTCCATTAGATCTATTTTTTGGATGTTATTGGTGTTTTAGGTTTTTTCATAAATTCACTTTTCAGGAAGCAAATTGTAGTATTGTTTAGCAAAATTTATATTCTCAGAAAGCTCTTGAAATTTAAGTTAGGTTTTTTTCTTTGTGTTTTTATCCACCTATCAAAATATTTTTAGAATTCCTAAACCCTAATCATGATCATGGGGATAACAAATTTTTATGGAAATGGTGAGATGGATGCTAAAGAATGGTGGATAAAATTTAAGAATATATATTTATCATATTTCATGACAAGGAATAGGTTTTCACATTATCTTGGTGGTCTTGCATGGATTTGGTTTTCTGAGTTAAAAAATGACAGGAAGGATTGGTCTTGGGAGGAAATGGAACAACTTTTTATGGATAGATGGGACCACAAAGAGGAAGAAGAGTCAAAGGAAGATGATGGGGAAGAATATATTGAAGAATCAAGAGAGAAAGAAGATGAAGAGGAAGGTGAAGAATATTCAAGGGAAGATGATGGTGCAACATATATTGAAGAATCAAATGTAGAAGAAGTTGAAGAAGACTATGAAGAAGAGGAAGAAAAACAAGATATTGATGCAGAAGAAGATATTATAGCTCCCAAGAAGGAAGATACCATATTTCAGTTTCATGGATGCATTCAAAGGAATAAGATAATTGTTTCCATAAACCCTAATAGAAAGTATAACTTCATCAACAAGGATATGGCTCAACATCTACATATTCAAGAAAGTAATATCAAAGAAGCTCAAGTGAATGGTAAGAAAATTCAAGTTTTTGAAGATTTAAAACTTACTATGGACAAATATACTTTACATTCAGATTTTTTTGCCTTATATATGGATGGTTTGGATATTTTTCTTGGGTATCCTTGGTTAGAGACATTGGGGACAATTAATATTAATATGAAAAATAAGTTTATGAAGATTTGGTACAAAAAGAAGAAGGTCACTTTACAGGATATCAGGCTTAATGGAAATCAAAGAAAATTCAATATAGACCATGAGGATGATTTAGAATATGGAGAAGAAGGGAATAAGGATGATTCAAAAGAGGAACATGAAGAAAAAGAAGGAAATGATGATTCATCTACTCAAGAGAAAAAGAAAATATCAAATGCAAAGGTGGAAGAAGAAAAGAAAGTTCAGAAACATGTTGATAAGGTTGAGGATACTACAACTGCAGCATATGGAAATCCACGTCAACATGAGAGAAAAAAATCATGGAGATATCCCAGGGAACATAATATTTCCAGCCAATATAGATATATAGGTAATTGGAGGAATAATCACTTTATTTATACAGGGGATCAATGGAGCAACAATTATGAAGCATGGAATCCTTATTATGGTTATACATGGAATCCTTATTATGGTTATGCATTGAATCCTTATGTTGGTTATGCATGGAATCCAAGGATGATAAACTATGGTCATGAATGGAATCAGAGTAGTGCAACGAAATATGGATATTAGTTTAGATATGTATCATCTACCAGGATCACATATGGATGGATGATCGATCATGGCACAAAGTGTGTAAAAATTTACAACACACTCATTACATGGTTTCTTCTTATGTTTCGGGACAAAACATGTCAAGGAGGGAAGGAATGCTATGCACCTAGGGAAAGGATGTTATGATGTATATGTATTGATGGAGATGTCGACATGTGGCACACATCCCCTTATCTTATTATATCATTCATTTATGATTTATTATGCTTAGGAGGTCAGCCTCAATATTGGCCATAGGTTAGAATGGTATATATAGGGGTTAGAAGGTTGTAGTTAAGGATCATATTGAGTATTGGAGTGTTATTGTATGGTTTGGAGGTTACCCCCTTGAAGTGGCAAGGCTATTATATGAGCATATTGTCATCATTTATCTATAGTTTGGTGTTCTCTCATGTTATTGATTGTATATGTTCGATTTATACAAGTAATATCCTTACAAAACCCAAATGAATCGGTCCATGACTTCAACAAAATGTTCAATAAAACTTTGAAGAGATTTCAGTAAATTTAAGACCATGTGATGAATCTTGTTTGATAAAATATTTCGATGCATTTGACAAGAAGGCTGCATATTACTTGATGGACAAAAATCTTGGAAATTTAAGGAGGCCTTCAACATGGAACTTCAAATTGAGAACAATATCAAGGCTGTTGGGAAACCTCCTAAGAGAGATGGATTTAAATTGGTAAACCCTGAAAAGCCTCAAGAAAACAAGAGTGTAGACTTGGAGGAAGTGGTGAAAACTTTCTAAGTGTGGGTGTCAAAGAGATTTCCTACAAGTTGGAAAGAGCCGAGAAAGGAATTGGACAAACTTCACAAGGTCAGCCTAGGAAACAAGCACATGATAGATTTGGAAAATCACCATAGGAATGAGTAGAGATTTGATGACAAAGGTAAAGGACCTATGGGATTTAGAAATAGATAATCTTAGGCCAAAGAAAGTAAGGTTGTGCCCGATTCGTTAAATGCTAGAGTGGCTGCTATTGATGATGCAAATCATATTGAATAGTGTGACATGATGTTTCTTACCCCATCCGCCATGTGAAACAAATCAAAAAATTAAAGATGAAGTTAATGATTATAATACGGATGATGATGCTTGTATGATGGACTACCCTACAAACTCATGTCAAGGAGCAACATCCACCGAAGTGATAAGTGTAAGGACTAATGCCAACTTTTGGGATTGCATCCAACGGTACATATTTTCCTCCTTCTCATGTTTTAGAAATTGATAATGTACAAGCCTTTGAGTTGCCCAATAATTATTTTGAGTACTTGAGGGCATTGATGATCAAGAAGTATGATGGAGGTATACCCTCGAAGAAGATAGGTAGCTACTTATGAATGATGTGGTTGCCCAAGAGGAGGAGTATAACACAAGAAGTAAGGATATCAAGGGAGATGGGCCTTAGGCCAAGAATAAAACCCCATTTCTTTCTAATATCCCAAAAGAAGTTCCTAAGATTGAAACATAGTTAAGAGCCCTGCTGTCCCAAGAAAAATTTATGCTTCACCCCATACTCAAAATGTTAAAAACCTTGTGCTATCTGATGAAATTTCCATCCCTGATTCTACTGTTGTTTTGCCTAAATACATTCCCTATGACATCACTCAAGTTTTGAGCCAAATCAAGGTCAGTGTTCCAATTGTTGAGCTACTTAGAATCCTTGAGCACAAGAAGAGAGCACTTGAGTATTTGGGATTGAAGGAGGAGAAGGTTGCCATGAAAAGGAATGTGAATGTTGTAGAGGCTCCACTTGCTATTGCAGAGGTAGGAAAGACATCAGCATTGGAAGAATTTGGTGAACCACCAGAGGTATATTTGGGAACATCCTTGGTTGAATCTTAGTTGAGTGTTGACCCTTTCTTCACAACTTTGATCATCAAGGACAAGTTGCTACATAATTATATGTTTGACTCGGGGCATCATGCAATGTCATGCCTTTGGAAGTTATGAATGAGTTAGATATCAAAGTAATAGTAGTGTATGGCAAGTGTACTACCATGGATTCTAGGGAAGTTCTAGTTGTTAGGTGTGTCAAAGGTTTGGTGGTGCAACTTGCAGCCTATCTGGGTAAGAATTTGAAACTTGATGTTGTAATTATAAATTTCCTTACCAAATGGGGTATGTTATTGTCAAGAAAGTGGGCTACAAGTATTGGAGGGAGTGTCCAAATGGATATGTCTTTTCCACCATTCCCATTGAAGTAGCCTTGTAAAATTATATGGAGAGAAGAAGATGTTACATATAATTGAGGATCCAAACAATGCTTCTTATGAAGTATTATTTGCTGATGTTGATGTTGATAATTTTATTGGGTTTGATGATTGTAAGGAGCACAAGATGGATTAGTCTAAGTTTCTTGAAGAGTTAGTTTCATCATAGACCTTGCTATTTGATGGAGCTTACTCCAAATTTGGTAATGGTGTTGGTGTTGTTTTTATCTCTCCAAGCAAAGACGAATTTTTTTTTCTTTCAAACTTAACTTTGAATGCACCAATAACATATCTAAGTATGAAGCATTACTATTAGGGCTGAGGATTTCTTGGAAGTATGGCATAAAAGATGTTGTTGTAAAGGGAGATTTTGAGTTGGTTATCAAACAAGTTAGAAAATTGTATGCAACAAAAAATTAGTGGATGAAACAATACAAACACGTAGTTTGGGATCTGATTGAGATGTTTGTTTCCTTCAAAATTCTTCATCATGACAGAAGTTTATATATGATTACTAATAAGCTAGCAAAGTGTTGGGGTTTAGATTTGACAATTGTAACATTTCTCCATATTGTGAATATGATGTTGAGATACTCACTAGGCCCGTAGTCTTGGATAACATCAAACATTGGTAAGTATTTGATGATGATGCTCAAGTTGAGTTTTTACGTAACCAAGGTGATTTTTGGATCAACATATTGATTTGGAACCATTGGTGTGTAATGTTTATGGAAAATAAACCTTTTTGGCAACGATATCATTTAATTGAAGACTAACACCATCCCTAGAGGGATGGTTACTCTTGAGTCAAATTTTAACAATGATGATTGTATAATAAATAGAAACATGTTTGCATCTAGAGATGTTGAAGATAATGACTTGGGAACAAAGGAAAAATAAGGAATATTTGGTTATGGAGTGGTTTAAATAAGGAAGAAAAAATAGTCCTACCTCCAATTGTTGAAACAATATCAAGACTGCTTCACTTGGTCTTATTCTCGAAATGAAAGCATATAGAGAAGACTTATTCCAACATGAGATACCTCTCGAGAAAGATGCCAAACCATTCAGACAAAAGCAAAGGCCAATTAACCCACCCCTTTCTATCAAAATGCAAGAGGAATTGAAAAAATTAAAGGATGGAGGAATCATTCAACCCACAAGGTATTCTTCTTGGGTTGCAAACTTGGTGTCGGTTAGAAAGAAGAATGGAGATATCAGAATTTGTGTAGATTTAGAAATATAAATAGAGCATCAATGAAAGACAACTATCCTTTACCAAACATGGAGAACATGTTGCAATTAGTGACCGGTTACGAGATGCTTTCTACTTTGAATGGTTTCTCTCGATTATAATGTTACGCCCTTAACATAATGCTTGTATTAGGATATGAGTAGCTGACTTGTGGCTTACTATATCATTTTATTATATGATTTATAATTTCTCATGCTTAATAGGCCAGCCTGGTGATGGCCATAACATATGAATAGTATATATAGGGGATTGTAGGTAGTAGTTCATTATCATTTGAGAATTTGAGTCTTATTATATGGTTTAGAGTTGCCTCCTCGAAGTGGCGAAACTATTATAATTGCATATTGAGATAATTATTCTGAAATATTGTGTTATTTGGTGCTCTATTGCTACTAATAATATGAATTATACTAGTAATTTCATTACAAGTGGTATCGTAGTCATGATCAGGTAAAAATTAGGCAAAAACCCTAATTTTTTGTTTCCATGATATATTTCAAACCAAAGTGAATTGGTGGGAAATATTTTTACTAGAGTTGTGAAACATTTCAATAAGGTTCCTTGAAAATTTCAGAATTTTTAAATTTATTTCGCACTAGTTATTACAAATTTAGGGATTTTCATAAAATCGCTCTCAGGGTGAAAATTATGGAATCTTTTCAAGTTCTTTACATTTTTAAAGCTCTAAAAAAATAGTATAAGTATATTTTTCGAGTTTTTTTCTGTTCACCCAAATTTGTATCAAAACCCTAAACCCTAAGGTTTGATATCATGGCGTGAGGCCTTCCACAATAGCAAAAAAGAATCCGGTTACTGGGTAAAACCCTAGATAAAGATGGGATAGTGATTGAAGAGATGGATTGAAGGGGTAAATATAGATTCTTCAAAGACTAGGGTTTACTTTAGTTGATCATAAGGTGAGCCAACTTGAGTATGAGCTATAAAATATATAATCGAGATGGCCTCTAAAGGAGACATAGCCCAAATCAATCATCGGTTGGATGATATCACGCAACATGTACAGGGTAAATGGTATGGACCAAATCCATCCCATATCAACCAAGGAGGATATTCAATTCAAAATCATGGACAAAATAACCATGTTGGATCACTTTTTCAGCCCAATCAGAATCCAACTTATTCACAACCATGAAACATGGTGCCAAAAGTGGATATGCACAAATTTGATGGTAAATATCCTCTGAATTGGATAAATCAAATGGATAAATTCTTTGAGATACATCAAACACCATCAGGACAAAAGGTGACATTGGCATCCCTGTATCTTGAACCAGACCAATTCATTTGGTATCGATGGTTATGTGCTTAGAGGTAGAAGAATGGTCTCGGTGTCACTTGGATAGTTTTACCGAGTTTCAATGCACTATAGTTCCAAGTGTTTGAGAGAACTAATTTAGTAAATTAGAAAAGTTACGACAAACAGGATCAGTCAAAGATTATGTGCATCAATTCTAAAACCTATCCTTAAGGGTGGAGAATATACCAGAAGAGAATCTAAATGACCTATTTCTTGGGGGTCTTAAGGACCACATCAAGCATGAGGTACATATGTTTAATCCACTCAAGATTTTTGATTCTATTATCATAGCATGTCGAGCAAAGGAAAAATTTCTTTGTAGTAGGAGGCCACCTTTCATTAACACCAAAGACCGTAGTATCTCTTCTCCTTCATTTTCTAGGCCAATTAGACTGACTCCTCAACAAATGGAAGAAAAGAGAGCAAAAGGATTATGTTTTAACTGTGATAGCAAATATGGACCGGGACAAAAATGTGCTGAGAAGAAGTTGTTCTATATTAATGGAGGTAATGAGGATGATGAGGACGCTGAAATTATAGGAGAGGCTGAGAAACTAGTAGAAGAGGAAGTAGAGGATCACCAACCTACAATTTCTTTCCATGCATTTTCAGGTATTAGTACTCCTCAAACGCTCAAGGTTATTGGCTATCTCAAAAAATAGAAGGTGAAAGTGTTGATTGACTCGAGGAGTACTAATAACTTCATAAATAGTAAGTTAGCTACCCACCTCAATTCTTTTATTTACCTAGCTCCATAAATGCAAATTATGATTGTGGATGGTGGGACAGTCAAGTGCACAAGAAAGTTCCATAGTATCAAGCTTTCCATGGGAGACTACATGTTAGACTCACCTATGTTTGTTATTTCTATGGGAGGGGCAGATATTGTTTTGGGTGTCCAATGGCTCACAACCTTAGGTACTATAGAGATGAATTTCCAAGAATTGTTCATGTAATTTCATTTAGATGGAAGGACAATACAATTGAATGGGATGATAGCTAAGTATCCATAGATTATTAGCTCTCATCAGATGCAGAAGGTTCTTAGAAAAGGAGTAGATGGATTTATAGCAAAGTTATTTTCCATAGAAGTACAAAATATAGAGTCTTCAATGCCACCCGATCTTCAGAAGATTGTTGATGCTCACTCATCTATTTTTGATGCAATTCCAAAGGGACTACCACCAGTTAGGGATCATGATCATGCCATTCAGTTGATTCCAGGAGCCAAACACCTAACATCAGACCATACAGATACCCATATTCCCATAAAAGTGAGATCAAGAAAATGGTTCAGGAAATGTTGAAGGCAGGTATCATCAAGCCTAGCCAGAGTGCATATTCTTCACCAGTGGTCATGGTACATAAGAAGGATGAAACATGGAGGATGTGTCTAGATTACTAAGAAATCAACAAGTACACCATCAAAGATAAGTTTCCTATTCCAGTAATTTATGATTTACTTGATGAATTACATGGTGCTATTTATTTCACAAAATTATATCTTCGTCGTGGTACCATCAAATTAGAATAACAGAGGAAGATATTCATAAAACTACTTTCAGGACTCATGAGGGCCATTATGAGTTTTGGTAATGCCTTTTGGTCTTACAAATGTGTATTCAACCTTTGAAAGATTGATGAACATTGTTTTCAGGCCATTTTTAATGAAATTTGTATTAGTTTTCTTTGATGACATATTGATTTACAATAAGACATGGGAAGAACACTTACAACATGTAAATAAAGTGTTGGAAGTTTTGGAGAAACATACTCTCTATGCAAATCCATCTAAATGTTCTTTTGGTGTACAAGAGGTAGAGTACTTGGGTCACATTGTATCCCATGAAGGCATCAAAGTTGATCCTCAGAAGATCAAAGCTATGGTGGAATGGCCAAGGCCCAAAACTCTCAAAAATCTTCGTGGGTTCCTAGGACTAATAGGGTACTATAGAATATTTGTGTGGGGATATGGTAGAATAACAACCCCACTCACTGCATTGCTAAAGAAGGATGCCTTCCATTGGACAAACTTAGCCACTAAATCCTTTGAGTAGCTGAAGGAAGCCTTATGCAGCACCCCAGTTTTGGCTACTCCCAACTTCTCAAAAACCTTCATTGTTGAATGTGATGCTTCAGGATTAGGAATGGGAGTAGTTATAATGGAATAAGGAAGACCAATTGCATTTGAGAGTCACCAATTCAAAGGAAAAGATCTGCTCAAACCTATCTATGAGAAAGAAATGATGGGTATTCTTCATGTTGTCAAGCATTGGAGGCCCTATCTCATGGGTAGACACTTTAAGGGAAAAACTGATCATGATAGTCTCAAATACTTTTTGGAGCAAAGGTTATCATCCGAGGAACAACAAAAGTGGGTAACAAAAATGTTGGGTTATGATTTTGAAATCATATACAAAAAGGATAAAGAAAATGTAGTAGCTGATGCAATGTCTAGAAGGGATACATCCACAGATGCCTTACTATGTGGAATGTCCATGTTGACACCGATTGGGTGGATAAATCGAGATTGCAATGGGACCAAGAAAAATATACACAATATCTAATACAAAATATAAAGCAAGGATCTATGACATCTAACAAATTTGAGTGGAAAGGTAATGCCCTATGGTACAAGGACAAGTTATACTTGAGTAAAGATTCTAAGTTGAAGCATAAGATTCTTATAGAGCTACATGCCTCTTTGTTGGAGGACACTGGTTTTTAAAGACATTGTTTCACATGGAATGTTTGGCTCTGTGGAATAGAGTTGCTTCTATCCTTTCATTCCTTTGAGAAACAGATAAGGGTTAGGGCTAGGAGGAATACCCGTTGAATGTTGAGATGGTGTGCGTGTACCGTAGAGAAAGATCGATCGACCGCAAAGAACTCCTTTTGTCTTGGAAGGACTACCGCAAGTAAGAATACAAGACCACCAGATTTTAATTAGACAATAAATGAGGGAGCTGCCTTAGGCCCGTGAAATATAAAACTTCCTTTTCAAGGTGGTCATTCCCCTTTTAATACGAATTAACACAAATGATAAAAAGAAAGCTATTGCAAACTCATGATTTAGGTACCTCGTTATAAAGCAAATAGAGGCTAAACTATCAATAATAAAGAGTCACGTTGTTTTTTCGGTTACATCGGGTCGTTGATACATTCAAAGTTGAGTTACAGGATAAACCAGATCGACCGAGGTGTTAGGTGACAAATAGGCGAGAGGAAGGTTTTGGGGTATAAGTCACAAAGTGACCGATGTCTGGTCATGGATAACCGATCAGCGGTTAGAGAACCATTGCACGGTAGGGGATAACCGACACCGGTAGGGTTAGTAATCTAGGTGCTCCTGGATAGAGGTTGGTTGCAGGTGATTGTGGGATTATTAAGATCGGTGGATGGCCGAGGGGAATAATGAGAGGCAGGAAGACTCGTGAGTGTGATAAAATGGTCTTTCGGGCAGTACAAGGATGTATGGATGAAGGTTAAGTGTAGGGTGCCTGGTAGGTAGTAGATCTAAGAATGAGCTTATAATTACAATCAATCCGCAGCTCAAGAAATGGTGCTTAGAAACATACAAGACACTACTTACTCGCTCTCGATGAAGATGCAGGTTCCAGGACTATGATGACGAAGGCGGTGGCTCAAGTAGGACGATTGACAATCCAAGATGAGCTATCTCCTTCTCGATGCTCTGGATGAGTGTCACCTGGCTCTGGTTATTCGATTGCAGTCTTGGGCTTGATGTCCTTCTCTCGCAAACTCTTCTTGTTTCTTCACTTGTCTCTATGCTCGCCAAGCAAATCCGGATCCTTTCAATGATTTCTCCTCCTCTCCCTCAAAATGAAAATCCGATCCCTTGTTTTTGGTTGAGAGTGGTTATTTACAGGGAACCGATGGCGGTTACGCAACCGACAGCGGTCGAGTAGGAACCGATGTTGGTCACGTCAAAGCGGGCTATTTTTGGTAAAATAGCCAGCTTTCCTCCTTTTCTCCCGAGGGATTAGTCATGGGCTTGGTCAAGTCATTATGAGGTTGGTTTTAGGTGCGGTGAGGAGTAATTAGTCATGGGTGTGGATGTGGACCAAGTTATAGGTCTTAATTAGGTTAGTTTAGGTTAAGACTAGGTTATGATGAGGTGGCGAAATGAGGTGTATGGTATGGATGATGTGGATTTATTAATTATAAGGTAATTAATAAATAATTATGTAAGGTTTAGGTGGTGAGGTTAGGTTGCGAAATGAGATGCGGGGCACAGGGGGTCGTAAGACACAAATTTGGTGTCTACATTAGCCCCTTGTTGTCGGTAGCTTGTCTTTGTTAAAAGCACTGACAATAATAAGAAGTGGTTACCCCGTTAAGGGTATAGGTAATCCCCTCAAATCTATCACGATTGAGGCAAGCGTGAAATCGTGGATAGGGTTGATAAAGGGTAAATGGTGTTTATATGATGGTAAGATGGTGGGGTAGGTCCAAGGAAGCAGACGACGCGTTGAAATGCAAAGTAGTGCGACTGTGGTACATGATTTCAAGAGAAAACAAGCAATTCATATGGCAAAGGTCGATAGTTTATCCAAACAAGGGTGATATAATCCTGGTATCCAAGGCATAGGAAGTAGCTCCAGGGGATATAACGGGTAAGGTACAGGAACGTTTAGGCATGTTCGGCAGTACCAAATGGTTGGTTTGGTTGAGATAAACGTCACGGTCTTGGTCTAGGCAAAGTTGGTCGACTGATCAAGTCAAGGACCCTAATCATGCTAAAACACGAACAGGTGGGCTCGATTGAACAAAACGCTACATGACGGGTGGATAAAATAAAATGTTGATTGTGGGCAAGGTATTTAATTGGTGCGGCCTTAGGTCGGGCCAAATGGTTGGGTGCGGCCTTGGGTCGGGCCAAATGGGTTGGTTGCGGCCTTGGGTCGGGCCAAATGGTAGGTTACGGCCTTGGGTCGGGCCAAATTGGTTGGTTACGGCCTTGAGCGGGCCAAATTGGTTGGTTATGGCCTTGGGTCGGGCCAAATGGTAGGTTACGGCCTTGGGTCGGGCCAAATGGTTGGTTACGGCCTCTAAGTCGGGCCTAAATGGTTGGTTATGGCCTGGGTCGGGCCAAATGGTAGGTTACGGCCTTGGGTGGGCCAAAGTGGTAGGTTACGGCCTTGGGTCGGGCCAAATGGTAGGTTACGGCCTTGGATCGGGCCAAATGGTAGGTTACGGCCTTGGGTCGGGCCAAATTGGTAGGTTACGGCCTTAGGTCGGGCCAAATGGTAGGTTACGGCCTTGGGTCGGGCCAAATTGGTTGGTTACTGACGCTTTGGGTCGGGCCAAATTGGTTGGTTACGGCCTTGGGTCGGGCCCAAATGGTTGGTTACGGCCTTGGGTCGGGCCAAATGGTTGGTTACGGCCTTGGGTCGGGCCAAATGGTTGGTTACGGCCTTGGGTCGGGCCAAATGGTAGGTTATGGCCTTGGGTCGGGCCAAATGGTTGGGTACGGCCTTGGGTCGGGCCTAAATGGTTGGTTATGGCCTTGGGTCGGGCCAAATGGTAGGTTATGGCCTTGGGTCGGGCCAAATGGTTGGTTACGGCCTTGGGTCGGGCCAAATGGTAGGTAACAAAGGGTTTTCAGCCAAGGTGGATATAGGCGAGGTTGTGAGAAAGGGCGATTAGTAAAGAAGGGAAGAAATTGGGGAAGAGGTGGGATAAAACCGATATCGATTGTCCATGACCGATATCGGTTACCTGACCGATACCGGTTCCTTAGGGCACAATATAACCGGTATCGGTTATAGTCGAAAACCTATAAAAAAAAAAAATACGGCCGGTCATTGTCATATTGTCAATTTGAAACCCAATTTGAGTTGTCTGAGGTGTATTGTTGAGATTGGAGCATTTGTTGGTTGAGGTGGCGCTATTGGAGTGGAGAAGTGAGTGGTTAGTGGGCCCGAGTGAGTAGGAGGCAGCAGTTGATTGGTGGAGGACCCAGCAGAGGAGAGGTGGAGCTATGGCACAGCCAGGAGGAGCAGGAGGTGCTGGACCAGCTGGACCACCACCACCCATCCCACCACGACGACGTGTCATCATACCGGTAGGTTCGAAACCCTTCATTGTGTGAATTTGATTGTGTTAAGCTGGATTTGGGTTTTGGGTAGGAATGTAAGGTTTTTAGAAAATAATTAATAAATGGAAATTATTTGAAAAAAGGAGAGGGTAGATAGGTGAAATAGGCCAAGGCGGTAGGGTGGGTAGGTTTTTAGGGTGTTTGGGTGGGTATATAGGGAGAAATAGGGAAAAAATGCATTTGGGGGCCGCGTCGGGTTCGGCTCGGCTATTTTTCCAGTGACCGATGCCGGTCACTAAGCGACCGGCATCGGTCATGAAGTTTTGGGACAGGTGGGGTTTGTGGGTGACCGGTGGCGGTCGAACGTTGACCGGCGTCGGTGGAGAGGGGACCGGGGTCGGTTATGGGTGACCGGTACCGGTCCCTAGCCAGGATTTTCTATTTTTGTTGCATGGTTTTGTTGTGGTTTTGGGTGTTAAGTTCTTGTTGGGGTTGGCGTGTTGTGTTGTTTGTTGTTAGTTATGATTGGGTTTTGTGTTTTGGGTGGGAAGATGGAGGGGGATAGTGTAGAAGATAGGTGGGTGGAGGTGTGTGTTATAGAGTCGGGGTGTGGTCGGGGGGATAAAAAAAGGGGGTATAGAGGGTTAAAGTAGTTGTTGTGATAAAGAGTAGGGCTAATGCAGTTAGGTGGTTTGTGCAGCACGCCAAAGAAACGACGATGCGGGACAGATGCCCCCCGCATTGTTGGGACGGATGCGGCCACACGTGTCCGCAGCGCAGTGGGGCATTATGCGCGAGGTGGGACTCGGCGGAGTCCAGCGGTATAGGGCGATCGATAGGGATCACAGTCTGATGGTCGCCCTCATCGAGAGATGGGATCCGGCGACCAATGTGTTCCATCTCCGACTGGAGAGATGACCATTACATTGGAGGATGTGTATCGCATCCTTAGATTACCGATTGATGGAGAGGCAGTCTTCCAGGTGGACGCAGAGACAGCCATGGACAACATCTTACAGGTATTCGGGGATGCAGCCGCGCTATTGACTTATCACAGCGCGAGCATCACCTATGGAGATATGTACCGTGCCCACCGACATGAGACACGGCTTGCCGTGTTGATGATGATCGGCATCACATGCTTCGCCCTCCCGGATTCAGAGGGAGGCCACTTTCCATGGGCGCTGATGGGGGTTTTACACGAGATGGTTGAGGAGCATACATGTTATGCGTGGGCACCCGTATACCTAGTGCAGTTATACCGAGAGCTGTGGGGCTATCGCCGGATGAGGCGATTCGGGATTTGCTCTATGTTTTTGTTACACTGCTGGGCATATGAGCATATCATATGCATTCGACCAGTAGGGCTGCCCAAAGCTGTGGCCACAGTGATTTGAGATATGGCTTTCAGAGGTGGTTGGGGGTCGTGGGCCAGCCACGAGCAGTTCTCACCGGACGAGATGTAGCATATTACCGGCATGTATTAGAGGGCTTGACAGCTTTAGATATTGTATGGAGACCTTACAGAGGTCATCAGCCCCGCGGAGGAGCCCGATCACAGTTACGGTGGATCCAGTATACATTCTGGATAGTGGGACGGAGGCCGGGAGAGTACGAGCGGATACCCCTGGAGAGGGTACGACGACAGCTGGGGCTACGACAGGATGAGCCACCTCCCTTCCCTCAGTACCAGAGGGATGATGTAGAGGCTCCACTGCCTGCACCATAGCCTATGGACCCAGATTGGGTAGCCGAGCGGCAGGCAGACGATACAGTGGATGACGCCGGGTGTACAGGATCATTTTTGGTATGGTGGGCAGGGGAGAGAGCCGCGAGGAGAGCACAGCCCGCACAACCAGACTTAGCGGCTGTTAGAGCAGAGAGGGACCAGCCTCAGGGAGGGGGTATAGTTGTTACAGGGGCAGCTTACACGCCGCATGTGCAGCACGAATAGGTGTCTTACAGGGTAGATTAGCCCAGCATGTGTACAGTAGCACCACAGTACCACCACAGTGCACAGTACCGCCACAGCTCACCACCACTAGGCAATGCACCAAAGACAGCACAGTATGTGTGTACCAAAGACCACCACCGCGCAGCCACTGTGCACCACCATTGCACCAAAGACAGGGGCACTATTATTAGGAGTCGGGGGACCAGCCCCAGCAGCGATGGTGGCACGGGCCCGCTATATGGAGGCGAGAGCGGAGGCTCGGTATTATCAGGATGTTCTTGATGGTACCGGGGCTGACTATCAGCCATATGCGGCGCATAGAGCCGAGACCTCGCAGAGTCGAGATCCTGTGGGGGGGTGCACACACCGGTGGGTCCGTTACAGGGAGGAGGCGAGAGGCGGCACAGGGACCAGCAGGGAGACAGGCGGAGGGCGGTGGAGAGAGCTGAGGGATCCCTGCAGAGGAGATAGATTTTTGTGTTTGTACATTGGATATGGGCACCGGTCTGCGAACCGGTTATGTTTATAGAGGCCTGCGTGCCTACACATGATGTATTCATTCATTTATTCATTTATTGTATATACCGGCCTGCGAGCCGAGTACGGGTTGTATAGTTGATACCGGCCTGCGAGCCGAGTATATTTTTGATATGAGAGATCGGCCTGCGAGCCGAGTCGATATTTTGACAGTTGTTGCGGCCTGTGTGCCGGCTTTGTATTATGATGAGATCACAGAGGCCCTTATGCAGGGCACATTGTATATTTGAAACTTTTGATATATAGATATGATGATTTTGACCCACATGTTGTGTTTAAAATGTTTTAAGTGTTTTGTCGATGGTTTGTGATATTTAATGTATGATGAGTTTGATCCACATGGTTTATATATTGATGGTGTTGATGTCTTTTGTTGATGGGATGTATGTATATATAGATGATGAGTTTAATTGACATGTTGTGTTTATGAAATGTTCGATGGGTTTGTCATTTGGTTTGTGAAATCGAACGTATGTGGTCGCTTGAATCGATCCAAATGGTGTATAGATTGATGGTTTTTGATATCGTTTGTTGATGGCTTGGTTGTTTTTGTAATATGGATAGATGATGTTGATGAAATTGTGATGAGATATGGATTTGATGAAAAATTATAGATAATGGTGTTGTTTATGCAGGAAAAAGGGACGGGCGCCACAAAAATTTGCAAAAATGAAGAAACGGCTTAGGTTTAAGCAACAAGGGGTACATGACCGACATCGGTTATGTAACCGATGTCGGTAGCTATATGACCGATATCGGTTAAGTAACCGATATCGGTTATGCAAGAATTATTTCCCTAAAAATAGAACTGCTGGGTTGGCAACTTAAGTTCTTATTTTTAGCATTCTTATTTTTAGAGTCATGCAACAAGTTAAATATGTGAATGCGACGCTGTTTGATGACTGCTACAGGTAATTGCATGAAAGAATTTGAGTGATAAGGAGGAAAGAGACAGGTGAAGTGAACGTGGTAATGAGATTCGTAAGCGTAAAGACAAGTTATATTTGAAGAGGGTAGTGAACATGGCTGAACGAGGAGAAGCATCCAACAGGCAGGGACGAGGGGGAAGACATGTTTCGCCCCAAGCTGCTGCATCCCGAGAGGTAAACTGTTTGGTTATAATTTGATTCTTGCATGTTTTGTGAATAGGATGAGAGAAGTGTAAGTGGGTAAAGATGAGAAAGAAAAGGTGATAGGCAAGGGTTGGGGATGGGGTGAGTGCTATGGGGTAGGTAAACAGGGTGGTCACGTATGTTTTTAGGTATAACTAGGAGAAAACGGGCAAAATAATTATCGTAGGTGTATGTTTTAAGCAGGGTAGGTACATTTTTGACAGTGACCAGTATCGTTTAGAGATAACCGGTATCGGTTAGCAAACCGGTATCGGTTATTCATAACCGATATCGGTCACTGTAAGAGTTTCCAGAACTTGAGAAAAAAAAAAACCCGTAGAGATTTGTTCTTTTGAATAATTATGTGTCATTTTGATGTACAGCAGCGTAAGCAGGTTAAGGATGAATGATAATGTGCCAGCGTTGTTGTCACGAATCCAAGCGGATGTAACACCAGCTGAATGGGCATTGATAAATCATTTGGGGTTAAGTGGAATCCCATTATTATTCAAGAATCGCGTAACCATGCTATGTCAGCAGCGTTGATCGAGAGATGGAATCCAGAAAAGAATACCTTCTATCCGCCAACAGGAGATGACAGTGACTTTGGAAGATGTGTTCCGTATTTTGAGACTCCCAATGATAGGAAAATAGTGTATCAAAGTGTTGCCTAAGCAATGGGGGCAGCAGCGATAACACAGATTTGGGTCAGCTGCACGAGATTTGACACAGTGAGGTTTATCTTTTACGTATGGTACAATGTATGCAACACACCCTGAGGAAACAAGGTTGGCCGTGCTATTAATGATAGCGGTGGGGTATTATGCATTACCGAGGGTAGAGGGTGGAAGATTTCCAAAGCATTGATGAGTGTTATTTGGGAAATGATAGAAATGAGCGTGACTTTCGCATGGGCACCCACATATCTGGCAGAGTTATATAGGGGTCTATGGGCCTGCAAGTGAAAACACAGGACGACACTGGATTGTTCGTACTTATTACATTGTTGGGCCTATGAGCATATTGTTTGTGTGCGTCCAATAGGCCGACCCATCGAGTCGGGAGAGGCAGGAGTGCAAAGGTTGGGATTCAGACGATGGGTCCAGACAGAACAAGAAGCGAGATCCCAGGCCGTGATAGATGACATCGAGTATTATAGATAGGTATGGGAGATGGTGACGATTGCGGATATTTGTTGGAGGCCTTACGGGAACTATATGGTGACAGAGCACATAGCTGAGGAGTTGAGGGGTGTAGAGCGATTGAGGTGGATCGCAGGGCATAGGCCGGGTGAGTACGAGAGGATTCCTCTAGATCGCGTGTGGCGAAAATTTGGATTTGTTCAGGATATACCCATGACTTATAGACCATACATGAGGATCGACGCCGAGGCAACATTCTCACCTCCCCGGCCTACACCTCCAGAAGGGCCAGAAGAGATAGCAGCCGATCGTAGGGTAATGGATGCGGGAACGACAGAGGCCTATAGAGTATGGTGGGTAGCAGAGCTGCGAGGTGCACGTGAGCACCCAGACATAGCTGTGATTACAGCGGAGAGAGATCATCTGCAGGAGTTGGCTCACCAGCTTCAAACACAGGTGAATGAGACAATGGGATTGTTAGAGGTTTCACAGTTACGAGTGGAGAGACTGGAGGCAAGATTCCTCCACGAGAGGACATATTCGTATGTTACAGGAGATGTTGGCGGATCAATGGGAGGAACCAATGGCAGTGGCACCTTTGAGGATGGAGAGGCCAACTGAGGGGCATCGACGATCACGATCACCACCTGATTCGGGAGGAGGTGCAAGGGTCTAAGTGAATTTCATAGGAATATAAGAATAAATAAGGATGCCGACCTGTGAGTCGATGATAGAGAAGATGTATTTGTTTAACATCTAAAATAAAACTAAAGATGTATGTGGTTTTGAGTGATGATAATAATAAGAATGGTTGTGTTTTGAATGTTGTTTTTGTTTTGTTTGAAAAAGGATAAAGATGAATGTTGGCAAATAGAAATACACAAAAAATTTATATTTACAACACATGATAGGGTATGGTAGGGGATGGTCGAGCTAACCTGGGAGACCCCATGTCTCCTAAGTGCTGCCTACATAGCCCATTACACAAAGCAAGGAGGGGCCTCGATCGATGTAGTTCTCCCTTAGGACCAGGAGAGGTGAATTCTGTGCAATTTAGGTGTGGTTAGGCAATTTGTTGGTTGGTAAAAAAAATTTGACATTGGTAGGGTAATGTTGTTGGTGTTGGTAATGAAGGTGAAGCGAAAGTATTAGCATACCCGAAAGTTAGTATGGAATCGTGTCCCGATTAAGGTCAACACACAATCCTAGATTCGAGCAAAGAGGAAAGAGTGTCCGTAGTTGAGAAGAGCTAAACAAACCACATATTAATGTAGGATGAGCTTGAAGTCCCTAGGTACCTTGCATAGGCGAGAAGTTGATAGGTGAAAAGAGTGGTATAATCACAATATATCGGATATACGTCACGTCCCTTGAGTTGTGTTGTTTTAACAAATGGTGAGGTGAAGTGGATGGTGTAGCTGAGACACAGAGAACTTGTTATAAAGTGAGTATTCCGATGAAAGAGAACCTAACCCAAATAGACAAGTCCATGACTAAAAAGTTCTTTTGAATGTGGCTTTTATTTTGCTGAATATAGACCGATCGATGCGGAAGTCTACAAGGGATTTTTTTGTTTTATTCTTGAGGTCTTCACGAAGCTGATCAATGTGAGAAGCTTCTGATAAAGGCTGACTGTGTATAGTTGTCCTTCAAGGGAGCAGTCTATTTATAGTAGCAGATGCGGTTTTAGTGCATAGCTGTCCTTCTGGGGAGCAAATATATATAATTTAGAGAGCTAGATGTCCTTTTGGCGTAAAGCATCTAGTTTGGTAGGAAGTTTGACTCAAGAAAATCCCATAAGCATATAATTAGGAATGTGTCATTTTAATACTTTGAAGTCATGGACTATACTAAAAAAAAGGGGAAGGCATCTTTAAGGGGAGGTGAGAATCAAACTATGTGAGCTTGATTTTATTTTGAGATGTAGGAAACAACGTGTATGTGGTGGTAAAATGAGCTCAAGGGACGAGCGGTAGGTAGATAAGAAGTGATATAACACTAAATTCAACAAAGAGAATGGTCGAAGATGCAAGGCATTAAGGGGTTCGTGCTCAGTTTACCATTAAGCGAAGCTAAACGATAAGTGCCCCGATCCATAAGTGTGAGTGATTATGTAAGGCCCAATCCAATTGGGAGCAAATTTTCCACGTTTGCTCTTTTCTAGTTTGGTTACATGTTGATTCTCTTTGAGGACAAGATCACCAACCTTAAAGGTACGCTCATGAAGTCGTTTATCATAAGCACGCTTGATGCGTTTTTGGTAGATTTGAAGGTGGTCAAGAGCCGTAAGACGACGCTCGTCAAGAAGCTCTAATTGGGCTAACCGCTCTTGGCGGAAATCATCATTGGTGAGAATATCCTGAAGAGATATTCTGAGGGAGGGTATTTGTATTTCGAGAGGCAAGACCGCCTCGGTACCATATACCAAAGAAAATGGTGTGGCATTAGTGGAGGTACGAATGCTAGTACGATAAGCCCAAAGGGCAAAGGGAATGTGATCATGCCAATTTCTTCCGTAATCATTAACAACTTTCATGAGGATTTTGGTAAGGGTTTTATTAGAAGATTCGGCTTGTCCATTCACTTGTGGATAGTAGGGTGATGAGAAGCTAAGTTTGATACCAAAGTTGTCACAAAGGTCTTGCAACAACTTATTTTTGAAAGATTTTCCATTATCTCGTTATCAAAGCGATGAGGAACACCAAAACGATGTATAATGTGGTGGTTAATGAACTCTACAATTTTTTCTTTTTTGATTGAAATGAGTGGAATGGCCTCCACCCATTTTGTGTAATATTCAGTTGCTGTGATAATCCAATGGTGACGTTGCGAAGAGGGTGGGTGGATCTCACCAATAAGGTCTAAACCCCATTGTGAGAAAGGCCAAAGATCTCGTGTGACCTGTAGCGGATGGCTAGGAGTATGTTGAAGGTTGGCATGTTGTTGACACATAACACAACGCTTAACATATTCATAGCAGTCATTATTAAGAGTAGGCCAATAATAACCTAGGCGAAGGATTCGTTTAGCCACGGCAAGGCCACTAAAATGTCCGCCACAAATACCATCATGGACCTGTTGGATGGTATAGGTGACCTCTGCACCGGTTAGACATCGAAGGAGGATACCATCAAAGCCACGTTTATAAAGGAGTCCCCCCATGATGACATAATGAGAAACACGTTTAAGAAAAGTGCGTTTGCAGTACTAGTTAGGTCAGGTGGGAGAACAGAGGTTGTAAGGTAGTCGTGAAATTGGTGGTACCAGGTATCCTGTGAATTAGCAGACACATTATTTATCATACAAACAACCGGGCTGAGTAAGATGGGGCAAAGAGTTGTTGGACCAAGACGAATATGTCAGAGTCAGTTGGTGATGCAGGAATTTGCGAGGCTAAGCAAGCCATAGTATCCGCAAATTTGTTAGTGGAGCGGGGAATGGTCTGGATAGAATATCGAGTAAATGAGGTCAAAAGTGAATCCACGTAATGTTTGTACTTTTGAAGTTCCTCATTTTTACATTGGTAGATGCCCATAACTTGATTGACTACCAATTGAGAGTCGCCAAAAATATTAATAGATTTGACACCTAAGTGTAACGCAACCTGGAGACCCAAAACAAGGGCCTCGTATTCCGCTGTATTATTAGTGCAGGGGAAATCGAGCTGGAATGAAAGAGGCATAGGCTCAACATCAAGAGGAATGAGAACAACGCCGGCCCCTCCGCTGCACTGGCATTTGGATCCATCGAAGAAGAGGGTCATTGGATACGACTCTTCCCTGAGTGAAAGAGTGGCGATGAGTTCGTCGGGGAAATTAAAATTGGTAAATTGTTCCCCTGTAAAGGGGCCTCCATAAGTTGGTCCGCAATAGTTTGTCCTTTGATTGACTTCTGTTGTACAAACTCAAGGTCGAGGTCAGCGAGGAGCATAAGCCATCGGGTGATGCGTTGGTTTAGATGTGGTTTGGCATACATATAATGAATGGGGTCCGTGTTGGTAATGACAAAAGTTTTGTGATTCAGGAGGTAATGTCGAAGTTTGGTGGCTACGAATGATAGGGCTAGGCACAATTTTTCTACATGTGTATACCTAGTCTCGTAATCCACGAGAGTACGACTTATATAATAAACGGCTTGTTCTCGACGTGTCGAGTCCCGATGTGTGAGCATGGCTCCTATAGCATGGTCAGTGGCAGAAAGATAAAGGTAGAAAGGGTGATCATCCTGAGGTGGAATAAGCATGGGTGGCTGCAAGAGATAGGCTTTGAGAGCTTCAAAGGCTTGGTGACACTCTTCACTCCATTGAAAGGCAATGTCCTTTTTAAGAAGGTGATGGAAAGGTTGACATCGATCCGAAAGTTGGGAGATGAAACGCCGGATGGATTGAAGTTTACCCTGCAAACTACGCAATTGTTTGAGGTTTTTGGGTGGGGGCATTTCTAGGATAGCTTTGACTTTAGACGGATCGACCTCAATGCCACGCAAAGAGACGATAAAGCCAAGAAGTTTTCCGAAAGAACACCAAAGACACATTTCTTTGGTTGAAGCCGGACCGAATATTGTAACAGGCGATCGAAAATAATGGTTAAAACATTGAGATGTTCACTGCGATGTTTAGATTTGCCAAGAAGATCATCGACATAATCTTCAAGGATAGTGTGCATAATGTCATGAAAATGTAAGTCATAGCTTACGATAGGTCGCACCAAAGATTCTTAAGGCCAAATGGCATGACACGATAACAGAAGGTTCCCCAAGGAGTTATGAAGGCAGTTTTATGTTGATCGACCGGGGCTACCAAAATTTGATTGTATCCCGAAAAACCATCCATGAGAGAGAGCATTTCATGGCCCGCAGTGAGATCAACAAGTTGATCAATACTTGGGAGGGGGAAGTCATCTTTGGGGCAAGCGAGGTTAAGGTCTCGGAAATCCGTGCATATCCGAAGTCCCCCCGTCGCTTTAGTGATGGTACGATGTTAGAAATCCATTGAGGATAGTCAATAGGAAAAAATGAAGGAAACAAAAAGAAGTCGATGAAGCTCTTCTTTGACCAAGAGGGCAATGTGTGGATGCATTTTTCTCATTTTTGTTTGACTGGTTTGGAATCGGATTTAGGGTGATGTTATGGACAAGCAATGTCAGGATCAATTCCCTGGCATGTCAAGTAGGACCAAGCGAAAGCTTGGTCGGGTACGGAGAAAGGTAGTAAAGGCGACTTGTTCGATGTATTAAGGGATTGTCCGATCTTCACAACGTGAGGATCCTCCTCTGTGTGGATGTTGATTTCTATAGTCGACTCATTCAACATGGTTTGAGTTTCGAGATGGTAAGGCGTTGAATATAAGAGTCATCCGCGCCAAGATAAGTGAGGATGGAGTCATCATCCCGGCACTCAACAACATTAATCAAGGTGAATCCTCCTCGATCATGTCCGGATACGAAGGGGAAGAGAAGATGGGTCCTCATTATCTCATTGATAAGTGAGAGGACCTAGGAAGATAGCATTTATGAAAAAAAAAAAAAAGTTAGGAGGGATAGATTCGGTGGTCTATCGACTGTGGGTGATGATGGCAAAATGGGTGATGATGGTTTGGTAGGGGTGACATCATCATCTTCCAGGACACAACTGACATGAGGTTTCTCCGGTGTAAGTGTTTCAGGAAAACCGAGACCACTACGATCATTGTGTTTGCATGTAGTCACGGGAATGAGTGTATGTCGGCCTTGTTCATAAAGACCAAAACCAAAGCCTTTCCAAGCACAGCGAGTCAAGAAGGTGAGGGCGAAACGACGATTTGTTAGGTATTGAAAATCAGATTGGAAAGGAACCACACCAAGAGGAGGTTCAGGGGTAATGGAAGATGCGTCGACACCCCCATATGTTAGGTTGGTGCGGCAATGAGGTGGTCCGTAGGGGATTACTTCCCCCACACGACGGTCATAGGTAGGATGTTCATGTAACTGTCCGTACTCCTGTGGGGTATGGAAAGAACTAACGTTATATAGGTGATACTCCCCAACATAAGGCGTTGAAAAACATCTACTAAGGGGTCGGAGGTTGGGATGTTATCTGCATGGGAAAGGAAGTGGTATTTGTGATGGCAGTTTCATTGGTTGAAGGTGTAGGTGCAGTTGAAGTGGATGGTTGGGTTGGATGAATGGGTGTCTTGACTAGTACAAGCACATCATTAGGGCGATACAACATATTGCAGGTTTTGAAGGGGGGAGGATCAGCTTTTACGGTGTAGGACTTCCCCTCGTACTCAAATTTTATGCATCTATGTAAGGTGGAAGGAACACATCCCATAGCCCGGATCCAAGGGCGGCCTAACAACATATTGTATTGGAACTCTCCCTCAAGGACATAGAAGAGTTCGGGTAAAGTGTGTGACCCTACACGAATGTTAAGGATCACGGTGCCTAAGGTAGAAGTAATAACATCATTGAATGACCGCAACATGATGGGGTTGGCACACATGCAACTAGAAGGGATATTCATTTGTGGAAGGCTTTTGAAGAGATGATGTTTAGGCTAGCCCCCCGCCAATCATAACACGACGTACCCAATGTCCCGAGACATAAGTTTGAGATGAAAAGAGCAGGTCGGGATCTTCGGCACCAAAGTCGATAATTTCATCTTCGGAGAAACTGACAGCAGCTGGCTTGCTGTACAGAGACAGAAGTGGTTGGGGAGATAGATTGTTTGGTGAGTGAAGCAACGTGATTGGGTGTTAGAATAGAGGTAACAGGAAAGGTTTCATTAGGTAAGACCTCTATCCCTTGAAGGATTTCAACGAGAGCTTGTCGATGAGATTCAAAAGTCTGAATGAGATCATACAGTGTCATTTTTACAGGTGATTGGTGAAGCTGTTTGATCATGGTTCGGTGGGAAATTCCATTAGAGATGGGATAGGTGGGTCCGTGAATAACTACTTTAGGTGGTGGTGCCATCGGGATGGTGGATGGAGAAAGAGATGCCGCATGTGTGTTTTCTTTCGCTTTCCCATTGTTTTTCTCGCCCTCGAGTAAAGCAACACTAATCATATTGATCTCGTGAATACGAGAGGAGGAAGATGGTAGGGATAGGTCATGGTCTTCGAGAGGTGGGGCTATAATAATGATAGATCTTGGTGAGGCGGGGATGTGGTATAGGAGAGGGAATTGAAGCTAAAGGTCTCTCTCTTCGTAAATTGTCTTTCTTAACTTTTCTATCTGAGAGAGGTGACTGACGAAGTATGGCTTTCAATGCTTTGCATCCCTCTACGTCATGTCCTGGTGTGCGGTGGTAAGTGCAGATTTTAGACTCATCATAACCTATAGGTCGAGGTTTAGATGGATCATAAAGTCTAAGTGGGGGTAGGGAAATGGTCGCATTCTCTACCAACATAGCAAGTATTTTGGCGTAAGACCCTTTGAGTGGGTCAAAGTCAGAGGAAGAGGAGGCTATGACTCGGGTCGATTCTCGTGATGACGTGGTATGGTTGGTTTGTATGGGTGGTGGTTTAGCCAAGGGGTTTTGATAATGGGTTTTAACTAAACGTGGCTTCTTTTGCGCAAGTTATGTTTAGCTGGTTAGATGATGAGGCCATAGATGATATGGTATCGTAAAACAACCATGGAGAAATAGGAGGAGTGGCAGCAAACAATTCTTTTGATGATGGAATTTGTTTAGGATTGGTAGGTGGACGGGATACGCGGGGTGATGGTGTCATATACCCTTGGATTTCTGTATGGGTGCAGAAGGTGTAGGTTGCTTTAAAGAAAACACAGGAGGTATGATATATTGATGCAAGGTAGAGGGATGGGGTCCCAATATGGAAGGTAAGTGTGACGACGAGGGGTTTAGTTGTGATAGAGGCATAGGTTGAGGAGATTGAGTCTGTCTCCTAATGGGATGGACGGCTTTATTTTTAGATAAATCAAGCCACTTAGGTGGGTGTGTTAGACTGGGTATTGGTGAGGTCCCAAGTGTAGGGGAAGATTTGGTTAGGTTAATAGAAGTGGATGAGGTATTTGGTAAAGATGAGGGGGGTGAAGATGAGGACATAGGCATTTTAAGCTTCTGTAAACACTTCGGGTATATGGTAGAGGCATCCGGATCGGTCATCTGCATTTGAGTAGAATATGGCGTACTCAAACGTTCCCATAGGACCCGTCTATCTTCTGGGGAATGATAGTCCTCACGTGTGAATAGGAACTTTTGTATGGAAGAAAGGTGGGTTGTGATTCCGGTCCACTATGGGTGTGATACAGGGGGTAGATGAGGCACTGTATCAATGGGCGTTAAGAGGTCAACCGGTCAGCTGAAAAGATTTAGGCGATGAAGAACTAATAGGTAGGAGGGCGTGTTTGAGAGGATCCGTCATGTTTAAAGAATGTGGTGATGTCGGTTCAAGAGGTTTTTCATCTAAGGATGACAAAAGAAGTGGCGAGCCTTCTTCTTGTACAACAAGAATGGTAGAAAGAGACGTTTGGGAAATAGATAAGTTGGATAACATCCGCTCACAGTCTTGTAGGGATGTGGTGTAAGAAGACTCATCTATGAGAAGAGGACTCTAGGTGGTTAATTCCTTTACGGATAAAGGAATGATTTCACCTTGTCTTGATGGTGGTGAAGGAGGTTCGGGCCCCTGCATCAGTGAAGAGGCTCGATTCAAAATTTTCTCAATAGAGGATTTTGGCCGGGAGTCGAAGATCGCATGGATCTCATGAACACTCTCCTCGGCTAAGATATCTTGGTTTTATGTTAATGTTAGAAGAGTGATTCGGGAATGGTTTGTTGAAGATTTTCAAATTTTGGTTAGCAGGGCATTAGGATTATCGAGGGCTATATCCCCGCATCAACCATTTCCTCGCACTATGTTTTTCAACATCTTGTAGTTTCATGACCGTGTCCCTTCATGCGGTGGAAGTTAAGGAAGTCATTTTATTTGTACCAAGAAGGTATGGCGTGAGTGGAATCAAACCCGGAGTGAGGTTTAACAGAGGTAAGGTAATGGCTCTCGCTTTAAGCAATTTTTCCAATATCACACCATATGTTTCTCCCAAGGAGTGTAGTTGATGGGCTCTCGCTTTATACTTATAGGTGGTTTTCATGGGGTATTAGACGGTGGTTGGGATTTTACCATCACCGCGTGGACAGCTCCTTTTGATTTCGAAGAAGTAGATGTGTGAGGAGTGGTGGTGTTTGGTTTATTGGTGGAATCTGGAGTTCGGAAATTGGGGTTTTTGTTGCGCAACCGCAATTTCTCTTCTTCTAAGGCTCGAATTTCTAGTTTCGAGCCATAGTAAAGGCCTCGTCAAATGTGCGGAAGGTTTGAATTTGAAGGGTAGGAGAGATGTGCTTAGCGCATGCCCACGTAAAAAGTTTGATAAGTTCAGCCTGAGGCAAGGCATATGTAAGTTGGTTGATAAGGCCCCGCCATCGTCCAACGAAATCTGCGATAGATTCATCTTCAAATTGTCGGATGGCATAGAGGTCGGTGATAGATACTTTCTTGGCAATGTTAATGGAGAAATGATCCAAGAAAGATTGGGCTAGTTGGTTAAAAGAGAAGATTGAGTGCTGGGTTAAAGCACTGTACCACTCCAAGGCGGGTCCTGATAAGGACATGGGAAAGGTGCGGAGTAGCAAGGCATCATCATGAGCAATCAAATAACAAGCATGTCTAAATGATCGCAAGTGTTGTTGAGGATCCTCTTTACTATTAAAACGAGTAAATTTTGGCAATTCCCATTGAGGAGGATATGAATGAAGGGGGATAGAAGGGTGAATAGGCTCCCGACAAACTTGCTCGTATGTCAAGGTGCTACGACTTCCCGAAACAGAAGCCTCCAGATTTTGCATTTTGTCCATCATTTGTTTGATGAAATCCGTGGTTGGATGAGATGATGGTGCGGTTGTGGTAAACGGAGGCAAATTGGGCCAAGGGCCTCCGCTAGACAATGGTGGGGTTAAGTGTTGATAAGGTATGGGGGACGAATATGTTGAGGTGACCGAATAGGGATGTCCTATATAAGATGTTGAGGTCACTGGATACGTGTGTGGGAATGAAAAGGTAGGCGGAGCTTGAGAAGGAAAGCTCGTGTGGACAGGTGGCAGAGAGCAAGTCATGAACAGAGAACTCGCAAGAGAGACGAGGTAGGAGCAGTCGGTGGTAATGACATGTGGGGCCCAAGATTAACCCAAGGAAAGCCAATATGTGTCGTATGAACCTCTGAAGCCGTCGGATTGGGAGATGGGGCTAAGGATGCGAAGGCGACGGTGTTATCAAAGCGAGTGGGAGCTAAATGAGCAGCTATACTAATAGGCATGCCAACAAGGAGTTGACCATTGGGCGTATGGTCAGGGGCATGAGACAAATAGTATTGTACAACGCTAGGATTAGCATCAAAAATTTGGCAAATTCCTTATCTCCTACAGAATTTTGGGGATCTCACCGGTGTCCGTAGGGTTCCCTATAGAATGTGAAGGGGGTGATTCAGGCAAAGGCACAGAGCAGGCATGTGAAACCATGGCGGCGGCTTGCTTCGAGTGATAACAACCATGGACAAGAGTACACAGTAGGGCTTCGATCTATCAGGAACAGAAACAACCTCAGAATGGTGAAATTGGTAGGTTGTTGGTTTGTCAAGAACTATAAAAGACAGTAACCGATATCGGTCTGCTAACCGATGTCGGTTAGACTATAGCCGACGTCGATCAGTTAACCGATGTCGGTGTAATAAGACTGGTATAAGAAAATATAAGAAGCTGTTGATTTGATTGTTAACAACGCTTAGTACATTTATCAAATTGTTCTAAGGTGATCACAGAAGACAGTGTATAACAGAGAAAACAGAACTGAAAACAAGCAAGATGCACACGCAAATCCAGAGACTAACCCTAGGGTTAATTTTAATTATTGTGGGCTTATGCCTTTAGACATAGAATGATGTCAGAATCCTAAACAAAAGACTTAGGGGAAATGTCAAGTTTGTTTTGGCTTATAAGGTTACCTCAATCGGGCGGAGGAATACCGCGGAAAAGGGGGGATGTTTTGAGCTGTTGTGTTAATTATGAAGTGATTTGGTATGTGTTGTGTAGTGAAAGTAAGATTAATTTCCTGTCAATACCGTGGAAATCACCCCCACGTGTACGACCTGTTACTTAATCTATGTTCACTAGAATTGAAAACAGCAAGCAAGAATGTAATGCACGTGTTTTAAACCCAAATCGAAAATGATATTCGATGAAGCAAAGAAGATGGCTTTCACTAATGCAAAACTGGGAAAACAAGACAAATTCTTTTACTAAATATAACAAAAAGCAGCAAACAACAAGTATGCTTCCTAAATGAAAGCAAGCAAGAGAAACAAAACCCGAAATGGGTCCCCAAGGCATGCCAAAATGTTTCGCATGGAATGTTTCGGCTCTGTGGAATAGACTTGCTTCTATCCTTTCATTCCTTTGAGAAACAGATAAGGGTTAGGGCTAGGAGGAATACCTATTGAATGTTGAGATGGTGTGCGCGTCATCCGTAGAGAAAGATCAGATCGACTGCGAAGAACTCCTTTTTGTCTTGGAAGGACTACCTGCAAGTAAGAATACAAGACCACCAGATTTTAATTAGACAATAAATGAGGGAGCTGCCTTAGGCCCAAGAAATATAAAACTTCCTTTTCAAGGTGGTGGTTCCCCTTTTAATACGAATTAACACAAATGATAACAAAGAAAGCTATGCAAACTCACGATTTAGGTACCTCACAAAGCAAATAGAGGCTAAACTATCAATAATAAAGAGTCACGTTGTTTGTTTGGTTATCGGTCGTTGATACATTCAAAGTTGAGTTACAGGATAAACCAGATCGACCGAGGTTGTTAGGTGACAAATAGGCGAGAGGAAGGTTTTGGGGTATAAGTCACAAGTGACCGATGCCGCCACCCGGATAACCGACCATGTTAGAGAACCATTGCCGATAGGGATAACCGACACCGTAAATTGATAATCTAGGTGCTCTGGATAGAGGTTGGTTGCAGGGTGATTGTGGGGTTATTAAGACTGGTGGATGGCTGAGGGGAATAATGAGAGGGCAGGGAAGACTCAGAGTGTGATAAAATGGTCTTCTGGGCAGTACAAGGATGTATGGATGAAGGTTAAGTGCAGGGTGCTGGTAGGTAGTAGATCTAAGAATGAGCTTATAATTACAATCAATCCGCAGGCTCAAGAAATGGTGCTTAGAAACATACAAGACACTACTTACTTGTTCCTGATGAAGATGCAGGTTCCAGGACTGTGATGACGAAGGCAGGGCTCAAGTAGGACGATCTGACAATCCAAGATGAGCTATCTCCTCTTCTCGATGCTCGATGAGTGTCACCTGGCTCAAGTTATTCAACCGATTGCGATCTTGGGCTTGATGTCCTTCTCTGGCAAACTCTTCTTGTTTCTTCACTTGTCTCTGTTCGGCCAAGCAAATCCGGATCCTTTCAATGATTTCTCCTCCTCTCCATCAAATGAAAATCCGATCCCTTGTTTTTGGTTGGAGGTGGTCATTTACAGGGAACCGATGGCGGTTACACAACCGACCGCGAGGTCAAGTAGGAACGATGTCGATCACGTCAAAGCGGGCTATTTTTGGTAAAATAGCCAGCTTTCCCTCCTTTTCTCCCGAGGGATTAGTTGCGGGCTTGGTCAAGTCATTATGAGGTTGGTTTTAGGTGCGGGTGAGGAGTAATTAGTCATGGGTGTGGATGTGGACCAAGTTATAGGTCTTAATTAGGTTAGTTTAGGGTTAAGACTAGGTTATGATGAGGTGGCAGGTATGGCGATGTGGATTTATTAATTATAAGGTAATTAATAAATAATTATGTAAGGTTTAGGTGGTGAGGTTAGGTTGCGAAATGAGATGCGGGGCACAGGGGGTCGTAAGACACAAATTTGGTGTCTACAGGACATATCATAGAATAAAAAGAGAATTATTTTGGGAAGGACTCAAGTGGGATGTACAAAATTTTGTATCAGAGTGTTTAGTGTGCCAACAGAACAAAGGGGAAACAATTAAGACACTAGGTCTTTTGTAACCCTTACCAATTCCTAGCTAGAGATAGGAGGAGGTCTCCATGGATTTCATCACCAGATTGCCTTGTTCATAGGGTAAGAATGTTATTTTCATGATTGTGGATAGGCTCACAAAATATGCCCATTTTTGTGCCCTATCACATCCATTTACATCTAAAGTACTGATCCACAACTATTTTTTTGGAGACACTGAAAGGCTACATGGAACCCCAAAGATAATTGTAAGTGATCGTGATCCTATTTTCACAAGTAATTTTGGATGGAATTATTTTCATGTTTGGGACTCGGCTAGCTCACATTTCATCTTATCATCCTCAAACCGATGCATAAATAGAAGTGGTAAACAAATGCTTAGAGGGGTATCTATGTTGTTTTGTATCGAGATAAGTAGGAAAGATGGATTAAATGGCTACCACTTGCAAAATGGTGGTATAACACATATTTTCATACCTATTCTCAAATGACCCCATTTTTAGTATTATATGGTTACCATCCACCTTCTATCACTTCCTCCTTGAGGGTGCAAACTAAGGTCAGAGATGTTGAGGAAAACATTCAACATCAATAACAGTTTTGGCTAGTTTGAAGGAGAATTTAGCATTAGCACAAAATAGGATGAAACAACAAGCGAGATCAACATCGTAGTAAAAGAAATTTTGAAATTGGTGATTGGTTTTTGTATGTCTCCTACCTTACAAATAGATGTCTCTAAAGCAACAGAAAAAGGACAAAAAACTTGTGCCTAAATACTATGGCTCTTATTAGGTTCTATAGAAAATTGGAAGTGTTGCTTATAAACTAGAGTTGTCTCCATCTTCACACATACACCCAAGTATTCCATGTTTCATGCCTGAAGAAGGTTATTGGATAGAAATTTGAAGCCCAAAAAGAGTTACATAACTTGACGAGGAAGGAAGAATCATTTTAGAGCCAGAGAAGATTTTGTAAACACGTACTAAGAGGCTGAGAACTAGAGACATTAACGAATATCTGATCAAGTGGAAGAATCTGAGCATAGAAGATGCAACTTGGGAGGATGAAGGTTTTTGCAGAAACATCCAAGATTATTCAACGTTGAGGACAACGTTGGTTTGAAGGGGAAGGGCATGCTATTCCCTTAACCTATTGCTTGTATTAGGATATGAGTAGATGACTTGTGGCTTACCATATCATTTTATTATATCATTTATAATTTCTCATGCTAAATAGGTCAGCACAGGTGATGGCCATAACATATGAATATTATATATAGGGGATTGTAGGTAGTAGTTCATCAACATTTGAACATTTGAGTCTTATTATATGGTTTAGAGGTTGCCTCCTTGAAGTGGCGAAGCTTTTATAATTACATATTGAGATAATTATTCTGAAATATTGTGTTATTTGGTGTTCTATTACTACTCATAATTTGAATTATACTAGTAATTTCATTACATATA
>CM031235.1:6411892-6467381 GCA_018340775.1 Taxus wallichiana var. yunnanensis | reverse complement strand
TTTGGAGTCATTTTGGTGATTTGCGGGTCTGTCGACATTTTTGTCCCTCATGTCCCAAGTCCTTTGGGCCTTTTGTTCCCCGATCGGCCACATTCCCTAAAAATATCTTTTAACTTTCGGTTATGTTGAAATTTTTGGTCCGTATGTTCCAAGTTCATTTGGGCTTTTTGTTCCCCGATCACCCACATCGGTTGGATCGGGTCCTTCGCGTACTTTTGTCCCATCTATCCCAAAAGTGTTTGTGCCTTTTGTCCCTAATTTTCTTACATCGCATGCGGGTCAAATGAATCACGTCTTCACATCCCTCACATCCCTCACATTTCCAAGTTTTGAACCACTTGTGCTCATTTGGCCCACTTTACCCACATCGCCCGTGTCGTGTCGGCCGGATCATCTTCACATCCCTCATGTCCCAAATGTACCAAAGACCATCCGGGCTAGTTTTTTCCACTCTTCCCGATTCTTTCCTTTTTAAGTCGGTGCAATATGAATTTAATGCACATTTATGACCTTCTCTCTCCTAAATGGCTATTTAATGGGACTACCCTCTACGCATTTGACACACTGCTCACTTGCCATCATTCACTTGAATCCCTACAATTAAGATCATCTGCTCGTGCTCCCATTCCCTTTGCATTTTTCATTGTGATTCGATCTGTGAAGGTTGTTTCTCTATACGTTGCAAACATGAAGATTAAATTCCAAGGTCAAGAACATGTTTCACCTCTTGAGTCCTCTATTCCTGATATCGGGGATAGTGAGGTTCGACACCTAGATTTTGGTGATTTCTGGAATAGATTGACTAGCCCTAATCCTTCCCCCATGGCACAGATGATCAATGATAGTGGTCTTGCGTATGTGGTGGGCTTCCCTATCTCAGTACAATGTGCACACCGTGCTCACTGTGGGGCTCACTTTAACCCAGACACCAAGGAATTGTCTAATGTGCATGGGGAGCTGATTGCTAAACTGGATGTTGTTGCCATTACTGTTGCTCTACTGGATTCCAGAAAGTTGAAGACTCCATTGTTATCACTCAGGCTCAAGCTCAGACTCTATTCGAGTAGGATAAATGATAAATATAAGGTGAGGATAGAAAAATCATGGTTGAAGAACCCTAAGAAGGGAGCATCCCGACTTTCTAAGGCATTATTTAGGGCTGATTTCAATGAAGAGTTGTCTGATTTCATTATCTTGCTAGCTCATGTCATGGGATTTCCCTCTACCAATGAATTTCACTTTTGGATGTGCCCTCTCATCAACATCATCTGCGAAGGTAGTCAGAACATAAATTGGGTAGAAATCATTTGCATGAATTTGATTGAGCAATTGTCCAATGTGCAATAGACTAAGAAGTTCTATATGACTTCTTATCTCATGTATTCCCTAGCAGCATCCCGACAGTAGTGGTTTGGATTCACATACATGGAGGGCTAGAAGGATGAACCCATTTATGCATATTGCCCTCAATTCACCCTTGAAACTAGCAACCACAACTTCAGGAGGGTTAATGATGCCTTTACCATGTATATTGTGAGGCTCTTAGAAGGTGATACTGTGAAGATTTTTTGATGAGGCCATGAACCTGATAGCAAAGTATGGAGCTTTCTTCATTCAGTTCAGGAGGTTTTCATATATCAGGTTGGCTGGTTATGAGAACACACCTCTCAAGCTCCCCATGTTTTGTAATGACAAGATGGCTTTGATTGAAGTGTGCAGGCAATTGGATAAATTACATAGAACCTACAGGGACAAGAAAATATTTGGTCTGCATTTCCCTATTTCCTTGGGTAATTATACATGCAAAACAACCTTGGATGCTCAAAATATAGAAAGGGCCCTTGCTCCCATCACTGTCCACTTTTTCAGGCCTAGGACCTATTTTGATTTGAAGAAGTTCATTGAGAAAAACCTTAGAATTAATTATCATCACAGGTCAAATACTGAGGACTACTGGGCGATTGTGTAGATGACTTTGAAGCAAGGCAGGAGGCACTATGGCAGATTCTCTCTACAGCTGATAAAGGAGCTCAATCTCTACCAAATTCCTGAAGGGTTCCAAGATGATAATGAAGACTTGGCTATCTTATGAATATGAGACATTAATCAAACATACTCCTTTGGAAGATCTGGGAAAGAGTACAAGAAGGAGAAGGATGACTTGGTTGAGATTTTGGCCCCTGTCCTTGTAAGAACCAAGGTTTGGTTTGATAGAAAAGGTTTGAGAGCTTAGGAAGAATCAAAGTGGATCTTCTTCCAGATACTTCAACACCTAGGAAGGAATCACATACACCCAACATGGAGGTACCTACACAAACCCCTCCTCCTTCCTCAAATAAAGAACCTGAATCATCTACTCCCTCTTCTTCCACTCAAGTGTACCAAAAGAAGGTAAAAGAGGTTAAACAAGAGCCAATTGAGGAAGAACCCCTTTTAGGGCATTTAGAACTACCTTCAAGGCCAGAGAACATTATTGTTCTCAGTGAAAGTGATGATGGTGAGGTACCAGACCCTGCAGGAACTTCAGAAGTTACAATAAAAAGAGAAGGAAGTGCCTAGCACTAAACCTCCAAGTACCACTTGATTCCTCTACTCAAGAAGCTCCAGATGCCTCACTCACATCTCTACTAGAAGCAAAATGTGGTGAATACTTTAAGTGCCATGAGCTCACTTGCTCTTGGACCTCTTGTTCCTTCTTCTTCTCCCTCTACTTTTGCATGGGTGCAACCCTTGGTTGACAGTAGGAAGAGGAAACCTTCTTCCCATTTGTCAGGACCAAACTTTGATGTTGTGGCAGCCTTGTTAGGCACTACTCCTCCTCCTCCAGCAAAGAGAGCCAAAGAAACTTCAAGAATAGTGACAGATGCTCAGGGCCAACAATTTCTAGAGGTTGCAAAGCCTAAAGTTGATAAGGCAGAGCAAGATCTATTAGCCTCGACTGGAGCTTTCTAGGATTCCAATGGGAGAATCCACTCCTGAGAGTGAGGTGCATAACCTCCAGGAAAATAGTAACCAAGGTTATTGAGAGAGTGGAGAAGGGTAAACAAACTATAGAATAGTTGGAAGAACAAAATCAAGTTCTTTCTAGCTTCATCAAATCATTGTTGACTAAAGATAAAGTTTTGGATCCTGCTCCACTAACTGCCCTTCCACCTCCTATGATTCTCAGTCAGGATGAGGTTCAGAGTATCAAGGATATACACAGGTATTCCACTTATGGAAGGGCTATGGAAGCCATGGTTGATGACATGATCATTGCAGGCTTGAATTTCATTGTAGAAGCCTTCAAACTCAATGAGAAGGTGGCCACTGCTACAAACAAAAACTCTCCTCCTCTATTGGAACTATGGAAAAAGAACTGAAGCTTTGGAGTAGTTGCATCATAGATCTTTGCCTAATGGAATAGGCTGATGAAAAGATATTGATGGCCAATAAATTTTTGATGATGCCAAGGACAACTTGTCAAGGTCATGGGTTTTCAGTGTTGAATGGAAAATAAAAGTTTTGGAAGAAGCCTTGGGAGAATTGAGGAATAGTTGGCAGAAAGGAGAATCCTTCAAAACTTGTGTTGTGTCTACCTTCAAAGATATTCACTTGTCATCTTCATGATGAAACTTTAGGTGTTCCTTTCTCTCTCTAAGAGATTAAAACTTAGTTCGGGCATTTGTTAAAGAAAACCTGTTCAAGGAGGAATTGATTACCAAAGAGAAGATAAAGGAGATTTTCTCTCTTCAATCTGCTATTGAAGAGGCTAATAAAGAATACCTTGAGCATACCAAGAGTTTGATAAGGACATGGAGAAATGCCTAGGCACTTGGTCTCAAGCCACTGCCAACACATCAGTCCCATGAGGCAGAGAGATAGCTGAAGCATTGAAAAGATTTAGGAAATGGATTCTCAAGTCGGTGGGCCCTCCCCAACAATAAGTGGATGTTTTCTCTTCTAGCTTCTCCTCTCCTCCTTTTTTTTCAAAATCAAGCTCATTGTAAACTAATTAAGGATCTTGTGTCAAGCACTTCCTTAATTAACATTTTAGTTAAAAGAAATGGTTATCAAGTGTAACCAATTTGTAAGTTATATAATGGGCCCTCTCTACGCCATTTTCAAGGGTTGGAACTCTGTTGATTTTTGAAAGTGTAAAGGAGTTAAAAAGCTATCAATACAAGAAGATCTCTCTTTTTGTTTCCATCTGCTCTTGTTCTTTCATTGCTATCTATTAAAAGTTATTGGATCATTAGTCTTGTTTTACTTCAAGAAGCTTTGTATTCTTGTGGATGTCATCTCTGGAACTTTGTGTCTATGAAATAACATCTTGTGGTTTTAAATGCAAATGATTATGTTCTATATGATTCCCTTATGGCATGAGTAAGGAATTATTTTGTTATCTATATTTCCTGAGAGTGCTTATTCTACCCCTCCCATTCCTTAATTCTTCTATCTTTTTGTATTGATGATCTGTTATATCAAACACTTTCATAATATCAGAGTTCCTCATTAAAGCTAAACATTGTACATTTGTAAATAGGTTTTTGCCTTTAAATAAGGGAACCTCTCCCATTAAAGAGGAGGGACTTTCTATCCCACATTATTTGCTTTCAATAAAGTCCTTATTTGACAACCAACAATTTTTGGTGACTCTATTGGGGATTCATTTTGAATGTATTCCAGTTTTATGAACATTTTCTTGATCATTCTTTGATCTGGTGACTCTACGATTTACTCATGGTAGGAGAGCCCTTGGTATTGAAGATTCTCAGTTTCAGCTCTTGGAGCGGCAAGGTTTCCCTCTTCCTTCAACAAGAGAAATAGAAGAGTTCATTCCACAAGTATGCCTCCTGTTGAAAATAGAACCCCTATGAGTGGTATCCCTCTAGAGAAACTCAGCCCTAATCTTCGTGCTTTAATTCTTGTTGGTGTTTCAGTTCCCCTTCAAGCAGTCTTTCCAAGGATGGTAGTTCCATTACCTTGGGGCCATCATGTTGGGCCTCTTGCCCTTCCTCAGCCTTTGCATGAGTTACCCAGGGGTAATAGGAAGAACTTCCCCAAGTTCAGAGGTGATGGAAAGGTGCATCTTGATGAACATATTGCAGCCTTCATAGTTGCATGTGGAGTCCTCGAGTTGAACATGAAGATGTCTCGGTGAGGCTTTTTGTAGAAACTTTGCAAGATAATGCAGTAGATTGGTTCTATCATCTTCTGTTGGGGCCATTACCAGTTGGACCATGATGAGGACAAGATTTGAGAACCATTTCAAACCTACAGAGGATGTGCATGCTTTGTTGGCCCAGATTTCTCAAATAAAGAAAGAATCACAAGAGCCCATGAGGGAATTTGTGGCCAGGTTCAACAAGTTGATTAACAAGATCCCACTAGACACTCAGCCTGTAGATCAAATTCAAAAATGTTTCTTCCTGAATGCTCAATTTCCTGAAGTTAGCTACGCATTGAGAAGAGCCAACCTTGCAACATTGGCTGAGGATCAGAGATTAGCTATTAGCGTTGAAGATGACTTGATCATGTCTGGTAAGTTGAAAAGAGATCCTTCCAAATCTAGAGCTTCTTCTTCCTCTTCTTCTACCCCTGGAGCTAATACAGATCCATTAGTACAAAATCTTGCTAATGACCTCATTGCCATCAAGAAACAATTGGCCCATGCTCCTTATGCAGATGTTCCAAGGAGGAATTTTCAGCCTAGAAATCATTTTCCTTCCTCTCAGACAAGGCTGGAAATTGAGGGGCCACCCATCAAGGTCCCTGTTAATGCAACTTGTGAGGTTGAAGAGCCTAAAGATGAAGAGATTAATGAAGATTGTGAAGAACCTGAAGAAGAAGCTGATGAAGAACTAGAGGAACTTGAGGGATCTCGAGTTAATTTCTTCACCACTAAAGGTGTTGATGAAGAGGATGATTATGATGAAGTAGTAGCAGATATGAATAGTGAATCATATGCTTTCATGACTCGAATAGACAAATAAGAAGGAGAAAGTGATGCATCCTACTAAGAGATCCAAGGAACATCCCACGACTATCCCCATTGTTGCAAAAAGAGGATCTCCTATTCCCACTACATCCACATAGAAGGTGAGTTCTACTAATTCTTCTTTTCCTAATACTACTGCTAAAGCTTTTCTTCTCCAGCTCCTAAACCTGATAAGCCTAAGATTCCTAGTGATGATAGCCCATCCACCTCTGGATCTTTTGATATCATTGATCACCTTAAGAAAACAAAGGTTCAAATTTTAGAGGCTGAGTATTATCAAACCCACCCTAAAGCCTTTGCCAAAATGGTCCACTTTGTCAATTCCCATTCCAAAACTACCTCTAAAGGCCTTTTACCTACTCCATCCTCTACACCCCAACCCAACCTTGTAGCTGCAGTCACCTCACCTAATGAGAAAATCAAACCATTTTATGTGACTCTTCTTATAGCAGGCCATAAACTTAGCAACTATGTCATAGATTCAGGAGCATCAGATAATGTAATGCCTGCCAAAGTGGCTCATGCTTTGGGTCTTACTCTCACACACTTATGGGTCTTGCTATTCTATGGAGAGTAAGGAGGTGCCCCTGGTTGGAAGGATTAAAGATGCACAAGTAGCTTTTTCCACTTTACCAGAGAAGAAGGTTTTGGCTACTATTCTAGTAGCTGATATCCCTCCTTCATATGGTATGTTGTTAAGTAGGAATTTTTGTAAAGATGTGGGAGGAGAGATTCAAATGGATTGGTCACATGCCCTCATACCAGTCAATGGAAAGATGAAGAAGTTGTTTCCTGAGAAGCAATCTGAGTATATTGTGCAAAAAAATGGATGATCCCAAAGCACAAATACTCTATGAGGATATTGGGCATGGTAACTATATGATTATGTCTCCGGAGGAAACTCAACTTCCCAAAGAAGTACTTCATGATCCTAATGGTGTTTGGAATCTAGAATTTGATGGAAGCTGCTCCTCAACTAGTTCTAGAGCAGGTGTGGTATTGATATCTCTGAGGAAAAATTCATCCTTTCTCATTCAAGCTACAGTTTGAAAATACCAATAATACAACAGTATGAAGCCCTCATCCTTGGACTTAATGTGGCAAAAGAAAAAGGTGTGAAGAATCTTCTGGCTCGTGGAGATGCAGAACTAGTTGTTAAACAAGTCAGAGACCTTTTTCAAGTAAAGAATAGAAGGTTGAAGCATTACAGGAATCAAGTTTGGGATTCTATTGAATTTCTTGATGCCTTCTCCATTGAAGTTGTGCGAGAGAAAAGAACACCAGGGCTGATTCACTAGCTTGTCTCAGGATCATTGCTGATACCTCACCCTGATTTCTCTCAGGATAAATTTACCATTGAAATGATCCATAGGCCAAGTGTGCCTGATAATGCAAGTAACTGGAAAATTTTCAATGATGATCAACATTTTCTTTCTTTCTTGGAGCTCAGGGATAACTTTGAACAATTGTACTTTGAAGGAAGTAACAATTTTCCTCGTGAGAATGTATCTTCCCATGAGGAGGGTGTCAAAGAGGAGACAGATCAAGATGGGTGCATCAAACTCAAAGGTAACAAGATTCCTAAAGGGCTGGTGAGTTTGGAGGAATTGTTTGATAAACATGATAGGTATGTTAAGTCTAAAGCTTCTACGGAGTGCGGAAATCTGAGTATGAAAATATTAACATTGGGAGCTCTGCTGACCCCAAAATGGTGAACATTGGAACATGTTGTACACAAGAAGAAAAGAAGAAGGTGGTGAACCTCTTAAAAAAGTATAGGGATGTTCTTGCATATTCATATGAGGATCTAAAAGCTTTCCAACCAAAGGAAATGCAACATTTCATTCCTCTCAAACCTAGGATTAAACCTTTCAAGAAAAAGCAAAGGTAGTACAATCCAAAGATTGCTTGACACCATTTTTCAGGAAATACAAAAATTATTGAAAGCTAAAATTATCTTCCCCATTCACCATTCGACATGGATTGCCAACATTGTGCCTGTCAGGAAGAAAAATGGTGAGATTCGTATCTGTGTTGACTTCAGGAATCTGAATCAGGCCTCTTTAAAAGGACAACTACCCTCTACCCATGATGGATCAAGTTTTGCAAGTTGTTACGGGATCTGAAATGTTGTCCATGCTTGATGGCTTCTCAGGGTATAATCAAGTGGAAGTTAATACCACAGATCAGCACAAGTGGCCTTCACCACCCCCTAGGGTAATTTTTCCTACAAGAGGATGCCTTTTGGACTCATTAATGCGGTGCCACTTTTCAAAGGGCTATGGACTTGGATTTTGGAAGTTTGAAAGGAAATGTATTGTTGTGTATCTAGATGACCTGACTTGTGTTTTCCAAAACTAGAGCAGATCATTTTCAGCATCTGGAAATAGTTCTCTTGAAATGCAGAGAACATGGGGTTTCTTTGAATCCCAAGAAATATATCTTTTGTGTCACGAGAGGGAAAATTGTTGGGGCATGTTGTCTCTAAAGATGGAATCAAAATTGATCCTGAATGAGTTCAAGCTATTCAGCAGATTCCTCTTCCCACAAGTAAGAAGGGAGTGCATTCTTTCTTTGGTAAGATCAACTTCCTGAGAAGATTCATTCCTGATTTTATAGAGCTAACTTTGAATATCTCTCAAATGATGAAAGGAAAACAAATGTTTGGCTGGTCCTCTGAAGGGAAAGAAGCTTTTGAAGGTATAAAAAAGGCTATTGCTAGGACTCCTATCTTAGCATGTCCAGATTTTAGTAAAGATTTTATTATTTATTGTTATGCCACAGAAAGCACCCTGGCTGTTGTATTGACCCAGAAAGATTTTGATGATCATGAGCTCCCAATTGCATTCATGAGCTACATTCTTAAAAATCATGAGTTGAAATACACCATGATGGAGAAACATGCTTTTGTAGTGGTTAAAGTTGTCAAGCAGTTTTGATTTTATATTCTTAACTCTCACTCTGTGGTGCTTGTGCCTGATACAACCATCAAGTCTATTCTTACGCAACAAGAATTTGGAACTAAGAGAGGAAACTAGGTAGCAAAGGTTCAAGAATATGATATTGACATCAGACCAACCAAACTAGTTTGGGGTAAAGGCTTGTGTGAACTCATTGCTGAAGGAGCTGGTCATGAATTACCTAAGGAGGAGGTTGATGTTCCTATTGTTCTATTTCTCAGCTCGATAATGAATGGTATGCTGATATCACACTCATTTTCTCACCTATGGGAGTGTCCCTCTAACTTGACTACCAAGGAGAAGAGAGCTATCAAGCTAAGATCAGCCCAATATGTGTTGTGGGAGAATGCTTTGTTCAAACGTGGAATGGATGGAAGATTTCTGAAATGCGTTGACAAAGAACAACAAAAGAAGCTTTTCTCATCTTTCCATGATCAAGCATGTGGAGGTCATTACTCATCTGTTATTACTACCCACAAGATTCTTCGTGCTTTGGATACTATTGGCCTACCTTGTTTAAAGATGCATCAAAATGGGTTGATAAATGTGAAGCTTGTCAGACTTTTGTGGGAAGACCCAAATTGGCTGCCTTGCCACTTAAACCAGTTGTGATTGAAGAGCCCTTTCAACAGTGGGGTTTAGATTTCATTGGAACACTCAACCCATCTTCAAGTGTAGGACATACTCATGTGTTGACTACCACAGATTACTTCACTAAGTGGGTAGAAGCCATTCTAGTAAAGTACTACTTCTGAAGTAGTATGTAATTTTATCAAAGAAAACATCTTGGTAAGGTTTGGAGTGCCAAACAAGATTGTGACTGATAATGCTTCAAATTTTTCTTCTGCTGAGATGATGGATTTCTGTTATGGATATGGCATTTCCCTTGCTCACTCTTCAGATTATTATCCTCAAGGGAATGGATAGGCAGAATCAACAAACAAGAATCTGGTGGCTATAGTAAGGAAACTGGTTAATGAATCTCAGAGGAACTGGCACAAGAAACTCTATGATGCTCTTTGGGTAGATAGGATTACACCTAAAAGAGCTATTGGGATGTCCCCTTTTCAAGTGGTGTATGGTGTGGAAGCTCAATTACCAGTAATAGTGGAGCTACCAACTTTGTACTTAATGAAGGCCATTGAAGACACTAGCTTCAATGATTCTTTAGATAAAAGGATCATGTATCTTCATAAGTTGAATGAAGATAGGCTGCAAGTTGTTGATAGAATATCTACCCACCAGAAAGGTGAAATATTTGTTTGACAAGAAGGCTAGATCTAGAGATTTCAAAGTTGGAGACATTGTTTTGTTGTGGGATAAAAGACATGAGCCTCGAGGAAGCCATGGTAAGTTTGATTCTCTTTGGCTCGGTCCTTTCAAAATCAGGCACTTTGCTTGGTGAGAATTCTTTCTATCTTGATTACATGGATGGTTCCTCTCTCCCACTTCCTTATAGTGGGCAATACCTAAAATTGTTCAAGTCCTAGGTGAATAGGAAGTCTCTTTGTATATTATGTATAGGGTGTGTTTGCTTTCCCTTACTTTTGGTGTGTTTCTTTTCCTTGTTTGTGTGTTGTCTTCTATATTGGTTTGCTTTTGGACTCTGTGGCCCAATGGATAAAGCACTGGTTTTCTTCCCCTAGATTTCCCAGAGTTCTTGCCTTGTCTCATTCTTTTGATCTAGCCAAGTCATCCCCAGAAAGAGCTAGTTGTTGTCCTCTCAAAATTCCCCCTTTTGAAAGTCAAAAATTGAAAATTTTGAGTTGACACCCTTTAGTGATGTTCTAGTGAAGTGAAAAGTTGAGGAGATAGTAAAAATTCACATTTTTGGAGTCATTTTGGTGATTTGTGGGTCTGTCGGACATTTTTGTCCCTCATGTCCCAAGTCTGCATTGGGCCTTCTATCCCCGATCGGCGCATTCCCCAAAAATATTTTAACTTTCGGTTATGTCGGAACTTTTCAGTCCGTATGTTCCAAGTTCATTTGGGCTTTCTATTCCCCGATCACCCACATTGGCGGATCGGGTCCTTCATGTACTTTTGTCCCATCTGTCCCAAAAGCATCTGTGCCTTCTATCCCCGATTTTCCCACATCACGCATGCATCATTGAATCACGTCTTCACGTCCCCTCCCTCATGTTTCCAAGTTTCTGAACCACTTGTGCTCATTTGGCCCACTTTACCCGCATCACCCGTGTCGGCGGATCGCATCTTCACATCCCTCATGTCCCAAATGTACCAAAGACCATCTGGGCCAGTTTTCCACTCTTCCCAATTCTTTCCTTTTTAAGTCGGTGTAATATGAATTTAATGCACATTTATGACCTTCTCTCTCCTAAATGGCTATTTAATGGGACTACCCTCTATGCATTTGACACATTGCTCACTTGCCATCATTCACTCGAATCCCTACAATTAAGATCATCTGCTCGTGCTCCCATTCCTTTGCATTTTTCATTGTGGATTCGATCTGTGAAGGTTGTTTCTCTGTACATTGTAAAACATGAAGATTAAATTCCAAGGTCAAGAACACATTTCACCTCTTGAGTCCTCTGTTCCCGATATCGGGGATAGTGAGGTTCGACACTTGGATTTTGGTGATTTCTGAATAGATTGACTAGCCCTAATCCTTCCCCCATGGCACAGATGATCAATGATAGTGGTCTTGCATATGTGGCGGGCTTCCCTATCTCAGTACAATGTGCCGACACCATGCTCACCTATGGGGCTCACTTTAACCCAAACACCAAGGAATTGTCTAATGTGCATGGGAGCTGATTGCTAAACTAGATGTTGTTGCCATTTTACTCTCTATGGATTCCAGAAGTTGAAGACTCCATTGTTATCACTTAGGCTCAAGCTCAGACTCTATTCGAGCAGGAAAGTGATAAATATAAGGTGAGGATAGAAAAATCATGGTTGAAGAACCCTAAGAAGGAGCATCCCACTTTCTAAGGCATTATTTAGGGCTGATTTCAATGAAGAGTTGTCTGATTTCATTATCTTGCTAGCTCGTGTCATGGGATTTCCCTCTACCAATGAATTTCACTTTTGGATGTGCCCTCTCATCAACATCATCTGCGAAGGTAGTCAGAACATAAATTGGGTAGAAATCATTTGCATGAATTTGACTAAGCAATTGTCCAATGTGCAACAGACTAAGAAGTTCTATATGACTTCTTATCTCATGTATTCCCTAGCAACATCCCAACAGTGGTTTGGATTCACATACATGGAGGGCCAGAAGGATGAACCCATTTATGCATACTGCCCTCAATTCACCCTTGAAACTAGCAACCACAACTTTAGGAGGGTTAATGATGCCTTTACCATGTATATTGTGAGGCTCTTAGAAGGTGATACTGCTAGGAGATTTTCTGATGAGGCCATGAACCTGATAGCAAAGTATGGAGCTTTCTTCATTCAGTTTAGGAGGTTTTCATATATCAGGTTGGCTGGTTATGAGAACACACCTCTCAAGCTCCCCATGTTTTGTAATGACAAGATGGCTTTGATTGAAGTGTGCAGGCAATTGGATAAATTGCATAGAACCTGCAGGGACAAGAAAATATCTGGTTTACATTTCCCTATTTCCTTGGGTAATTATACATGCAAAAACAACCTTGGATGCTCAAAATATAGAAAGGGCCCTTGCTCCCATCACTGTCCACTTTTTCAGGCCTAGGACCTATTTTGATTTGAAGAAGTTCATTGAGAAAAACCTTAGAATTAATTATCATCACAGGTCAGATACTGAGGACTACTGGGCCGATTGTGTAGATGACTTTGAAGCAAGGTGGAGGCACTATGGCAGATTCTCTCTGCAGCTGATAAAGGAGCTCAATCTCTACCAAATTCTTGAAGGGTTCCAAGATGATAATGAAGACTGGCTGTCCTATGAATATGAGACATTAATCAAACATACTCCTTTGGAAGATCTGGATTGGTACAAGAAGGAGAAGGATGACTTGGTTGAGATTTTGGCCCCTGTCCTTGTAAGAACCAAGGTTTGGTTTGACAGAAAGGTTCGAGAGCTTAGGAAGAATCAAAGTGGATCTTCTTCCAGAGATACTTCAACACCTAGGAAGGAATCACATACACCCAGCATGGAGGTACCTACACAAACCCCTCCTCCTTCCTCAAATAAAGAACTTGAATCATCTACTCCCTCTTCTTCCACTCAAGTGTATCAAAAGAAGGTAAAAGAGGTTAAACAAGAGCCAATTGAGGAAGAACCCTTTTAGGGCATTTAGAACTACCTTCAGGGCTAGAGAACATTATTGTTCTCAGTGAAAGTGATGATGGTGAGGTACCAGACCCTGCAGGAACTTCAGAAGTTACAATAGAAAAAGAGAAGGAAGTGCCTAGCACTGAACCTCCAAGTACCACTTGATTCCTCTACTCAAGAAGCTCCAGATGCCTCACTCACATCTCTACTAGAAGAAATAGTGGTGAATACTTTAAGTGCCATGAGCTCACTTTCTCTTGGACCTCTTGTTCCTTCTTCTTCTCCCTCTACTTTTGCATGGGTGCAACCCCTGGTTGATAGTAGGAAGAGGAAACCTTCTTCCCATTTGTCAAGACCAAACTTTGATGTTGTGGCAGCCTTGTTAGGCACTACTCCTCCTCCTCCATCAAAAAGAGAGCCAAAGAAACTTCAAGAATAGTGACAGATGCTCAAGGCCAACAATTTCTAGAGGTTGCAAAGCCTAAAGTTGATAAGGCAGAGCAAGATCTATTAGCCTCTGACCTAGAGCTTTCTAGGATTCCAATGGGAGAATCCACTCCTGAGAGTGAGGTGCATAACCTCCAGGAAATAGTAACCAAGGTTATTGAGAGAGTGGAGAAGGGTAAACAAGACTATAGAATAGTTGGAAGAACAAAATCAAGTTCTTTCTAGCTTCATCAAATCATTGTTGACTAAAGATAAAGTTTTGGATCCTGCTCCACTAACTTCCCTTCCACCTCCTATGATTCTCAGTCAAGATGAGGTTCAGAGTATCAAGGATATACATAGGTATTCCACTTATGGAAGGGCTATGGAAGCCATGGTTGATGACATGATCATTGCAGGCTTGAATTTCATTGTAGAAGCCTTCAAACTCAATGAGAAGGTGGCCAACCTGCAACAAAAACTCTCCTCCTCTATTGGAACCATGGACAAAGAACTGAAGCTTTGGAGTAGTTGCATCATAGATCTTCACCTGATGGAATAGGCTGATGAAAAGATATTGATGGCCAATAAATTTTTGATGATGCCAAGGACAACTTGTCAAGGTCATGGGTTTTCAGTGTTGAATGGAAAATAAAAGTTCTGGAAGAAGCCTTGGGAGAATTGAGGAATAGTTGGCAGAAGGGAGAATCCTTCAAAACTTGTGTTGTGTCTACCTTCAAAGATATTCACTGTCATCTTCATGATGAAACTTCAGGTGTTCCTTTCTCTCTCCAAGAGATTAAAACTCAATTCGGGCATTTGTTAAAGAAAACTTGTTCAAGGAGGAATTGATTACCAAAGAGAAGATAAAGGAGATTTGCTCTCTTCAATCTACTATTGAAGAGGCTAATAAAGAATACCTTGAGCATATCGAGTTTGATAAGGACATGGAGAAATGCCTAGGCACTTGGTCTCAAGCCACTGCCAACACATCAGTCCCATGAGGTAGAGAGATAGTTGAAGCATTGAAAAGATTCAGGCAATGGATTCTCAAGTCGGTGGGCCCTCCCCAACAATAAGTGGATGTTTTCTCTTCTAGCTTCTCCTCTCCTCCTTCTTTTTGAAATCGAGCTCATTGTAAACTAATTAAGGATCTTGTGTCAAGCACTTCCTTAATTAACATTTTAGTTAAAAGAAATGGTTATCAAGTGTAACCAATTTGTAAGTTATATAATGGGCTCTCTGTGCCATTTTTAGGGCTGGAACTCTGTTGATTTTTGAAAGTGTAAAGGAGTTAAAAAGCTATCAATACAAGAAGATCTCTCTTTCTGTTTCCATCTGCTCTTGTTCTTTCATTGCTATCTATTAAAATTATTGGATCATTAGTCTTGTTTTACTTCAAGAAGCTTTGTATTCTTGTGGATGTCATCTCTGGAACTTTGTGTCTATGAAATAACATCTTGTGGTTTTAAATGCAAATGATTATGTTCTATATGATTCCCTTATGGCATGAGTAAGGAATTATTTTGTTATCTATATTTCCTGAGAGTGCTTTATTCTACCCCCTCCCATTCCTTAATTCTTCTATCTTTTTGTATTGATGATCTATTATATCAAACACCATTAAAGCTAAACATTGTACATTTGTAAATAGGTTTAAAGTTTCCCCAAGAGCGGACCGGTGGGCCCAGGGGAGAAAATTTTCCCGAGGGCGCAGGTTGGTGGGCCGCAAAGAAAATATTTCCCACGGTGGGTCTCAGGGTTGTGGGGAAGAAAAAAATTTTCTCGGGAAGGAGTCGGGTTGGCGGGGCCCCGAGAGACATTTTGGAAATTTCCGCGTGGGGCGAAAAGCCACCACTATACCCACTCTCCCTGGGAGTCCACAAGAGACACGTGGTGCATCCAAAGCTAGTGTGGGGAAATTGGGCGGCAAGGATAAAATATTTTTAGCTTTCCGAAGGGAAAAGGGTAAAATTCACCGCGCCTCTACTGACGCTTCACGATTCCACGTGGCAGCTCTTGATTGGCTATAAGTCAGCGGGCTAGTGAGGAACTATAGAAAAATTTCCCAAAATTTTTCCAACAACACAAAGGGCAAGAAGGAACCCACTCCTGCGCTGATGCCTCGCGATGCCACGTGGCATCTCCCGATTGGGTACGAGGTGGCGGGAAATTGTTTTTTTAAGCGCTAAGTTAAAGAGGGATCCGCCCCCGCCAACGCCTCATGGTGCCACGTGGCGCCTCTGCGATTGGGTGCGAAGCCGGTGGTGTGGTAGGGAAAATTAGGAAAATTTTCCCTAAAAATTTCTGAAGCGCTAAGGAAAATTCGGACCTGCTTGGGTCCGTTAAGGAAATTTTTCCCAATTTTTTATTTTTTTACGCCGAGTGAAGAAAACTTGAAGGCCATAACTTTTGATAGAGAGCTCGATTTTGGAAAACGAGGCTTTATGGAAATATCTTGACGTCTTCTTTGAATGGGATTCATTAAATTCGAGTTTTGATAAAATTTAAGAAGTCAATTTTGTGAAAACATTCTGCAGCTTTTACAAAAGGTGCAAACCGGTAAATTTTAACTTATAAAATTTTGTTCAAATTTATCCTTCTTTCTCCTTCAACATGTCAAACAGAGACATGGAGGTTTCCATTAGGAAAGTGTTAAGATATATACAAGTGTAAAATTTTTGGTTTGATCTACATTTCAAAATTACAAGTTTCTTTTTTGTTTTTTTATATAGCAAAAACTCCTGTAAATTTGCCTTGGCTCGATTATAAGATTTTCAAGACATTTCCTTAAGCGTTTTTATTTTGGTTTGGGATCATTTTTTCCTCATTAAGTCTAATTGATTATTTCATTACCTCTTATCTATTTTCGAGGTTATTTGAACATTTGATAAAGGGATTTTACAAAGTATACAAAGGTGAATTGAAAGAAGTGTATACATTTACAAAACAAAAATTAATCGTCTCTTTTTCCATGAAATAAAACATTGAATTCATTCCATGATGGTCATAAATAGTTTTATTTCTTTCAATAAAATATTAAAACAAGAATGTAGTTTCTATTCTTTCAAAATCATATATTATAAACAAGGAGAATAATACATTTTCTCCCTCACGTGTTTCACTTTTCCACTTTCCAAACAGGGATTTCATAGTGCATGTTAAACACAAATTTCCAATGGAAATAATATCATATGAACAAGGAAAACACTTCCATTATTTCAAATTAAATTCTTACAACTTCCTTTCCATTTGATTTCAAAATACAATATACAAAATACGTATCATTCTTTCACATTCTTTCCAAAAATAGAATACAGAGTATAACTCTTTTAAATTTCAAACTTCAACTTTCATTTTCAATACAAAGTATATTTCCATTACAATTAATATACATATCATCCACTTCAAAGTGGGAAAGGGCTACAATAATATTTCATTTCACAAGGGACTGTCAAACTGTCTTTTCCTTAGCTCCAAAACAACAACATGCGTATTTCTCATTCTTCCAATTTGGTCACAACAGGAGTAGGGGAAAGACAACGCTCTCCACCCAACCAAGATATCCAATGAAGAGGAGAAGTCATCCTTCTTCATTGGCCCCCAGCCCCAACCAAAATACAATAAAAGATGTGATCCAAATCATGGCAACAACAGACTTCCACAAACACACAAGCAACATTTTCACAACAAAAACACAGTCCAAAATAGAATTTAGTTTACAACTACATTAAAGCATGAAAAACATTACTTAGGCTTCATCAACAATCCAAAGGAGCAAGAAACTATGGGGATGCTCCTTATGCCTCCCAAAAGGGGAAATGAGTATTACCACCTAAATTACAAACCGGCAAAATATAGTATATCAAAACCTTGACATTCCTTATGCCTCCTCAAGTACCCCTTATTCCTCACATTTCCTTATGCCTCCCCAACCTCTTATGGCACCCCATAACGAGTAAAGAAATGCAAGATATTTCTTTGTAAGGTGGAACCCAAATCCCAACTCCCTCCTCCCTTATAACTCCCTAAAACACACTTATGCCTCCCACAAAATAAACCCCATAGTCTTCTCCTACACCATTCCTAGGCCATCTACCCAACAACCCACAAACATGCCAAAACATTCACACATTAACATTTTTATAAACAAAAAAGAAGATTTCAATATTTGATCCAAGCTCCTACCTCTCCATGATGGAGTTGTTCCAAGTTCCAAAACAGCAAGTTTTATCCCAATGCAAACAATCCAAAACAGCGAAGCACAAGCATGCAACAATCTTCCAAAAATTCTTCAAAGAAAGAGCTCCAAAATAACAAAATAATTCACCCAAGAATGAAGTCTCCAAAGTGAAGCAACCCAAAACAAAGCAAGGAATTCAAATTTTATAGAAGAGGGAAGGGAAAGGATGAGGTGGATCCATGTAGGATGCCACATCACACATCCTCAACCCCAACCCCAAAATTCAACTTTATTCTCCAAAGCATAATAAATAGGTGGGTGAATCAAATTATATTTTACTTACACACTCGAATCCAACCCACACCCCAAAGGACTGAAATTAAATCATGTAATAAAAGTGCAATTAAAACTTACAATTTACCTTCTCAACAAACATTACAAAAGTATAATCTCAAATCTCCAACCATAGGTATGGTTGGTAATTAAATTTAAGAGGTATGAGACAAGTTTAACTTGTCCCACAGCATCCAAAATCAGCCTCCAAGAATATTTTCGAATTTCCAAGAAGGTGGAGTGTTTCACACTCAAAAGTTAACTTACACATCACTTACACATCTCTTATAGCACTTTAATTCAAGGCCAACAACTCTATTAATTAATGTCTTATGACATATTTTATTTAATTAATATTAACAACATGCTTACCCACAATATTAATACAACATTTAATAAATAAAGAAAAGGGGAAAATGCATCACAAAATAAACACATGCAACATTAAACAAAATGGTCAAATAAATAAAAACACATAACCCCTTGGTCACATTTAAAGGTGATCCCCCATGGGAATCCATATCACACACAAACAAGCACAAACAAATACTAGTTGCCATGGTGACCTTGTTGAATTCATCTAAAATTTCAATGTGGTTGGTCTCCAATCCCCATGTTTGTTGTGATATTTTAAAGCTGTAAAATACAAATACCTCCTTCAGCCTCGTGGCCATATCAAAACATCCAAAATAATATAAATATAATTCCCAAAATCATCTAGATATATGAATCACAACCACATCAAAGCAATCTAACAATATCATTTATAGTTTTATCAACAACTATATCATCATCCAATAATTTCCATTTCTAGGTCTACTCACAATATCCAAATATCACAAGTCCGAAAAACATCCATAATATAACCATGTCAAATAGTATATCATCATCAACATATAAAATGTCTCTAATAATCATCATGCATCATAACTGAATCAAGTCAACAATAATCCATGATCTAACATCTAACATCATACTATAATAAGGTCCATAATCAAGTCCATAATATAATCAGCAATATCATGATTAGTATCAAAAAGGTGTCAAAGGGAAGTGGGCACTACAATAACTCACTACATACATCACTTTGTTGGTACTAGCTCGTCCACTGCTAATACCATGTCTCTCAAGGAACTGACCCACATGGTCAGAAGAGATAAATTGGGTCTCACGAGAAATGCTCCCAAGACCCTCTATAACACCCTCATGGGCACTCATAATGATAGGCACAATGACATCCTGAAATCCAAATAAGAAAGGTCATGGCCTCTCTACAAGATATCGCACATCAAAAACTAGAGGAGCTCCTTCTTGTTGATGTGTAGGCTGTTGCTAATGTAGCCGCAAGTTATGCCCAAAATAACCATGGATGTATAAATAGTTCACCTTTAGGTTTAGGTGAACCTCAGCGTGTAGCATCAATATGAAATATAATGGTAACTGGTCATTATTAGGAAATTGGCCTTGAGAGGCCAAAAATCTAGGATAAATCAATGGTGCACAAAGGTGACATGAACATTTGTTTACATAATATGCCCTTATTTTCTTTTGGCATACATAACTCAACCAACATGAGATCTTAACGAATTCCTTATCAAGAAGTCGTGCTACAACCTCATTATATCCCACATCGCCTATCACACTTGATTTTAATTCATCCATAAATTTTTAGTGACTCGCCTAAAAAGGTTGTATGTTTTCAAGTTTGTTTGTATTTTTTGAAGATCTTTCAATATGTTTTCACAATGTGTTTTATATTTCCCAATTGTAGTGAAAGCTCAAGAATAGATGATAATTTTGTTATCTCTAAGTCAATCCTCTCAAACAAATTAGCAGAGGAAGAAGTTATAACCATGTAAAAATGAAAGTAAAATTCAATTTAGAATACTTTTTTTGAAACCGTAAACCCTAAATTGATAAAATTTCACATAAATTTAAATTTCTTTTCGAAAAAAAAATTAAAACATATACTTTTCTTGTGTTAAAACATAATTCCTTAAAATATTGTGTATTTATGTTAAAATATACTTTTCATGTGCAATGAAACCTTTTTCATGATGTATGATACACAAACTCATAAGTACAGACTTGTCAAAGCACTTTTCATTTTTGTTTTAAGGTCTTACTAATTCAAGACTCGATTAAAGAGCATAAACTAAGAAGGAAAAATTAGAGTTATCATTAGAATTTAAAACTTGATTCATGGGTTATGTTTGTTATGTTAATGGTTGATAGTCAATAAAGATATGTGATATTAATTTAAATGAGAATATAATTTTTATCCTGACCATTTTATCAAAATTTATGAATTCCGTGATGTTTTTCAGATATTCATGGTATGGTATGGTATGGAAGAATAGGAAAGAAACAAGTCATACAAATGAAATAAATATCCCATGTGTATATTTACATTCATATTCACTGAATAAATTACATTGTTTGATGTGATTCATGTACTTTACAACCATAAATTTCCACAAAATTTGAGAAATTGCAAAATGACAAGAATAGGAAAACCAAACACAAAGTTCTCATTAGCCTCTTGTTTTTCCTTCATCAACACAATTTTTCTTATGATACATTCTCTCCACAGCACTAAGAATTCATAGAGGAAAAATATATGGTTCATGATTAGCTTAATAAATGACACAAGGGCTTAGAATCATATTCAAACATGATAACAGAAGACTTCAAAACCTTGACACACCATGACCTGAACACAAATAATTTTGACAGTGGTATCGATATGTTTATGACAACACCAAGGAAATCTTCTTCACAAATCTGTGTTAGACTGGGGAGAAAATTGTAAACCCCATAATCCTTTCAGAGTAATGATTTATTGGAGATTGTAATGGTTTATTGGAAACTGTGACAAAGTAATGGGCCTACTTTTCTCAACGGATGAGCTGATTTTCAAGTAAACAATGACCAATTTTCCCTTTAGCAGCCCACATTTTTTCATATTAATTCGGTCCACTAGAACTCTTAAAAAAAAAGTGTGCTCGAATTTCTTTCTGAAGGGGAAAAATTGGATTTTGGGTATTTTTATCCTTTTCCACTTGCCTGAGAGGAATGTTTTCATCAAAGATAAATCAATCCACTTCTGATAAAATTAGTAGGAAACTTATGTTGTTTCCTACTCTAATTGTATAAGGTTCCACAAGAAAATAGTTGGATCAAATGACATCAAGAAAGCTCGTGTTGATATAATTTTTGCTACATTGGATGGAGAGCATTGTGTGTAGTTCAGACCAAGATAAACTTAATTGTAGATATAATTACATATAAATGACAAGAATAATATGTTTATTGGGTTTGTGTTCTCTTTAAATGCTTTTCTTGCATGATCCCAGGTCATGTTGACATGGAAAAGCATAAATGTAGGTCCAAGTATTAATCTTGTGATGAACTTCCACCTGGTTGGAGGATTGAACTGATATAACAAAAAAGGTATAATAGTTGATTATTGTATTAATTTTTTGAAGTCAAGAATGATAGTATTTGGGGATTTTCAATAGCTAGAGTTTCAATATTCTATAGGGAAGAACAAATTTTACAAAAAAACCAATATAAAAATAAATTAGGTACCTAATTTTTATCAAAACCATTGTACATACAGATGCGGGCAACATTGGGCTCAAAAGCTATTGAAAGAGGTGTTTGGGTGATCTAACTTCACATGAAGATGTTTGGAGTGAACTAAAAAGTGAGAACCTCCGCGCATACAAATATATGAATAGGGGTTCACGCGAAGGGTGTTCATCTAAGCTCCTTTCACATGAAGGGGTGTTCACGTGAACACCTTTCTATGGCTTACGTGGTAGTTTGGGCGAATGTTGTTCATGAAAAGGGGGTGTTTGCATGAACACCCCTTAAATCCCAACCCACCCAAACTCCTACTCAAGTTTTGGAACACCAAGTGGGACAGAGTATTGTGCTTTAACCCTTTATTAATTCCTAATTTTTGCTTTATCAATTCTAATATTTTCAATTTGAGAATGTCTCCATCTCTATTCTTTATTTTTATTTACTTTTCCTTAATGGAACTTTGAGCCCGTAATTTAGAGGCCCATTTGACCTCATGTTCAAGACCAAATTCAGAAATAGTACCATCATTCCCAATATTGCCATCTTTTGAGGGTGAATATGTTTCTTAACTTGAAAATTTTCTATTAGGTCTTTAAAATTAAAAATTATGGAAATCCAACATATCTTTTAGAGAACTTTAAGTGTAAGAACATATATTATCAAAACAATAAATGAATCCTCCCTTTGCTACATTTACTCCATTTAGTCGGCTTCTCAATTGCATGACTTTGGAAAGTGGCAATAACAAATATTATGAAAATTGGGATCCTTTCCAAAAAGCAAAGTTGCAGGGATTACAATGGGATGCATCCCTCGAGTAGGGGGCCACATCCCTAGATAAATGGGGATGGATCCATGGAGAGTGTCTCAAATATGTCCCAAAATCATTCACCCGAGTGGGGTCACCACTGATGCATTCCCTGTTGTAGGGGTCATCTTGTTCCTCGGTTTCCTAGGAGCATTAGGCCAATCAATGTTAGGCCCTACAATGAACATATGAAATTGGTCCTCAAGTTCTTATAGAAATAAACTCAAAAAGTATAAAATACTTATAAAATTTGAAAATTGCAATGGATCACTTGATAGTAAAGCATTAAATTCAACAACAAAAGCTCTGAGAATGATTTATAAAAATGAGAGACATGGTTTATTTCTTGAGTGACAAGATCCAATTTTACCTATACCTCAACAAAAAAATTCTTACGCATAAAGAAGTGGGAGCTTCTTATCCATTCCAAACGTAATATTTGTTCATGTCGCGTGCTACCCCTATAAATGATTTCCAATATCTACATACTCTAGACATGTGATGGTAGAAAGAAGGATCAACATTAGCATGATGATGATATGAAAGAAGCGATAAGGGAAAGAATTAATCAACTCATTCTTTTAAATCCGATCCACTATGCATAATCATCCAAAGTGAAAATATCAACCTTCTATACAACCATATTTTGAGTTGCTCCCTAACATTGAACGAGGTAAGGCTCATCCAGCCTAAAACCTTGCCCCCGCTAGGTCCTCGACAGAAACATGATAAACCTTGCTATTGGAGAAGAAAACATACATGGTGATCCATAACCACTTAATTATATATGATTAATGGGATTTGCATAATCATTTTTATGTTGTTCTACTTGAATTCTATTCCCAATTGGTAGTTTTGGATGCTAAAATCTTAGAATTAGTGTTCGAGTTGCTTTGGAAACATAAAAACAACTTACAATAAGTAATTATAAATTTAAGAAACCATAAATAGTAAACATAAAACATGAAAAAAATGGACATGATTTTTTTAACCTAGAAACCCCCAGTGTGGCAATACCGAAACTTCATGATCCTCTTATAGCCAAAGACATATTGCAAATATATGATTACAAGAGACCAATAGAGCAAATGCAACAAGAACTATGGTAGCTCACTAGGATCTAATCTCGCATGTTTCTTCCCCTTCAACAACCAATTAAACACCAAATTTTCCTTTCACACTCACCTCTACAATTGGATATCCGCCTCATGGTTACCATGCTCTAGGAATGTCCTTTGGTGCACTAAAGACTCCCAAATGACACAAAAGCCCAGAAGAAATTCCATCATTTTCCAAACATTACTCGACTTTTCAATTCACTCAAACAAAACCACTCTGTAGAGACAATCGAATACATAACTCCCCAACTCAACCTTGTAATCACCTCTAAAAGGACATGCAAATTATGTAACCACCCCTTGCATATAGCGTCAGGTTTATAACCATACAAGAAATACTCAAATCAAACCTTGTTTTTGTAATGATGAAGAGGTTTTATTTTCTTGATCCATATGGATCACACATACTTTCAAAGAAGAAATAAAATTTTATTTCATTTAGTATCTACATTGTTGGAAACGATTCTTGAACCATACACAAAAATAATATTCATCCACCCTGGTTGTTTTCAATAACAAAATTTGCATCCGCATCCTCTCGCTCTTATGGAACAATGAAACCAATTCCTAAAGCTTCAAAGCTAAGTGGCAAGATTTTGTGACTCAAAAACATGGAAAAATTCCTTGCACTCAATATTTAAGGCATCATATTTACAATTCGATCCAAAACTTAGGAAATGTCCCACATTCATATCATATTGACACTCGAGACCTATTATGGCAAGAATACAAATATTAAAGTTCAAACTCTCCCACACTAATACTAAGTTTTATTTTGTTTCTTTCCTTGAAATTTGGAGAAAAATTGACCATTCCTTTTGAATAATCTAAGGCTAAAATTGTAAAGTTGCCTAAAGTACCCTTTATAGTTTATAGATATAAAAAAACTCTATAATAACTCACAATAATTTAAAATTGTTCTCACTTCCCACCCTCCGATAATCCACAACATTCGTGACCTATGGATTTCTGTCTGCTGGATTCCAAATAGCTCGATGATCAACCTTTTTCCCACTACTACTAAAATCTTGTTTAATTCCATTAGCGAGATCGTGTATAAAGCCATTATTTGAATCTTGTTTTCCATTATCCGAAGCTTCCTCCTTCATAAGTATTTTATCCTTTTAACCTTCTATGACAGAACCAACCTTTAATCGCTCTCGGATAGTCCATTTTGTTGATATAGCTATGCTTCATAGCTTCAAGGATATTTATGTTCTCAAGATCAAAATATAAATTTCAAATCAGTCTGAGAAGACTAGCTAAAGAGGGAAATTTCTCACAAAAATATACTAATTTTTTTGGTGAAAGGTACTTCGAAGAACTATTTTTCTTAGTACATTATGTAAACCAATAAATAAGTGTGTGATTAATTTCACTAGGAATAAAGGAGGCATTGCAATCAAACAGATTCATATCAAAAGATAAACTGTGCCATGACAAGAAAATGATATATGTTCATAAAGAACAAAAAAGAGTCTCCAAAATAAAGGCCACAATCTGGGTGCTGGGAAAATCAAGTCCCCGTATCGAGCTAAAAGCACCAGTCTATTACACAAAGCAGTGATGTAGATCGAGCCCATAAAATTAGTAAGTTCACATTGCAAAATAAAAGCATAAATCCCACCGTTTATGAGTATCTTTGCCCTCTACGAAAATAAAATGAAAAAATAAGAAGATACCTACAACATCCGCTGTAGATTTCTTCCAACCTGTAATGCAACCTTCACGCACCTTCCGCAACAACAAATCTCAAATCCCAACATTGCGTTAATAAAGGGCGGGATTCCTCTATTGTGTGCTGCAAAATCTACTCAACGTCGTTCTGGCTAACAACCATTGGAGCCAGGTTAAAAGATCTCGTCTTCTGCCCTCGCGACCTTCAACAGTCCATGACTGTCCTCTGCTTGCGTGTTCCACAGGATGCTCATTGGCATTCTCAAAAGTGGCTATTGGATCCACACTGCTCGGCCTTTCACCTCCTTTGTTATCTGTATGGCCCAAGGTTTCCTGCCAGCAACCATGTACATGCAACCTGTATTCCTCGCCCACAGGCCCATACACACCCGTCAATCCTTTGGAAAAAAACCTAAACGATTTGACATTGTCATCGATAGTTACACACATGCCATCAATAGCGCGAATTATCCAGATGGTCGTCCTCCATACCACCATTGATTCGCTCAACCATTGAGAAAGTAGTTTTCTACAGTTTTTTTATCGGACGGAGGAGATAAATCGAATGGTCTTCCTAGGTTCGTCGATTTACATCTGACAGGTTAGTGAGTTCCGCACCGAAACACCAATCGTCATAATTACTCATTCTAACATTTAATAACTAAAATAACACTAACATAATGAATTCCTAACAGACTAATGTGAATTTGAATCATATATTATTGAGTTTTAAAACACATAAGGGACACTGCCACAAGATCCTTCACAATAAAGTCCAATTCCACAAGGATAGGTCCACCATAATAACCACTCCTGAAAATGAATTCAATCACTTGAACCATGTCAGTTGCACCTAATATAATTTCTTGTATGATCAATCGATGAAGTTACTAGTGCACAAAGATGTGGATAATGTGGTTGATCATGTGTGTATCTAGGAGATCATCTAGAGAGGAAAAGTAGTGGCATTCTTAGAGAGAACTATTGGTTTTCAAATAGGACTTTTTAGAAGAGCAACAGTCAGGGGACAAGAAGTCCCTCCTCTTTAATGGGAGAGGTTCCCTTATTCAGAAACGAACGTATTTACAAATGTACAAAATATTATTTTATGGTTGAACTTGGATATTACGAAAGTGTTTTCCACAAGGATCATCGATTCTGAAAAAGGAAAGGAAATGAGAGGATGAGCAGAATAGCAACATTCAGAATTATAGATAGCAGAATAATTCTTTATGTATGCGAAGTTTCAAGGAATTTAAGACAAGATCACTTGCATTGGCTGAATAGGATTAAATTTAAAGACACAAAGTTCTGTAAATAACCTTCTTCAAATTCATTAATCAAGGACACAAAGTTCCTTCTTGGTTATACAAGATCGTTGTATTTGCAAAACCGGACAGTATGCAATCAGAGAGACTAACAAATTAGAGACAAAATGATCTTCACAATATTGAATAGAAAACACAGAGATAACAGAGATAGATAGACGATGAACGGAAAGCCCTTTTGTATTGATTTCTTTCTGATCTATTTACACTTTCAGAAAATATGCCAAGTTCTTCCTCCTTTCAAAATGGCGCAAAGAAGGCCATTATATAGCTTACAATTCGGTTACTCCTCGTAACCGTTTCTTTTAACTAGAGAATAGTTAAGGAATGCCAAACGCAATTTCTTAACTAATTACATGGAATACGAAAGGAATAGGAAGAAGAGAAAAGAATGAAGAAGGAGACAGGTGGACAGTCACTGAGAAGGACCCACCGTCTTCAGAAACCGCTTCTTGAATTTCTTTAACGTCTCAGCTATGTCTTTGCCACGAGGGACACACCAGACGTTTCATCTTGAAGATGACAATGGATATCTTTGAAAACTGATGTAAACGGCGTCTTGAAAGCTTCGTCCTTCTGCCAGCTGTCCTTGAAATTTGATCTTCGCAACTTAAATTCAAATTTAGCACATTCGGGTCGAGCGGGAAAAACTAAGTATGAATTGCATTAGGTTCACTTGGGACATGTGAGACGCGAATGCGCGAAACACGAGGCTCGGCCGATTCGGACGAAACAGGGAGAAGACGCACAAATGCATTTTGGGACATTTGGGATGAAAATGCGCGAAGGACGCACTTGATCCAGTCGTTTCGGCGAAAATGGAACAGCTCACACTTTTGGCTTCGGGACAGTTGGAACATGAAAGCGCGGTTCGGGCGGATCGGCCGATATTGGAACAACTTGCACTTTTGACTTTGGGACACTTGGAACAAAAATGTGCGAAGTACGCGGTTCGGGTGATTCGGCTGAAAATGGAACAGCATGTGCAATTTGACTTGGGACAGTTGGGACGAAAACTTCCGACGGGCCGAAAATGGGACAAATTCGGAGGTTTCGGCCGATCGGGAACAAAATGCACTTTCGTACTTGGGACAAAGGGACAAAAATGTCCGACAGCCCAAATACTTTCTGCAATGACCCAAAACTTAGATTTTTCGACTTCAAGACTTTTTCACACCACCAAAATTTCGATGCAGAAAAGACATTTAAACTCAAAATTTTGAAATTTTTACTTTTGACAGAAGGGAATTTTGAGTGGACAACAAGAACTAACGACCCTTTTGGATCACGGACATAGTTTTACCACAATTTTGATCCATTAGAAGTATTCTTAGACTATGACCTACTCAAAAATAATATTGTTGAAGATTTCCACATCTTTAAATTCCAACCAAAAGGATTACTTTGTTAAAGGAGAATAAGTAAGGAGTCTTAGAAAGTGTGTGTTCTTATGGAGAAAGGTTTAAAACCTTGATTTCAAATATCTCAAATTATTTGCACCCGCTTGAGCACACAATTGTTTTTTGTAGGATGTCTTATTATTCCATCCCAACGGATTATATGTACTAACATGTTTATAAAGTCACACGATACGTTAATGCCACACTTCAAAATAAGTGGTTAGAAGTGTGTACACTATACTAAGTACATTACTTCATGCCTAAATATATAGTATGACCACATAAATGAAGTTGATGGCCACCCAAATGAAGTTTTTGATGGATAAAAACACACACGGGTCATAAAGTTGATTACATTGCATGCAAACGAGGTGAAAGACCGTAATAAAAATCATTTTCTAAGAAAAACATGAGGGAAGCATTAAAAAGGTATGAAATATGTCGTAGCGACCATTATGTACAGAGATTTAATGTTCCTTTAGGGCTGAATAGGGATGAATGGGGTTTTAAGTCAAATCTGATCCAAATAAACAACAAAACCAGCAACACATCACACTGAACATGGAAATAGATCAACCACAATTGAACTTCACTCAAAGAAATGCCCTTCTCTAGGGCAGCAAACTGATATGAAACTTTAGGAGTCTCAAACCCTAGTCAAAACATCTCCAATCTTCATAAAATAAATACCACATACACGACAACACTTGTAGATATTATTTATGCAATAAAACTGAATTTACAACCACTAGAATAGTTGGAAATTAATTAATTCGGAATAACACAACTGAAACTTCTAAAATTCATAACTCCATGGAAAATAGGAATTAATACACATATGATAGCTCAAAATGATCATGAGAAGACAAGTTATCCAACAAAATTAATCTCATAATTTCCTAACCATGAAATCGTGCCCAAATATGCAACTAAAATCTGTAAGTGAGTGGATGAATATGAAACCCTACTTTAAAAATAACCAAATCATAGTCTCATCACCAAATATAATGATAAATCTGAAAATGAACTCAAATCAAAATTATCAACTCTCTATGATACCAAATAAATCCCTTAAGCAACTTGCATAGGGCTAGGAAGAACAATGAATGCACTAGTAGTGCCAAATCAGCTCACGCGAGACTCTAGATGAAGCCTCCAGCGGATCCCTTGAGGTTTTTCGTCCCCAAGAGAGATTGCCACACCTTTGAGGTTTCATCCAAGGTGGAGAAGGAATATGCACACCGTGCATAATCTAAAAAGAATAACAAACATCCAATATGCTCTTACAAGTGTAGTGAACTCCTCTTTATATCCTCCCAATGCTAAATTAGAAGCTTCCAAGAGGACCGACCCATAATGGAAGAATATAATGTTCCACATGCAAGATCGACCTCTTCACAATGAGAAATTAAAACAAAAATGATCAAATAATTCCATGACCGGCCTCGAAGCATATAAAAGTATTTAAAAATACTTTTTGTACAAGTATGAGGCTCTAAGAGTGATTTCCATGAAAAATAGGACATTCCAATCCTCCCTTCCCAAACATTACTCGTCCTCAAGCAATTGCAAGTTCCTGGATCCCAAATAAATCTCATTTGCTCCTTCTTTGATGTACCTGCACATGAAGCAAACTCATTAAAGAAAAAGTGTTTCCCCTTCTCCCTCTCTTCTTGCTTTGTGGCTATGATGACCAGCTCTTCATCTTTGCTTGCCAAGGCCTCATAATTGCCATCCACACATTGGGTGTTCCCAATTTCCCTCATGTTGTCCCAAACATCCATCATAGGTTGTTCCTTCATGCAAACTTCTTCTATGATGTTACTAACAAACTGATTTTTGACATCCTCATCTATAACAATATTTTTCCAATCAGTTGTTATGATGGAAAGCAAACCACAATGTGAATACCAAGCATTCCCTAATGTACTCCCTTCATCCTTAATACCTTGAATTCTGATTTCTTTGTCTTTGTCATAGAATTTCACTTCTTTATCATGACAATTGAGGGTGAATTCCCTCAAAGATTGCAGCCATTGAATTCCAAGAACTACTTCATCATCAACTAACATAATCACAAGGAATCCATCACATACCTCATCTTTTCCTAGGAGAAGTGATAGCTGCCCCATTTTCTTTATGCAAGGTATGGTAGTGTCACTCTCAACAAGCCTAGTGACCACTTGGTTATAAAGAAAACCTTTCACCCTGAATGAATGAGAAGTTGGTGTGCCATACATTGAAGAAAGGGTGTTGCTCTTACTCTTTTTACAACTCAGAATTTCTGAGTTAGAATCAGCCCTCCAAAAATATATTAAATGTACCTTACCTTCATGGACTCCTAGCAAATCTGATTTATCTTGCGGATGGTGGAAGAAAAAACATGATAGGATCATAAGAAAGTGTATGTAGTCACCATTCCATACCAATGTAACTTCAGTTGGCTTAGTTTCAAAAAAATCATTACATACCTTGCACATTTCCATGAAATTTGACAACATGAAGATGCTATGGGTGACCGTGAAGCCTTTGAAATCATCCTTGCTTGACCCCAACCTTCCTTCCCATTCTCCTTTGTCAATTTGATGCATATGGCTGCCCAATCTTCCCAACTCTTCCATACTGATTTTAAAATCAGATATTCCTCCCTTTGAAGGACTCATCATAGCATCTATATGCCACTTGTGAGAACACCATAGAAATTGAGCCCAAGTGTCTACATGTCCTTTGCAAAAAATAACACCTCTTACCTCCTTACCCCATGAAGTATGATGTGCACAAAGGTGTTCAATCATTGGTGAAACATGAGTATTCCTAACCATCCACTCATGGTAGAAAATCTGAAATGATGCATGGACAAAAACTGAAATACCTTCATGCCCTTTTGCTTTCCGAGTGCTTACCTTCACTATATCTTTGTCTGATGCTTGCTTGACAATTCTCCCATGTCCTTGAGCTTTCATTAGGCTGAAATTTCCCTCAAATGACCTTCCTTTCACTGTTGTTATGTACAGACCAACAACTCCATCTTTTGTGATCCTCGGACCTTCATGGAGAAATTCTTCCTCTCTCCTTGACCATATCAATTTGGGTGAGTGATTTCTAATACATTCACCATTATGATCCCAAAATTCCTTTCTAGGCACATGTATAACAACTGACATATGAATCAAATGAAAGAAGGAATTGATTATCTTTTCAAACATACCATAGCCTTTAGGAGGGGGAAAGCTCTTCACGAACTCTCCTTTAGGATCACCTGGATCCCATTCATTTATGTGCATGATATTAGGATCTTGTAATCTTATCATTTCCTTTAGTATCCTCATATCATTACTCAAGACATGTCCTAATAAATGCAAATATGGAGACAATAATTTGGAAGTGTATATACCAAACCATGGGCTACTCACCCATTGAAGCCATTTATCTTCATAATTGGAGCTACCTTTTCCATACAAACATACGTACTTTGAACACACATGCATGTACCATCCTCATGGTTTGTGCTTGAGTCCCTAACCTCATCCTCTTTATCCTTATGTAAATATGAATTCCCTTCAACACATTTCCCCATAAAATCATTAGAAACCAAATGAATATCATCAAATATCAATGAACTATTACCTTGGGATTCATCCTTCAAAGCTTGCATATCGAACCTTCCTATGATATTTTCACTCGAAATCATTCAAGAAGCAAACCACATATTCTCCTTGGGTCTACTATCACATGGTACCACCAAATCCTTGTTATCCCTTCCAAATGAAAATGGACGAATTCCAAGGAATCCTCCACACACATAGAGTTTGGCTGCGCAGTATGTCTCTAATTCTTACAACCATGATTTCACTAAAAAAATTAGTGCCATCAAAATAGAGATCTTACCCTTCCGTGTTATCAATCCTTCAAACTTGAAACCACCATGTGCCTTTTCACGATTCATCCTTTGATACCACCGTAATGTCCCTTTTAGGGCTGAATAGGAATGAATGGGTTTTTCCTCAAATCTAATCCAAATCAACAACAAAACTAGAAACATATCACACTTGAACATAGAAATATATGAACCACAAGTGAACTTCACTCAAATAAATTCCCTTATCTAGGGCGGTGAAATGATATGAAAATTTAGGAGTCTTAAACCCTAGTCAAAACATCTCCAATATTCATAAAATAAATACCACATGCATGGAAACACTTCTAGATACTATTTATGTAATAAAAAGCTGAATTTATAACCACGGAATAGCTCTGAAATGAATTAATTCGAGAATAACACAATTGAAAATTATTAAATTCACAACTTCATGGAAAATAGGAATTAATACACATATGATAACTCAAAATGATCATGATAAGACAAGTTATCCAAAAAATTTAATCTCATAATTTTCCAACCATGAATCATGCCCATATATGCAACTAAAATATTCATGTGAGTAGATAAATATGAAACCCTACTCCAAAATCACCAAATCATAGTCTCTATATCCAAATATAATGATAAATCTAAATATGAACTCAAAACACAATTATCAGCGCTTTGTGATACCAAATTGGTCCCTTAAGAAACTCACCTAGGGCTAGGAAGAGCAGTGAATGCACTAGTAGTGCCAAATCAACTCACATGAGATTCCTAGATGAAGCCTCCGATGGATCCCTTGAGGGTTTTCATCCCATGAGAGATTGCCACACCTTTGGGTTTTCCAAGGTAGAGAAGGAAGATGCACGTCGTGCACAATCCAAGAAGAATAACAAACATCCAACATGCTCTTCCAAGTGTAGTGAAATCCTCTTTATAGCCTCCCAATGCTAAATTATAAGCTTCAAGAGGACCGAACCATAATGGAAGAATATAATATTCCACATGCAAGATATACCTCTCCCCAATGAGAAATTAAAACAACAATGCTCAAATAATTCCATGACCAACCTCGAAGCATACAAATAATTTTTTTAATATCTAGAATGGCCACCCAAATGAATTTGATGGCCACCCCAATGAAGTTGTTGATGGATAAAAACACACACGGGTCATAAATGTGATTACGATGCAATGAAATTGAGGTGAAAGGCCATAATAAAAATCATTTTCTAAGAAAAAGCATGAGGGAAGCATTAAAAATGTGTAAATATGTTGTAGCGACCATTATGTAAATGATTTACCACCGCTCAAAAAGGCATAGAATACTAATCATCATTATAGTGTATATTATGTGACTCGAACATGTATGATATTAATAACTACTTGCATAATTGAAGAGCTTCACATAGATAAGGAGAAAGAAGTGCACAAAATAACTATGGAATCTTCTAACCACAAACAAGGGTATGGAGGAGGAAGCATATATTGAGATGGATGGGAAGAAAAAGAAGGTGGGATATTTCCACTATAATGTGGGGTGAGTGCACGAAGTTGGGGGGCCAAAAAGCGGACAAGAATCTGAAAAAAACTTAAATGTGTATGCTTTTTGCTAAAATGTGCTCAGATATTAATTTGTTTGGCTTGGGAATCACCGAACCATAACGTGTACGCATTTTGTAATGCATACATATTTTTTTAACTATAAGATTTCTTTTATTATTTCTTATACTTTAAATTTATTTTAGTAAATATAAGAAATTAGGGTCACTCTGCACCTTATGGAAGTGGTCTCGTAGCTCCAACAGTTATAATCTAGAAGATAGTTTTTCAAAATCTAATCTAGTCAGTACTTACTCATTTTTAGGATTTCAGCAAACAACCTAAAAATTTTAGGGCATATATATTGTAGTCGGTATTTGTTTTGGGAAAGCATATAGTCATTTTTAAGGTTTTTTGACCTTCTAAAATGGATTTTGGCCCTACCACTGCTTGAATTGGTACTAATTTTTAAATTTGGTCCATAATTCACTTTAGTGACCATGAATTAACTCTATGATGTTTGTCTACTTCTTACTAAAAAGAGATCCTCACTTTGTAGATAGAGGATTGTTCCTTGAATGGGATTCTTTTCCTATGGCCAAAATGAGGTGATTGTAATGTGCCTCCTCCTTAAGGTGTGATAACACTACTAGGTGTTGAATGAGTTGTTACGAATAGTACCAAGTGAATTGCATCAAGTGAACTTAGATGATTGCTCATTCTTAGAAACATAGTTCTCCATATAAAGATCATGCCCTCACCTTTCCTAGCTCTAAAAGCATCCTTTCATGGAATAAAATTCATGATTCTCATACATGTTTTTTCTCATATGTCTCTTATGGAGACAAACGATGCTTTAATACTTCACAAATAATGGTCCTTGATAACTTGGTGACATGACTAGCTCATTTTATCTTGAGGGTGTTCAATTAACTACAAAATGGCGAAAATACCTTTTAGGCCTTGAAAGGAAGTAATATCTCATAAAAACTAAATGAGTCGATTGATCGATTAAACACTATTCCTTATACACTTTGAAACACGTTGAATGATAGTTTTAGGACTTTCCTATGGGTGAGGGTTTATGATTTAGGGTTTAGGGCTCGGGGTTTAGGGTTTAGGGCTAAGGGTTTATGACTCAAGGTTTATAGTTTAGGGTTTAAGGTTTAGTGTTTAAGGCTCATAGTTCAAATTTTAGGGTTTAGGGTTTAGGGCTCAAGGCTTAGGGTTCATGGTTTAGGGTTTATGGTTTAGGGTTTAGGGTTTATGGTTTATGGTTAAGGGTTAAGGGTTTAGGGTTTAGGGCTCAAGGTTCAAGGTTTAGGGTTTAGGGGTCAAGGTTGAGGGTTTAGGGTTTATGGCTCAAGGTTCAGGGTTTAGGGTTTAGGGATCAGGGTTGAGGGTTTAGGGTTTAGGGTTGAGAGTTGAGGGTTTAGGGTTTAGGGTTCGAGGGTTTAGTTTTTAGGGTTTAGGGTTAAGGGTTTATGTTTGAGGGTTCAAGGTTTAGGGTTTTGACTTAGGGCCTAGGGTTCAGGGCTTAGGGTTTAGGGTTTAGGGATCAAGGTTTAGGGTTTAGGGGTCAGGGTTTAGGTTTTAGGGTTTAGGGTTTAGGGTTTAGGATTTAGGGCTTAGAGTTTAGGGTTTAGGGCTTAGGGTTTATGGTATAGGGTTTAGGGCTCATGGTTTAAGGTTTAGGGTTAAGGATTTAAGGTTTACGATTCGGGGTTTAGGAGTTAGGGTTGAGGATTTGGGGTTTATGGTTTAGGGTTTAGGAGTTAGGGTTTAAGGTTTAAAGGTCGGGATTTAGGGTTTAGGGCAAAGGGTTCATGGTTTAGGGTTTAGGTATCAGGTTGAGGGTTTAGGGTTGAGATTTGAGGTTCGGGGTTTAGGGCTCGGGGTTTAAGGTTTAGGGTTGATGATTCGGGGTTTATGGTTTATGATTTAGGAGTTAGGGTTTAAGGTTTAAAGGTCGAGGTTCGGGTTTAGGCTAAAGGGTTTAGGGTTTAGGGTTTAAGGGTCAAGGTATAGGGTTTAGGTTTTAGGGTTGATGGTTTAGGTCGCAGAGTTCATGGTTTAATGTTTAGGGCTTAGGGTTTAGGCTTTAGGGTTTAGGGCTTATGGCTTAAGATTTAGGGTTTAATGCTTTGGGGTTTAGAGTTTAGGGTTTAGGGGTCGGGGTTTAGGGTTCATGATTTAGTTTTTAGGGTTTAGGGTTTATGATTTAGGGACCTTTAAGATTTAACATTTAGGCCTTAAGGTTTAGGGTTTACGATTTAGGGCACGAGAGCTCATGGTTTAGTGTTTAGGGTGCATGGTTTAAGGTTTATGACTCGGGGTTCGGTGTTCATAGTTATGGTTTTAAAGTTTAGGGGTTAATTACGGGTTGAAGGTTTAGGGGTTTAGGCATCGAAGGATTAGGGTGTAGGGTTCAAGGCTTAAGGTTTAGGGTTTATGGTTTATGGATTAGGGTTTAGGGTTCATGGTTCATGTTTTATGGCTTAAGGTTCGAGGTTGATTTACTTGGTTTAAGGTTTTGGGGTTAGAACTCGGGGCTTTGGATTTAGTATTTAGGGTTTATGGCTTCGGGCTCGGGGTTTAGGGTCTAGGGTCGAAGGGTTTAGGGTTATGGGTTTAGGGTTTAAGTTCTAGGGTTTAATATTTAGTGTTTAGGGTTTATGATTTATTATTTTGGTTTTAGGGTTTAGGGTTTATAGTTTAGGGTTTAGGTCTCATGGTTGAGGTTAAGGGTTTAGGTCATAAAGTTTAGGGTTCATTGAATTTGTAGCGGAACATTGAAAGAAAGTCATCAAAATTTGATGTTTTTCATCTATTGATATTTTAAAGGAGGAAATGTCATATTCTTGACTATCCAATCCTTTTAAAGACCCCAGAGTCCTCAATCCTTGGATGTATAGGAGACATTATTACTTGGCTTCCATTTATAATGATGAAGATATTTGTAAATTCATGTTATGACCTCTAAATCTATATGAATTTCAAGTTTCTTGGAAATCACATCGCACCCTTCACTAGAATTGATGACTACCCTATCTTTTTGTTTAAGGGATTTTGAACACATCCATGGGTTTATCATATAAGGAATTATCAATGAATGGAAGGTCACTAAGTCGTAGACCGGATAACTCCCATTTAGAACTAAACAAGAAAAATTTACTAGGTGATTGATAACCCCTTAGTGTTCTTATCCATTCCCTTGTTTCTATGCTTATTTTTAACACTTTAGGAAGTTCAGTCAAATTTACTATCCATTCTAGTAGAATACTTGAACTTTATCTTTCTCCTAGGAGGAGAGGATACTACAGAAATTCAATTATGATCCTACACCTCTACATTAATATATTCTCTATGTTGCTTTTGTTTCCTTTAAGGTTAATTTTTGTTGTGATGGTTACTTTTTCTAGCTTCCAATAGGGCATCTTGGCTTGCATAATACCATACATGGAAATATGAGAAATGTGAAATTTGTTTGAGTGTGAATAAATTTACATTCAAGAGCAAGTATATGTGGGGAGAAACAAGTTTAGAAGAGATGTGTAATATATGCATTACAAGGCACAAGGTAGATGTCATATCCATTTAGTTACTTGTCCCACCTCTCATAAACAAAGTAGTTCTATAAGCAGACTCAATGATGGTTCTAGGCACGAGACTAGGAAATATTGATGAAATATGGTTTGGGGTTTAGGGTTTAGGGTTTATGGCTCATGGTTCGAGTTTAAGGTTTAGGGTTTAGGGTTCAAAGTTTAATGTTTAGGGTTAGGATTTAGGTTTTAGGTTTAGGGTTTAGGGTTTAGTGTTTATGGTTAGGGTTTACGAGATCAAAGTTAAGGATTTAGGGTTTAGGGTTTAGGGTGTTGGGTTAAGGATTTAGTATTTATGGATAAGGGTTTATGGTTTATGGTTCGGGTTTTAGGGTTTATGGTTCGGGGTTCAAGGTTCGGGGTTTAGGATTTAATGTTTAGGGATTAAGGTTTAGGGTTTAGGGTTTAAGGTTTAGGGTTTAGGTCTTATGGATTAGGGTATATGGTCTAGGGTTTAGGGTTTATATTTTATGGCTCGGGATAAGGGTGCATGGTTTAAGGCTTAGGGTTTAGGGTTTAGGATTCGAGTGTTTAAGGTTTAGGGTTTAGGGGTTAGGGTTTAGGATTTAGGATTTAGTTTTTACATTTCGGGGTTTAGGGTTTAACATTTAGGGCTCATGGTTCATGGTTTAGGGTTTAGGGTTTAGGGTTTAGAGTTTAGGGCTTAAGGCTCGGGGTTTAGGGCTCACGGTAAAGGCTGAATGTTTAGGGTTTAGGGTTTATATTTTAGGGTCTAGGGATCATGGTTAAAGGTTTAGGGCTCAAGGTTTATAGTTTAGTTTTTAGTGTTATGGCCTATGGTTTAGGGTTTCGATTATAGAAGTTAAATGCTAAACTATTTAGTCCGAATGATGAAATCTGAACAATTACCTATGTACTTAACCCAGATTATACTTTTAAAAACTATCTCCTAAACCATGACTCATGGATCTCGTGAGACTAATCCCATAAGGTGCATAGTGACTCTAATTTCTTATATTTACATAAATAAATTTAAAGTATAAGAAATAATAAAATATAAATAATAATAAATGAAAAACTTGTCAAAAGCATACATAATGCTTATACTACATAACGCATACGCGTTGTGTAATGCGTACATGTTTTGCATTTTCTCTTTTCCTAAGCCATGCCTCAAGGCTTGGGATCCAATTTGGATCCCCAAGCATGAGGCATGGACTGGACAAACACAACAAAACAACAATTTTTTACAATAGAATGTAAAAATGACACTTCCTCTAAGATAAATCAAAATAAAACAATCGATCCATTTTTAAAACATTATACCACGACGTACGAGAGTCTCTTCTTTCTAAAAATATAATTTTTCAAATTTTTCTCGACTAATATAAGGTTTCCATATTATTAATTTTCTAATTATGCCTTTTTATAGCTATTTTTGAAGTGTAAATATGCCTATCTTTCATGTGGTGTATCTTTTTCTCAGGTGATCAAAATTAAAAAAAACTATACTAGCCCAAACTAGGCATAATTCTATACATATTTTTAACAAATTCTAATTTTTGATATTTTTTGAGGTAGTTAGGGGGCACGGTCGAAGCTCTGCTTTTTTTCAAAACATAAAATTTTTGTACTAGAAAAATCATAAATAAAAAATATTCACCAAAAAAATCTTTTAAAAAATGGAGCTCAAACTAGATGCTCTAGCTATCTTTTTACCAAAGTGTTTTCAAAAATACTAAATGGTGCTAAAAAAATGGTGGGGGCACAAAAGTCACTCTATTATGTTTTTTAACAAAAACAAGAGAATCATTGGTATTTTAGTCCTTTGACCCACTTAAACTTATCTCGTTTTCAATAAAATTTAGTAGCTTAGAAACTAGACTCAAAATGCTACGATTCATATTTCTACAACATCTTCCAATTTTGAGTGTAACTATTTCAAAAAACTCATACAAGTTGAAGTTTTGTTTTCAGAAAAATGTGTCCACTTAAGACCCGCTTTTGGCCCCCAACTTGGTGCACTTACCTTGTGCTACAAATTTTGATTTATAGACCACTACCAAAGGTATTACATAATCTACCCAACTTGTAGGTATTTTTGAATAATGCATATTACTAAGGAGTTTTCATAGCTATATAATAATAGGTCCTTGAAACACAAAGGTCATATCGAAAGGCACATAAATGATGAAGGTTAGTAGATAAATTTCTAAGAAAGGAGCACTTTATTCTAGGGTTGGGCTAAATTTAAATGTGGTTGTGTAGTGAGGTCGGGACCCTAACAAAGAGGATGGAAGTGTGCTCGTGTTTTATTAACTAAGCTATAAATTGAAACTAATATCAACATAGCTTCAAAATAAAATGCTAATTAAACAATGGACCATTAAGATAAGAGCTTAAAGGAAATGCTTCTTCAACATAAATGAAACTACATGCTAAGCTATTTCCTACTCTCTAATGATTGCTAACTTAAGCTGTGAACCTATGAATAACATAAGCAATCAAAGTGGATTGTTACTTGATCTCAAAGATTGAGAATGAAATCTCACCAAGAATGGCTCTGAGGCCATTTTGGATCTTCCCATATTACCCAATTTTGAGTGAAAGGATGCAATATGGAGAAGCTATTTCCAACAATGGAGAATGGCTCAAGATCAAAATGTTTAGAGTCTTTCACTATTGAAAGCATGGTGTAAGAAGAAAGGTAAGAAGGAGGGTTCTTTATATATCTTGCATGAAGAGGCAAAGCTAAAAATTGATGAATGTGGGATAAAGGTAAAACAAGAGTAGGAATGGATAAGGTTGCTTTATAAAAGGTAATCTTGATTTAGAAGAGTTTAACTTTTCATTAGTAAGTCATGGGAATTGGGGGATGTTTTAATTAATCAAAGGTGATTAATTAATAGGTAGAGGTAAGCTTATAGAAGCTAATTAGAGGAAAAATTAGTATGATTTGAGGGATGTAAGAGAGGAATTTGATCCTATAAATGATAATTTATTGATTTAGAGTTGTGAGTGTAATTAATTAATAATAAATAATTAATCCAGTAGAAGTGGATATTATTAATGAAAGGTCATTAATTGACATCTTTAATGATAGGAAGGCTAATTAATTAACGAAAGGTTGTTAATTAATGAATATGAAGAGGAATGTTAGCTAATTAACAAAAAAGTGCTAATTATTACGAAAATGATGAGAAAGAGGATAATTAGTGTAATCTTAGCATTAAAGATTGCGTAAGTGGATTTTAGGTGTCTACATTTGCCCCTCTTTGGGGTGGCATAAGTGACACCACTTGAAAGTAAGAGCAAGTAAAATTTTATTTTTTTGAAGAAATAGAAGAAAAAATTAATAGAATGAAGGATGCCCCCTCGAGTGTCGATGGGGTGATGAAAGAGGGCGATTGATGATTGAAAATATGAAAGAAGATAATAGAATTAGAAGAATTGATCCTATTGTACCAAGTTACTTTTGAAGAAAAGTTTTGATAGAAGGAAAGTGATATGGAAGAAAAATTAAGATGAAAATAAATGGATATAGCTATCATCTTGCCGATGTAAAAACCAACTTTATTTTATCATTTTGCTTATGATCGATGTCATCGGTCCTTATTAAAAAGAATGAACAAGTGTAGTATGACATGAAAACCCATATACAAACAAATATCCATAGCGAAAAACACCAACTCCATGAAACATACAAAATGCAATGCAATGTGAGAAAGTAAAAGATGCCTAAATCCACAAACACATACATAATGCAATGTAATATGAGAAATTAAACAAGATAACTGAAAAAGAAACATAATGTAATGTTTTTATTATCAAGATTTTATTCTGACCTATGCAAATTAATGACAAGGGTTAAAAGATGGTGCCCCAAGAAAGGATACATGCAAGGGGAATAACGAGAGGACACTTGGGTCCTATGAAAAGCATTACACTATGAAATAGTACTAGACAACTCATTGTGCCCCAGAGTACAGACATAGTAAGCAAATCAACTTTGTTAATGGAGGTAGATCAAGATGATCTGCGAGTCACACACAAGAACAAGCGAGAACCAAAGAGAGATTTTGTAGAATGATTTTTATTGTTTTTAATTTTTTAGAAACATATTTGAATGTTTTTTATTTTGAAAGTTTTCTGAAACTATGTACAGGAAGACAAAGAAGTGTGGATGCCCCGGTAATAGATGGGATATACATACAAGGGAAAAATGTCAAGCATACGAGAAAGTGAATATGCGATATGCTCCAACGATTAGGTGGGAGTATTCAAAGAAAAAATCTTCACGTGATATAAGGGGATCAAGGCCAATATATAAAATAGGTTCAATCATGAGGGAGAAAGGATGCCCCCAATGTAAGTTGGCCAAGAAACACATGATAGAAAGGAAGTAGAAAATTTTCTTATTAAAAGGGGACAAAAGTGCATGCAAACATGGAAAAGAGGACATCCGATACACATGGATGTTTTAAATGATTTTCAAAGAAAAAAGGATGCTATGAAAATATTTAGATGACTGTTGATGAAAAAGTGATTAGCCCAAAGCACAAATCATGAGATAATACATGCGCTAAAGTGAGAGTTTGAACAATGTCCAAAAGTAACACTCGTGTGATATCCATACTTGTCTCATCTGTCTCCTCCTCCTCTCCTCCATCATGACCTGCCAACATCTCTTCACCTAGCATGGATCTTGGTTTAATATTTTTCTGGCCCTCACCTAGGACTAGCCTCCGTGAACACATAGCCTCATCCCGACCCCATCTATGGGATCGATAAATTCTGTGCTCTTTGAACTATGAGTGCGGGATCTATTCCTCTCTCTCAATGCCTCTCGGCAGTGCTCTATACTTAGCATAGAAGGAGACATCTATCCTAATGGTCGTTAAATGATCTTAGTAATACAATGCCTCATTTATGGCATCCTTGAACCTTGCCATTAGAAATGTTTGAGGTGTGGCCATAGGTCTCACAAAGACCTTTGAGCTTCTGTCATGCTAACACTAGCCTCGAGACCCTATACATGATCCCCTGTCCTCCTCACTCTACGGTGGGACCCTATCCTCCCGCTTTTGTTTATAATATGGGACCCTCTCCCCGAGCCGGTGGAGGTACATGTATTTGTAACCTAAGCTGTAAATCAACAACATGTGCTTGTGCGGTGGCGATTGACTGCGCCAAACCTGCTACCCTTTGTAAGGTAAGGCTACATGTATTCCATCCCCATCACCATCATGTGTGGGTTCTGTATTTATGCCATCGATCTTGTATAGATGTCACCGGCCTCTGGGGTGGCCACTTACAACCGAGCTATGTCAACTAACCCTGCACACCTATGAGCTATGTATGAAGGGTGGCCACCGACCCCGTAGGGTGTCTCTTTACCTTGTAATGGTGGCTAAGTCTAAACACCTTGGTCTCGGTGGTGCCACCCATAGTTGTTCCACCCACCATCTCTTATAACCATCGGTGACTCCAACATCATCAATCTACCTATCCACTGGTTGCTCCTCCTCGCCTCCTATTGGCACACTTAGGTGTGGTGCAGATATAGGTCTCTCCACATCATCTCTCCCGTACTTTGGAAAGGGAGGGGCTACATCTATGGAGACCAAACTATCGTCTAACCTTGTCCACGAGTATCAACTTATACTCATCCGCATGTCGCCTGTATCCACCTCCAACCGTAACTCCTCTAGCTCCTCTACCATGCCTCTGTAGGATGGATAGCCAATATAGGGTCTCCACACAATATCGACCCCTAAAATCCCCTCCATAAACATTTGTAGTATAAAACATCACATGTGGCCCTAGCCACTATGTGTTGCCCACCACTCCGGTACCCACCGTACTGTATCTCACTCTAACCCGCCACCCCAAACTAATCATGTTGGGACAAACCAACTAGTCCACACACATACGATATGCTCGTATGCCCAACAATGTAGTAGAAAGGTGCAACACAAACTAAACCACCGCAATCTCCCATAATCCCACAACTCCCTATATAGCTGCACTAGGAATGTCAATGCCTAGGAAAAATAGATCCACTCCTCCATCATATCCTAGAGCACTCCCATTAGTGCTCATGGGAATATCCCACCCTCAACATCTGGTAAGGTGAAACAACATACCACCTCCATCATCAAAACAACCAACCTCATCTCTTGAGGATGGGCACATACATGTCTCCATAGCTAAGGCCCATGTTATAATACCTCAGCTCACCCACCACCTCCCCAAATATAGCCACTATCAGGATCACTTGATGCCTCTCGAAGAAATAGAATACATTGTCTCCCCAACAATCGATAATCAGTAGCCATAAGATCTTGTACATGTCCTCTAGGGTGACAGTCATCTCACCCATCGATAAATGAAATGTGTTGGTTGTTGAATCCCATCTGTCGATGAGTGTGACCATCAAGATAGGATCTCGAGCTATATGCCTATAGCGTCGGATCCCAATCAGTCCAACATCATCATCATATGCTTCCACTCCTTTGTGTTTACGCTAGACCGCATCTACACCAACAATGGTGGTACTCTATCTCGCATCATGAGCTGGTCCCTAGCCTGCAACATCAAACACAACATTGTCAAGACTTGCCTACCCTAAAATTACCTCTTACCCACTACACCATACCCAACCACATCAATCATGCCTACCCCATTTACCTAATTCACCTACAATCCTACTACCCTTTACAATCATGACCCATCATCTTAACATTATTTAACCTACTTACCTATATCTTATCTTGCCAAAATCACATTTTACCCTCATCCCCTACATACAAAACTCTTCATTTACCCCTTCCCACTTATTTTACTTTCCAAACTAACCTTTCTTACCCTGTTGTTCTTTAAACCTAATCAGGCAAATGGTCACCTTGACATCATTACGGTTTTCCCATGAATGTCATTGATTCCTTTAACCAAGTATTGGTCACCTAAGGCCAAACCGATGCCGTTAAATGCTGACAAATTTGACTCAAAACCTTGACCAACATCGGTCTCTATCGTAGCCACCCAAAAACTCATCCCCCATAACCCATTTCACCTAAAATTCACCAAAATCTAGCCTAACACCCCAACCCCCTAATTTATCTATATTCATTTATTATCTCATTTATCCTACATTTGTCCTTCCCCATATTGATTTTACCCATTTTTCACCCACATTTCACAATGAAAACCCCCACCCCAATTTCTTCATTTTTAACCAAACTTTTAGCAAATAACAAGTTAGAAAACACCCCTACCTCATCACGGTGTCGCCTACGTGGTGGCACGTCAGCCACTATTTCGGTGGTCAACCCAACCCTCTCCCACCTCTTTCATGCTGAAATCTACCTCAAATACCTCCACCAATCACATGTCTCCAACCACTCTCGTGGACCCATCTACCTAGCTCCTCTCACCACTTAGTAACCTCCACCTCAACCAGGTACAATGCCTTGTATTTTCCTCCAAGAAAAATGCACAAGTCACTCAGCTATGTCATTTTCTCAAAGTCAAAAGACAACAATGATTTCGTAAAATATGAAATTTCAACTTTATAACCCTAACCCGACATGACTAACGTCGGTCATACCAAACCAACATCGGTAACCTTATAACCGACATCGGTCACCTGCCAATACCATTTCACCTACCTTTTTCCCATTTTGAACAAAACTCATTACTACTGCGAATACCTTTTGACATTACCAACACCCATTGCACCCTACCCACAAGCCTAAATTACCCATACATTTCCTTAATTATATTTAAGGACTTGTTATTTTACCTATACCTCACCTACCCGTGCCATGACCTATATACCCTTCCTGACCCACCTTTTTGTGACCTTTGAACTTGTGTACTCATTATAGCTTGTGATGTTGTTACCCATGTTTTTTAGCCTAATGACCTTACCTTTCCTATTGCCGTGTTGTTTATCCCAACCAAACCTTTGGTGTACCAGATCATACCTAAACGTTCCTACACCTAACCTAAGTTGTGTTTCTAGACCATATCATATACCCTGATACCTGAATCACTTCAACCTTGTTTGGATAAACCTATCGACCTTGGACATGTAGAGTTTACAAGCTCTTCAACTTGGTACCATGTCACAATCTATATGTGTGTGTGCATTCGATTTTCATTACCCATTACCCGATATGACCCTTTCCCATTACCCATTACCCAATTTGACCCTTACCCATTACCCAAAGTGCCCATACCCTTACCTCCAACTCACCTACCTTCACTTTCATCACTTACCCATTTATCAAACCACTCACCAATTCCGTCTCACACCTCATCAACTCCTGGTTTGAGGGGATCACCTCCACCCATACTACTGGGCAACCCCACTCTCACCTATATTTGGGCAACCACTTCTTTTTTTTTTTAAGCATCACTTTACCAATACAAGCATGCGAAAAAAAGGGGAAAATGTAGACACCAAAATTGGGTCATACTTCCATTAAAACCCCGTTAATTAAATTAACCATATCCTACCCATTCATATCCCCTAGTGCACATGTTAATTGAATTAATTATCTTAATTAAATTAATTAATATCCTCACTTAACCACCTCACCCCATCCAACTCACCTAGCCACCTCACTCAAATGACCCACTCAAACCTCATTAATGACCTAAGACCAAGTCTAAGCTTATCCTAACCAACTAGGACTTAGTCTAAACCTAGACTTAACTCTTATTAACAAACCTAAAAGAATCCTACTTATATTTTTCAGGATCCATCACTCAAGACTCAAAAGAAGGTTGGAGATCACACCAAAAATAACAACAATCTGGCTATTTTTGGCCAACCTAGATATTCCCACCTTGATCGACATTGGTTATATCTCAACCAACCAACGGTCCCCTAACCATCACTAATTAGGTTAAATACATTTCCAAAATCCTTTTCCTAGGTTGGTCATTTGATTCAGGATCTCATACGAATAGAGACTTGGAGCACTTAAAATTTCTGAAGCACTTAGGCAAAGGAAAATATACGGGAGCACTACCAACAACCATTAGCATTCATCATCTTCTTCATGATCACGGATTCACATAGAGAAGCATGGAGGTTTGAACTACCACAACATGAACACAACATCTCTTCTCTCTGGATCTCTTCCATCACCATCCTCATCACCTACATTCTCCAAACCTACTCTTCAGTAAGTACCTAACATCTCTTCATTTATCTCTATTTTATTTCAGTAATATTTATTATTCATCTCAGTAATTTATCTTTCTCCATGTCCACACACCCCCTTCCTCCTACCAACCTATCACCTTGCCATACCTAGCCCTTTCACCTCCTTCACCCTCTTCTAATCATCTTTGAGCCTCGCAAGGCCATTTTACGACCTCACCCTCACCATTTCCAACCTCTGTGCAATCACAGAGAGTCTGAAAAACTAAGTTTTAAGTGCTTTTTACTAATTTCCCTTTACCACTCTTAGGTTACCCAACCGACATTGGCCATTCTACCTCACCGGCATCGGCCATCACACAACCGACATCGATTCTATGTGTCTAGAATATATCTCATACCAATGAGCTAATACCCACTTCCCAACAACCCAAACCATTTCTAATCTTTACCAAACCTTACCTAGAGCCTATACCAGACCTGCAACGCAACACCAGCCAATCACCTGACCCATTTTGACCTCAATCACCTTTTACCTGACCTTTCTTATTGTTTTGTGTGAGATACCTAAATCGTTTCAATTCTAATAAGATATTTATTTCATGTATATTTTGAATAACATTAATATTTTTATATAAAAGTGGATTGACAACCTATTTAGGAAGCATCACACTTCTTGGATCTAGCTTCCGCTAGGTAGTCCACTCATTATTTTTTTAATTCTATTTGGTGGTATTGTTTTGCATTTACAGGTAGTTCCTCCTATCCAAAAGGGAGCTCTCACAATCAACTTGGATCAAGAAATCAGAATGTGTACATAACCTTCAACCGACATCATAAATAGTGTCTTCCTCCTTGGCCTTCACCCTTATCTGTTTCATTAATTTTCTAAGAATCTGTAGTCTTATGGTGTTGATTTGTGGAGAATAAATGGGAATACATATTGTATGAGGTGCACAAGTTCATTACATGATGAAAATATATAAGAGAATCCATTATAAGGAAGATATGTTTATCAAGCTATGATGGTAAGCCATTTTCAAAGATACTAATTATTTTACACTTAAGTGTGATGCTTAGTAAATATTAATAAACCCAATTTAAGGGATGAGATGCCCTTGATCCTAATAATAGACAAAGGAGAATTAAATATGCGGGATTTATATTTTAATAGACCAATAACACTATTAAGACTTAGCGCATGAGTTATGTGCACATTATATCATTACAAAAATAATTATATAACAATGCATGCATTTCATACCCACATGATATTTCATGACAACATAGTTGGAATGTTATTATGGGAGAACATCGTAAAGATGTATGGATTCCCTATAACTCTTACAATTGATAAGAGAATTCAATTTTTGTTAATACTATGTACATTCTCCTAGTATAATTCATAATATCTCACCATAAAAATACTCTCTACCATTTAAGATCCAATGAAACGATTGAGGCATTTAGCCAAATTTTAAGCACTACACCGATAAATATTTGAAATGTGGGAAGAAAGTATTGTGATGAATGAGTTTCAATAGTCTTATGGGTGTTTTTTAAGTGAAATGAGATGGTTTCGATAAAACTAGAATGGTTTCATTGAATAGGGGAAGGGTCCATACTTCAAAACCTTCATCCCCTACTTCAAGTTTGACTTGGTCAGCAAACTCCTCGGTGACGTGCACCGAGAACCAAAAAAAAATATCTCCCTTATGGAGTAACATGGATCCATATCTAGAGATACCATAAGATATTGTTGATAGAGCCAAAAATGATTCAAAAACGTAGCTATGGGAAGCTTTGGAGACCGAGACCAAACTTTGATTTTATGCATGAGTGGTGCAAAATAAATTAGGCCTCAAGATAGATGTTAGGGCACTCAAAAGGATGAGCTCCTTTTCTTTTTCCCAGGAAGCGAATCGAAAAGGGTGATGCTTGGTTCTCCCCGGTTCTATGGGAATACAACTCTCATCCTTTATGCATTGGTGGCTTTGGCTATCTCACGGGTTATTCTTCACTAAACTCCCTCCTTAGATTCACCTCCTAACTCTCCCCTTGGAGTTTTGGGAGCCTAAGGTGTTTTTAGGATAGTAATTGTTAACCAAAATAAGCTCCCTCTTATTTTGGGTTAACTTACTCCTCTTTGTGCCTCAGTCAAAATTTCACAAGTTTCAAGCACTCAAATATTTCTGAAAATTTCTCCATTAGATAGAGAATTTCTTCCCCTTTCCAGAAATTTAAAGAACTCCTCTTAACTCCTTGTATTTCTCAAGTTATGACTCGGTGGAGTTATGGAGGAAAATTTTCCCACGGCGGACCTACAAAGCTTGGGAGAGAGTTTTGCTAATGAATTTTGGGATGGTGGAGTGGGGAAATAATTGGAGAACTTAGCACTTTTTGGGTTAAAATTGTAAAATTCATTAGGCGCTCCTATGAGCCCATGAAAGGAAAAAAAAAGTGAAAATTTGACTACGTCCTTCCAAAGGGACACGTGGCATCATTTTGTGCAAAGGCTTTAAGGTGAGTTGTGAGTGAGGATTTTGGGGACTTGGAAATTTTTGCCAAAAGAGTTTACGAGTCAAAATTGTGGCTACATCTCCGAAGGAACCTAGAAGCAACACATGGTAGGCCCAAACTGTAGCGAGCCGGTGGGCCTTCGAGGAGGAAAAATAGAATTTTTCCCCTTTTGTGAAAAAGTGAAAATGGAAAAAAGGAGCCCTGCCTCCGCCGACCCCAATGGATGCCCCATCAACAACGGATTTGTGGGGGAAATGTGCCAAATTTTCGGCAAGCTATTTTTTTATAGAAAACATAAAGGAAATACTCATAGAGACATATCTTTTGGTCCAAAGCTCCATTTTTGACAATCTAGAATACCATGGAAAGATCTAAAGATTCTCTTCATCATCGAGTCTTCAATTTTGCATTTTGGAGGAGATTTGAGGGAGAAAATTGTAAAATGTGATTTGTCATGGAAAAACGTAGAACCATTTTCAACCACCAAATTTAATGAAATTTGGGTCTTTTATCCCTCGAGAGACAAAAACATTGGGGAATGAATTTTGCGAGATGGATCCTTGAATTTTTGACCCAATTTTGTAATTTTTGTCGGTGGTTAGATTAGAATATTTTATTTTTCATGTTTTCTCTCTCTTCACACATTTTTTATATAAAATGTAACGGATGCATCATTTCAAGAAGTTAGTTAGTGGTTGTTCACTCTTCTTCTCTGCCTCCCTCTTCTTTTCTTCCCGGTGGTCTAAAATGGAGTTGGAACCTCCTCCCTTGCTCTGTAATGGAATTTTTTTGCCTCTTTCCGTTAAATGGTGCATTGTGTAAATCTAGAGCAATAGAAAATCTGTTTTGTGGTGCATTTGTCAATCTTTACACGTTTTTGTTTTTTCTTCTTGCCTCTCATTGTTGCAGGACATCTGTGCATGTTTGAAAGTTATTTGTAGGTTTTGGAGCTATCTTTTTAGGGATTTTGGAACATTTTCATGTGAATTCCATATTTGGTCTATGATGCACTTGTCCATCCTCTCCATTGCTAACCTCTCTTTGTTTCCATGGAAATTTTGATAGATGATCAACATTTTCCCTCTCGTGTATCGTCGTTTTAGTGTAGGCTTTGTTTTTCTATTTTCTTTCTCTCCTTGAAGTTAGATTAGGATTAGATTAGCTTGCCAGCACTTTGTAATAGCTTAGGCGAGATAGTTTAGGAAGAGGAAACAACCTTCTCTGGAGGATCATTCCCATTTGCAAGTCTCACACTTGGGAATGATCCAATGTTATGTAAATCACACCAAATGAACCCGCCTTAAAAATTAGATCCATAACTCATTTTGGGGTGCTGCGATTTCACACTAATAGTAAGATCGATGTGTGCTCATTGTTGTTGATCCTACGATGAAAGGCTAGATCCAAACTTGTCTTCACGTAAATGTGTATCAACATTCCAGGTTGGAGTAAAAGTACCTAAAAACTTATCATGGACACTATTTATGGGATTAATGTGAACAAATAATCAAGATCAAGAAATCTCTCGATTATCTCTGTGAAAAGTGAAGAATGGTTAGTCATGTGACCACCTTTGGCTTTGTGATGTGAAAAAAACCTAGATATAGGAAGGAAACAACAAATACCACTGATTTCCTATTTTCATATTAATGATGAAGCCAAAGATGTGGAATCATTGGCTAAGGAGGATGAGAGGAAGGAAAATAATGAGATAGTTGCTTACGATTGAAGAGAATGAAGCAGTTGATTTTTGTAGTGATGGTGGCATGACTAGTGTGGGAATGATGGAGTGGCCTAGAGTGAATTATTATTACTACATGGCCGATCGGATGATCTCATTCGGTGGGAGGATTCGAATTCAAATCTGCATTGAATGTTGTTGGAACGATGGTGGAAGAATGGTAAGAGCATGTAGAATGAATGGAGGTAGAGATGGGTGTCTATGGACCTATCGGGATGGATGAGGGGAAGGGATAGGTTGGACCCACTCATTTTGTGGCTAGGGGTTCTCTTATGGGTGGTGGGGGCCACATTGGGGACAACATATTGAGTAGATAAATGAGAGAACGTTTTTTATAGATATAGGGATGATAGAGGGATATGGATATGGTAGGAGGGAGGGTGTGATAAGGGTGGATGGATTAAGGTCCACCCCAAAAATGTTGTGAATTCCACTGCGTAACACATAGTAGCTCTCACGGGACCCTTTGACTATGTGTCTTGATGTGCATCGTTAGGACCATTTGAGATGATAAAAAAAAAATTTGGTCTATGGGCACAGGGCCCATTTATGGTAAGGATTTGATTATTTTTCAGCCACCTTGGTAGAGGCGTTGTTCAGTTTTTCCTCATTGCTATATCATTTCTCCTTATCTTTGGTGGATTTTTCGGTCCCCTTAAAACCAAACAATTACCTAATCTAAAAATAGTCTTATGGGATTATTAAATGAATTATAAGAGGCTAACTAATTACACACCATTTCAGTTGTGTTTAATAAGGAAGTTTTCCTATCAATGAAATTCATTCTTTCTTCTTTATGAATTTATCACATAATATGACTAAATGATTGAGAATCCATTAATGTAAATTTGAAGGAATCAATACATCTTGAAAATTAATTTATCACTGATGGATTCAAGGGTGGAGAAGACCCTATATGACATGATAAGCACATCAAGGATAAAGTGTTGAAGACAAATGTGTGCATATATCTTTATGGATCCAAATATCATAAAAATATAAAGAAAACTACACATTAGATGGATGGGTTCATATATTATCAAAGACATCCTAGAAAATGGTGCATGAAAATTGTACATGTTGAATAGAGAGATGCTCTAAGGATTTTTCAATGGGATTAGATTAAAACCACACCACTTGTAAAGTAGTTAAAGGACTCATGAATATGTCCACAAAACTAGTCTTACCCTAGCATATATCAATTTTGTTATTTATTTTTTGACATATTTTTATTTTATATACATGTTTTTTTCAACTTTTTAAATAAGTAATTATATTCATACTATACATTTGGTTGTACATATATTTTTGCACCACTATTTTTGGGAAAATATCGAATCAACCTAGGAGAGTCAAGAAGATAAGGAAGAATTTTGTGATGGGAATGTACAATAGGATATCTCATGTTAAGGAAAATGTGATTTTGGGAGAGTGGAACTCAACCAAATTATAATAGTCTCATAAATCAATGGAGGAGCATCTACTAAATTAGTATGGGAGGATTGCTTGAGTATAATAAAAGAGAGGAAAGGGAAGTTGTACTCAGGAAGCTATGGATGGTATATAGATGTACATGGAATTTTTTGAGGAATATATAAAAGAAAATACATGTACTAACTACATTTGAAAAACAAATGTACACAAAAGTAGTGAAATTCATGCCTTAATTTTGATGTCGAAGAGGAGAGAGAGGAAAACATTCCATATCATAAAAGGTGTTGGTAACATAATCAAGGTTAGTGTTCTTAACACAATGGGTCGATGATGACAGTCATGACACTACCAAAAAATTATATTAAAACCTCCTCTACATTTCAAACCATTCAAACTAAGATTTAAGAGATTTTAAAGTGAATAAGAGAAATAAAATAGGGACACTTAGAGATAAATATATGCAATCCAAAGATGGGTAAATTTATACATATAGAGAGAAACATTATCTAAGGGAGACTTCATAGAGAAAGGATTATGGAAACCACATATTTAACTAGTGAGATATTGGATAAATAAATAATTATGTGTGAAGACCTCTACCAGGTAATCCCTAATCCTTATTCCTCTTAGAGTCTAACATAATGGATTGAAACTATTTATGTTTCATTATTATAGGAAACCGTATATATGACATCTATAATTTTTTACACTTTGTGGGGCTAATCAATGGGGGGTGTCCTCTAGGGGTAACTAGATCTAACTCTCACACTTTGGATTTATGGTCGATCTTGACCTTTCATCTCTCAGTCCCTCTGGGTGACTAACTCTCATTGGCCCTTGGTATTTATCTTGGCTCACACTTTCATGAATTCAATCCCACACTAACTCAACTATTTTCCCTAACTAAGGATTGACTCGTTGGTATCTTTAACATTTTATAGCCACACACTCTTATCTTTCCCACTTTTATCTCCTCTGTGTTAGCTCCTCCATTTTTCCGTGCTATCTTCAAATTTGAGCTAAGCTCTTTAATGCAATTATCCACACAATATGATCGTGGCCAATAACTTTGCACCACATTACTCTATTGATCGGTCTATCCTTATCATTCATTCCATTGTCAAGTCATTTTCACCCATGTGACCATACGCAGACTCATTCTGCTCATCCTTTCTCCTTCTATATGTTTCTCATCCTTATCTCCTCAATCCTCTTTCCATGGCTCCTTCTTTTCGCATCTTATTTGTGCTTATTTTACTCATTTTGTACCTTTTGTACTAGTTCTTCCTTGAAAATTCTACCCTTTCATCCCCTAGGTGATCTTCTCTCTCACATGTCTTTGTTCCCTTTTACATTTGGTTTCCATCATTCAAAAATATTTCATGTGTGCCTTACTTTGCATGCCTTTTCTTCCCTTCATCCTTTTTCTACATGTTCTCCTTCACATTCCTTGTGCTCCATGTTCGTATTATTTATTTTGTACCTCTATTCTCCTATCTTATAAGCAACTATCCTTCCACATATCCTTGCACATTTTTATATTTATTTTTCACTACGAAACATTCTTCCTCACAAGACATTCTTCCACATGTTGTATACATTTATTGTGCATTATTCTTTCGATGCCTCCTCAAATTTATTCTCATGATCTCTTTCTTTCTACTAATGTAATCATCCTTGTATGTCATCCTATAGACTCATGCATATTTCTTCCACACACACTTCCTCGGTTGTGGTTCAGGAAACTCTTTTCCTTTCCTTCACTAGCTCATGTGAATTCCTCCTTTGACTAGTTTCCTCATGGTTTTGATCTACCATTCATTAAAAACTCTTCTTACTACTTATCCCATGATTCCTTGATTCATATTACTCATTCTCCAATTATTGTGTTCCACTCCCATTGGTGTAGGTTTTTATAGGTCCCAGGATGCCTCTTGGTTCAACATCCGAGGTATATGAAACTTGAGGTCCTCTCAAGAGGATTTAGTGAGTGGTAGAACCACACTTTAGATAAATAGTCCTGAATTCTTTATCCATCAAGACATCTCTATCTTACACTTATTTTGTTGCTTCTTATAATCTTTCAAAACCTCTCCATGAATTCTCCATATTGTATCATGTACCCTTGTGATAATTTTCCAATCATATCCTGAGATTGTCCTCCAAATGGATATCTCTTCTTGATCCTTTAAAGTATCTCCTTATTGTTAATCTTCTTCCTTCTCAATTATCTTCTTTACTTGAATTGTATTTCTCCTCCTAATACTTCTTCCACGATCCTTCTTCTTTACAATTCCTTCCTAACTTCCATCTCTCCCTTGTGTAGATCTATTCATGCTCATGTCCTATTTTATGGTATATTCTACCAATACAATTCTTTTTGTCTTCTCTATTATCCTTTTCCATGACTCCTTACACAAAAATTCCTCTACGAATTACTCTTGACACAACACTCCTATGCCTCCAGCATCTCCTTTCTTGTATACTTATGCAGGATTATTCTCTTCCTCATCTCTGAGATCTATTATCCACACTCCTACTAACATCCTTTGGTATTTTCCCCTCTTCATTGTGGGAAATTTTTTGTGCCACCTCATTCCCACCTGCCCTCTCTTCCTCCTACACCTTTGACCTTGTGCTAGACTTCCTAAGCCTCTCCATAGGAAAAACCTTAATATCTCTTTTCTCTAATTTATTCTCCTCTTTGTGTGTCCTTTTGTAGACACAAAATTACACACTTTTGGTAACTATCTAGTCCCGATTGCATACTACTATTCATATGATTCCTAAGTAAGAAAAGTACTAATTAACTTTTGTGTATTTGGTCATCTTTGCTTTCTTTCATTGCCACTTTCTCGTCTTGCAAACCTTCTTTCTCAATCTGACCTTGAACCAATCTTTTCAATTTTTTTGAGTTTGGACACGAGCTAAGCTAAGACGCGAACATCAAGCACCCCCATCCCCTCTAGGAACCCTTGACCTCTTTATACTTCAATTAAATATTTTGGGTCATTTCTAGTCATTTGAGAATCTTATATTTTTGGTATTCAACCTTTTTGGCTTAATTACAAAATTCAAGCAAGGAATCATATAAATATAAAAATTATGTGATCATAATAAGGGACCAAACACTAAGCATTAACTATCTCCACCTAAGGTTGCATCCAAAGGCTATTAAATATTATCCAAGTATCCATTCTAGATTCCATTCATGGAAATGGATCGCATTATTATACATACACTTCATAGGAGGGAAGTCTATTCTATTTCATGCACACATCTATTAAATTTTTAAAATCTAGCTACTTTACTCACTATCAATTACAACACGCGCACGAGCCACCTAGGTGCACGATTCTGCACACACACACATAGAAATACATTGGGTCTATGATGTAGTGTAACAATCAGGTCATAATACCACCATTGTGATAGATGAGGACAGTTCGAACCCTCATTTGCATCTTTATTTTTAGGATTTGATGTCTCTTTAAGGGTTTAGCGGGAAAGTCATCATTTCATTGTAGGTTTCCGGTGATCTTAGTGAAAATTTTGTGACATATTAGATACCCAAGGTGAAAGGAAAACACTTTATGACTAGTGAAATATGGATT
>CM031235.1:6277853-6411792 GCA_018340775.1 Taxus wallichiana var. yunnanensis | reverse complement strand
TATAAGTGGAGTATATAGCATATGGAATCTTTGAACATAGTTGTAGATGCTAAAGGTATATGACAATTGTGTGGAGAAACTTTGATCATGCTCAAGGAGTGAGAGAGAGTGTTTTAAATGACAAATAAATGTCATCTATAGTTAAAAGTGCCATGAGTAGAATCTATGAAAGGGGAGTTCATATTGAAGCTACAATGTATAGTATATTGTTTAGGCATGCAAGTTGCACAGTATGGAGGATGATTGTGATGTGCTTCAGGACTGATCATGCTTAACATAGATGTAAAGGACTAAACCATGCTACTATAGGTTACCCATTGTCAAAGCTATGGTGTATTATAGTATTAAAGGAATGTAAACAAGGTAAAGATAACTTATAAATTGAAAATATTTAGTCTTATAAAGGAGTCATACTTTGAGCATTTAGATTTGTTTGAACATGAAGTACTAATGATTAATCATTGTTGTATACAAGACCTAGAAGGGGAGTAGATTTCCTCTAAAATGAGGTCACAGATTATGACAAAGTGATTGAAACTTGAAAAAATGGTCAAATTTATTTGAACATGAAGTTCCAAGAAGTAATTATTGTTGTCTACAAGATCTAAAAGGTGAGTATCTTTCCTCTAAAAGGATGTCACAATTATGAAAGAGTGATTAAAACTTGAAAAAATGGTCAAAGTTATGAGATTGTGTTCTCAATATGCTCAGAGTCTATTTTTGAACCATCTATAGGCCACAATTCTCAAAAATCCTTGGAGGTAGGGGGAGCTCCTCTTTGATGCTTTTGAAGGTTTATCAAGGTGATATGAAGGATAAAAATCTTTTGAGGTATGCATTAAATGTCACCATAGTGTACTAGAAAGTTTTATTTATTGAATACATGTTATCAGTCATTTATGAAAACTAAGGATGCGAAGATGGTTTACGATCAACGAAAAGTGATTGATCTCTCACCAAGGCATGAAAACATGGTAAGTGACACAAATTTTGTGTGGTTTTAGTTAGAGAAAATTTGTATCTTCATAGGAGGAGTACTTTAGGAGTTTTTACATGATATGTCATGAGTCTAAAAGGTTGTGAAGATTATTACTTTTGCATTGAAGTTGTCATTTAGGGACATGAGTCCTTGAGTCAATTTGGAGTCAAGAATGGTAAGGAACAAGTTAAAATTATGTCTAGACATGTAGTATAAGCTCAATAAATTAGGTGTGAACGACTTGTATGCTCTTTGATGACATTTTTGGCATGTTCTTGATAAGTGTTATTCAAATTTTTCTCTACTACTGAGTTATTTATGAAGCCTAAAGAAGGGGTTAAGAAAAAAATGCCAAGTTTGCATGCCTAGAAGACTGGATATGATGTGGTAGCTCCTAACAAGGTATGATCTTGTTTATTTCATGCTTGAATGATATTTTTCAGTTGTTGGAAGTTCTCTTTCCATGAGGAGATAGTTGTTTTCATGCTTGAATGATGTTTTTAGATTTTGGAATTGCTCTTTCCATGGGAAGCTAGTTGTTTACATGCTTGAATTGAGAAAAGACTGAGATTTTGGGAAAAATCAAGAGAAAGAGTCAAATTGAGACCTTTGGTTAATGTTTCCAACCAAAGCATGGAGGTATGATGCTGAAGAAGGTGAATGAGGTGAGTAATATGTAAGCCTTTTAATTAATGTAAAAAGGGGGAGAATTTCATGGTGTTTTCCATCAATGACAAAGGGGGAGATTGTTGGCATGGTATCCTAGTAGGTGTTGTCATTGATGAAAAACCACATTAATGACAAAGTGAATGTTGTAGGATGATGTCATGATGTTGTTTGAGGTGCTAACATTTGAGTTCATGGAAGCATGATTTCAGGTTTATCATGTCATATGAGGTATGTTTGGATCATTTTTAGTGGTTTCATATTGGTTATTGCACTATTTTAGTTGGCCCTAGTTGTTACTATGAGGATCTAACATGCAAGCATAGGTAAGTCTTAATGAATGGAAATATTGGGCCATGGGATTGATGTTATTATGATTTGAGATATTATAGGGATGAGTAATGATGATCTCAAAAAAAATCAGATGCCCGTGATGTGAATTTTTCAAGATATGATTGTTTTTTTGAGACAGGGTGAAAAACAATGCAAAATCCAACTCAAAGTTCAACTTCGATGCTCATTGTAGTCGGGTGTGATTTTCATGGGACCTTATGCATATGTCGAAAGATTCTAAGGTGATTATAGAAGGTTTCACAAAAATAATCATGTTGTTTTATCTTCATGTTTTTATGAACAAGTGTTAAGAAGTTCAAACTAGCCTAAAACATTAGTTAAACCCTAGCTAGGAGTAGTTTGTAAAAGGTGAAATATACTTACCCAGCTTTGATTGCAAGTGAAAATTCGATGATTGGATGTTGTAGAGGACTCCTAATGATTTCTATAAATGTATGGTTGAGGTCATGGTGATGTTAGGAATATTAGTATTTACATTGGTATTGGGTATTTACCGTATAGTAAAAGTGTACTTACGGTTATATTGTTATTTGTGTTGTTTGTTATATTGTTGGTAATATTGTTGTTGTTATAACAATATTACGTGCATTGGTTATGAGATTATTTTGAGGGATGATTTTTTATAACAGCCTCCTTAATTATAAGAGTTGCATCCTTATATAATTGTACGGTGTCCCGTATGAAAATATATATTTTGAAGATAGATTATTCGTATATAATTTATTACAAGTAAATTTGATACAAATCTATGATTTGGTATCAAATCAAGTTGTTCTTTGCTAGAATAATAAATTATTCAAAGAGGAAATTTTTATTCTCAACTTGCCCCGAGTAATGCGAGATGAAAACTTGTATACATTCAAGTGAATGGCGTGTAAGATTCATATAGGATAGTTTCCAAATAAGTTTATTTATATTATTTGTTGAAAAGAGTTAATATTCATGGGAGCGAATTTCACAAGGAAGAATCGATCAAACAATCGAATAACTTGCATAATATATATAACAAAGCTTGCACATGTAGAGAAAAGACAATGGAGTGTCTTGGCATGCTCATAAATGTCAAATGAAGGGATACATATAGGGTGCTGAGTAACCCTAGTGCATGACTCAATAGAAAACCCTAAACCTAACCCATGTGAGATGACCCTCCATATGTGAGTGGAGGACACATAGGATAACTCACACCAACACCCCCTTCATCGAAGTTGGGGTAGTGGCTATGATGAGTTAGATGGAAAGAGAAGACACTCCTAAACAACTAAGAAAGATGTGTCAATGGGGCCCAAAACTAAAGGCCTGATAAGGTGCCCATATACAAACAACATCTTCCTAGAAGAAGAAGAAAAAAAAGGACTACATAGCCCAAAGAAGATGAGTAAGCTATAGAAGACCTCACCCCAAGAAGAGACCGTAAGTGAAGAAACTTCATCTCAGTGAAGGGCTTGGTAAATAAATCTACAATCTGATCAGCTATCTGAATGTATTGAATGTCGATGATACCATCATGAATAAGCTCTCGTATGAAGTGCATATGGATCTCAATGTGCTTCATCCACTGATGTTGAACTGGATTTTACAAATAGAGATAGTGCTCATGTTATCACAAGTAGATAATGGTAGGCCACCAAGGTGGATGCCAAACTCTGTCAGAATACCCTGTAGCCAAATAGCTTCTGTGGCAGTGTTAACTACTCCTCTATATTCTACCTCTATAGATGATATCACAATTGCATTCTGCTTCTTGCTAGACCAACTAATAGGACCCAAACCAAGAGAGAAACTGTAGCTAGAAGTAGATTTTTGATGATCTAAGTCACCGCCCAATCAGAATCATGTGAACCCAATCAAGTCAATATCTACCCCTCCATGATAGTGAATGCCATCAGTATAAGTTCCATGAACATAATGAAGGATCCATTTAGCTACTTTCCAATGTAGCTCATGTGGCTCTATGCATGAATCTAGACATGATCCCAACAACATACGATAAATCCTGGTCGAGTGTGAGTCAAGTAAATCAAGCTCCCACCAAATGTCGATAAAGGGTACCATCAACCAAGGGAGTAGAGAAATCAAAACCAACTTAACCCCGAAAGAAAAGGAGTAGGAGAAGACTTGCAATCAGACATCTGAAAATGAGCTAGAAAATCAAGAGCATACTTAGGTTGTGAAATCAAAATTCCCGAGTCAGATTGTGAAATCTGGATCCCAAGAAAGTAATGAAGCAGACCTAAGTCAGTCATGGAAAACCTATTGGCCAAGGTGATCTTCATAGTAATCAATAATAGAGGAAGAACTCCTGTGATCAACAAGTCATCAACATAGAGAACAAGAATGAGTATGGAGTCATCTTGCCATAGAATATAAACATTTGGATCAAAGAGTGACACCTAGTAAACCCTGATGTAAGTAAAAGGAGTCCATCTTGGCATACCAAGCCCGAGGGGCTTGTTTAAGGCCATAAAGAGACTTCTTTAACTTACAAATGAGGGAGGGATCATGGACATAACCCGGAGGTTGTTCCATGTAGATCTCTTCCTCTAGGTCCCCATGAAGGAAGGCACTCTTAATGTCCATTTGATGGACTTTCCATCTATTTTTTTATGGCAATGGAAAGGGTCAGTCGAATAGAAGTCATCTTCACAACCAGAGAAAAGGTTTCAGTATAATCAACCCCAGCTATCTGGGAGAAACCCTTAGCTACTAATCACGCTTTAAAATTTTTGACATCTCCATCTACTCCATACTTTGTTCGGAACACCCACTTACACCGAATGATTTTTCTTCCTTTGGAAGAGGGGTGAGATCCCAAGTATCATTCTTCATGAGAGAGGAATACTCCTCATCCATGGTAGAATCCCACTCAGGAATACCATAAGCCTCCCGAAAGATTGTGGATCAGAAGCAGAGGTGAAGAAAGAGTGGGGTCCAATGAAATATGAGTGAGTACATCTCATATCCGAAGTATCTCCAACTAAATCTCCAACACTTTGCAAAGTTTTCCTAGCCCAAAGAGGACCAGGAGGATCAGGCTCAGAGTCAGAAGATTCTTCACTTGAGTGAGAAGGGACATAGTCCTCATCATCACTACTATCAGAATAGAAGACTCAGAGGTCTGATGGTCGGGAGGATCAGAAGAGGAGCACGCTCAACAACATCATCATCTGATGAGTCAGAATCTCAAATCAGTGAGCTGAAGAACCTCAATAGGTGGAGAAGTAGAAGTCAAAGAAGACTCATCAAACTTAACACTTCTCTCAATATACAACTCATGAGAAGTAGGATTCATCAATCGATATCCCTTCACGCCATCAGGATACCCTACAAAGATACAAGGTTTGGATTGTGGTTCCAAAGCCTGCATTTCTTCTTGGGAATCTCGAGCCATAGCCTTGGATCCGAAGACTCAAAAGTGCTCAACATCAGGTTTGCATCCAAACCAGGCTTCAAAGGGTGTCATCCCTCTTACTACCTTGTGTGGAACATGGTTCTAAATGTAATTAGCACAATTCACTACTTCAGCCCAATACTGTGGAGGAAGAGACTTTGAGTGAATCATACAAGTGGCCATCTCTTTAAGAGTATGGTTCTTTCTTTTTGCTACTCCATTCTGCGAAGGGCTATATGCAATTGTATGCTGCAAGGAGATCCCTTCAGAAGTACGTAAATCCATGAACCTATTGTTTACATATTCACCTCCATTTCGGTTCAAGAACCTTGATAGACTGCATTCCACCTTTTTCTCAAAGAAGAGCCTTAAAGTCCTGAAAATGTTCAAAGACTTCAGACTTAAGCTTAAGAAAATATACCCAAGTATATCATGAATAGTCATCAATGAAGGTTAGCACATAAAGAGCTCTAGTAAATGAAGGAGATGGAAATGGACCATAAATATCATTGTGAACAAGATCCAAGGGACGAGTAGCTCTCCAAGATTTTCCTTTGTCAAAGTTCTTTTCAGGATGCTTTCCAAGGGTACAACCCTCACAAAGACCCTTAGAAAACTTGACACGTGGGGTAACCCATTGACCATTTCATTTTGGCTCAATTGTTCAAGGTAGTGATAATTTAGATGTCCAAATGCTCATGCCATAGCTTACTAACCTCATTTGCATGAGTGAGCAAGGCAAGTGGGGTGTAGAATCAAAAGTAAAGTGGGAAAAGGTATATAACCGTGAATGGTGATCCGCCTTTCCTCACCACTGTAGTGTCATCGTTAAGCTCACAAATAATCACCGAGTTAGGACCAAATTCCACTCGCATTCCTTCACCAAGGTGAGTAATTTGGTAAACCGATAGGAGATTGGTAGAGAGATCAGAACGCTCAACACTTGGTTGAATGTTCCCCATCCATCTCTACCGATCCACTACTAGAAACCGACACTGTCGTGTCATTACCCATCGTGATTTGGGACATTCCACAAGGCTCGATGTTGGAGAACTCAACATGTGAAGAACCCATGTGGTGCGAGGCACCGGAATCTATAATCCACGTCGATGAAGGAGAAACTTTGGCTACAAGGGCCTTTCCTTTCTTCTTATCAGATTTAGAACCTTTTGTAGTGGAAGACTCGGCCTTTGAGCATTTTGTTTGATAGACTCAGGAACACCTATTTTATTTTTCTCAAGTAATTGAGTAAGGTGATCAATTTGTTTTCTCATACATGTATGCTCTTTATGACCAAGGCTTCTTGCAATAGGAACACAAATACCTGTCTTTTTGTGCTCTAGGCTCATAAGTCAAAGTGTTTGTGTCAATTTTAGTTTTGGTCTTGGTTTCCTTCTTAGGTTGATCCTTTTTTCTTTCTTCTTTTCAGTCTTCTTTTCCTTACTAGTACTTGCTACAAGGGCATGTGACTTGGACTTGAGAGACCCCATTTGAATGAGTTTGTCTTGTTCTCGAATGAGTTGGGATGAAAAATAGTCAAAGGAGGGCATATTCCAATCCTTGCCCAAGGCAACTTTTGTAGCGTAAAAAGTTGACACAAAGACAGAATATTCAGACCTAACTTAGAGAGAATCGACAAGATCAATTGAGAATCTTTCTTCTCTACTTGACATTCCTTTAACAATGATCTAGTGTGGACAAACTTTGAGAAGAATGCTTGTAGGTTTTCAAAATCACTAGGATTTAACCCTAGTAGTTCATTTTCCAACTCATGCGCTCTCATGTCATCGTGTTGTCCAAACATTTCATCTAACGTTGTCCACAAGACTTAGGTGTTTCAGATGACTCAATGTGGAAGAGAAAGTCGGAGAGAAATGGACATGCAAAGAAGACCTAAAGCTTCATCACTACGGTTTAACCACTTAGATTTTTTAGGTTCGTCATCTGGTTTAGTCTCAGTTCCCATGGTGATGCGGAATAACCCTTTACCCCTTAGTTTCATAATTATTTTGATCTCCATTCAAAAAATTTGAACGGTGTAAGCAAAGGAATTGAAAGTGCATCCATAGTGAAAAGAGAGAGAAGAAATGTAGAAAAGAAACACAACCACCCAAGACAATATAATAACCCCCTACTTTCGGCACTTTATAGTTTAGTGTGTTGAATACAATCGGGTCCGAGTGTGTCTGAAACACTTGGTAACTCACCTTGCAATCAGCGTAATAACGCGCAAGAGAGGAGACCACAATCGTGTTTTGTGGAGCACAACAAAGTGACACCGTACACAAGCACAATTGCTAAAAACTAGGAAGGAGGTGAAATCAAATCCTGGTTGTGAGAAAAAGTGTCTCACGTCGCAAATGATACCCCCTTGCTGCAAACTGTGGCGGATGCGCTCACTAGTCACAAGCAATAATAAGGGTAAAATACAATGTTTAGATGAACTCAAGATGAGTTCAATGATCTTCAGAATGCCGGAAAAGGCACGCGGAAGACAAAAGTGCTCAGAGTGTCACTGCACACTTGAGCGCATGATTAGTAAAAATCGACAATAACATTTTAAAAATTTATCATTTGGAAACGTCTAATTTAGCTAATTTTAAAGCTATTAGGAGTTTTAAAAAATGATAAATAACGTTAATTTAAAAGATGATTTTAAATAAAAAACTAATCTAATCGTAAAAGAGAAATTTAATTAATTAATAAAACTAGATTTAATTAAATTAATTAATTAAAAATTAATTAATTAATAAATTAATTAAGATTTTAAAAAAAATCCTAATTAAATATTAAAAAATACTTTCCCTTAAAAAAAAAACTTTAAAATTTAATTAAAAAATTTAATTAAAAAAAAAAAAATTATTAAAAAAAAAACTAACTTTTGAAAGATTTAAAAAATTTTTTTTTTTTAAAAAGAATTTAATTTTAAAAAAAAATTTAAAAAAAAAAACTTAAAAAAAAAAATAAGCTTTTTTGTGTTTTAAAAATTTAGAAAGTATTTTAAAAAAAAATACTTACCAAAAAAAAAAGAAACTTAAAAAAAAAAATAAAACTTTAAAAAAAAAGTTTTGAGTGGAAAATGAAAAAAGTTTTTGGATTGACACTTAAAAGAAAGGAGGTTTACCATTTTACCAAGGAGGAGGCAGAGAGAGGAAAACGGAGTGCTAGGGAGGGGGAGGAGGAGGAGGGAGGGCAGAGGAGGGACGAGAAGGGAGGAGGAGATATGGCCATGAGAAGAAGAGTAGGGGACTGCAGTAGAAGAAACACACACAATGGATGAAGCGCTGAGGTCATGCACACAAGAGCACCACACCACCACTGGGTCAGAGCATGGGAGAGCAGAGCTCACCACACACCAAAAAAGCTTAGCAAAAAAAACACGGCCACGCACAGGAAAAAAAACCAAGACAAAAACTAAAACTCGTGAAAACCAAATCAACAAAGAAATGACCAACAAATCACAGAAACCCAGAGAACTTGGCCAAAAACTCAAAAACACAAAAAGCTCGAGTGAGGAGCTCGATGCAAGAAACCACAAATCCACCATGCAAACTTCAAAACCAAATTGAACCGTAAAGATCAAACCCGTATCTGCAAAACCATGAAAAAAAAAAAAGAGACCAAAAAAAAAGAGATCTAAAAAAATTTTTAGTTTAATAAAAAATTAAAAACTAGAAAAATAACCTCTATTTTAATTGATCTCCTTAGATTTAGTCATAGCTAGCTAAATGTAGCTACAAACCCCCGAAAGCTCAAGAATACCTACGCACATGCACGAAGACACAAAAACCGAACAACTTTCCAAGAGCAACTTGTTAAATATGTAGCAAGCAAAAAACTACAATATAATGATCGAAAAAAACTTGCACGAGGAGTAAAAATGAAAAACAAGAGTAATCACAACAAAAAAAATGAGTGCACGTTTACCCGATCTCAGCTCTGATACCATGAAAGAGTTGATGAATCATATCGAAAATTGTGCACCATGATGAAGTTACACTCTAGTTGAATCGTAATGGCTCCAACGTAATCACAAGGAAGAATCGATCAACAACTGAATAACTTGCATAATAGAACAAAGCTTACACATGTAGAGAAAAGACAATGGAGTGTCTTGGCATGCTCATAAATGTCAAATGAAGGGATACATATAGGGTGTTGAGTAACCCTAGTGCATGACTCAATAAAGAAACATATGATAACTCAACCTAACCCTAAACCTAACCCATGTGAGATGACCCTCCATATGTGATGCTTTGGCGTTATCGGTTGGATGGTGGACCTCGACCTTGATGCTCTTCTTTATTCTCATACACAAGTTATTGTGAACCTGCATCGTTGCATCTATGTTTTGGGGATATTCTAATATATTTCAGTTGTGTTTCAAGAAAACTCAAAACTTAGGTGATCAGCTACAAGAAGCATCCATTGTTGCATGACATGTGGATTTTATAATCGACACACATCCACTTGTAATTTTACATGCCATACTCCATTTTTCATGTAATATGTTAAGGTGTTTTTCATTTTTTTCGTGAAGTCTTTTAATGCTTTCAAGATGGTAATTTTTTAGTCAAATAGTAATGTAAAAAGGATCTTTGTTTTGAGTTACGAGTTCATCAAGTTTTTTGGGTTATCATGTTGTCATTAGCACCTTAGTATTTGTATATATCAAAGGTTAAATTTTTCCATAAGTTTCAAATGTGAGTCCTCTCTAATAGATTGAAATATCATAGAAATATTTATTATTATAAAGTTTCCTTTCGTATCTATAAAAAGAGTTTGAGTTGTATAGTAAAATTCCTTGTTAGTAGTTTAGTCATCAAAATTATATCATTGTAAAAAGATCAAAAAAAAATCCTCACAGATGCATTTTCAGTGTTACCCGACGTCTGAAAATAAAGTGTTTCACATTGTGGGATGGAGAGAAAAGAATAATCTCAATGTGGAAACATATGTGCTTCATGTTCACATTTTGCTGAGCTAGTAGCATGACAATGGAGGATGGAGGTTAGAGGAAAACCAACGACCTCTCATTAGTCGCCAACGATAGGGCCACACTTCCCGTATGGTGGCATTTTTATGGTTTGAGTATTTGATGTTCAGTTATGTAGTGTTCCAGTTTTAGTTATGTGTTGTGGATTTTAGTTTTTCATCTTTTCAGTGTGGTGTAAAAATAAGAACAAAGGTTCATTCCTATTTACTTGTGTATGTGACTATTCCTACATTATTCCCAATGTAATAACAAAGTGAAGAAAATATAACACAAATAAATGTAGCATCATGAGTATTGAAGAGGTCGAATAGTTAGATGTGTTCCTTTTCATACCTAGGTTTTTGCTTAGCCTTTGGAAAACCACTGAAGGTTGTTCAGACATGTTTCTGCTTGAGTTCCCACACTGCTAGGTCAGATGTGTTCCCTAGAGTGACTGGTTGATAAGAAAATGATTCTTGAGCATGTTCCCATTCTCATTGTTCAGATGTGTTCTTGAAAGTGCATAGTTGATAAGAAGTTTATGTGTTCCTTCTTCAACCTCGGTTCAAGTATTGTACCATGATCATGAGTAAGCACTTTTGCCGCAAGCTACACAAAAGATGTGTGATAGTTATTTTCTACCATGTAAACACTAAGGGTGGGAATGTTCAGAATATTAGTATTTACATTGGCATCAAGTATTTACCATGTAGTAAAAGTGTACTTACGGTTATATTGTTATTTGGTTTGTTTGTCATATTGTTGGTAATATTGTTGTTATAACAATATTATGTGCATTAAGTTACTGAGAATATTTCTAGGGATGATTTTTATAGCATCCTCCTTAATTATAAGAGTTGCATCCATTTATAATTATATGGTGTCCCATATGAATTTTTTTTGAAGATAGATTATTTTGTGTATAATTTTTGTTGTAAATCTGATCCAAACCTATGAGGTGATATGTGGGCCCCACCTAAACAAAGTAGTTTATAGAGAAGAAGGTTTTAGAGTAAGATGATCAAAAGGCGTAGGATGAAAAATTGATGATTCATGATGTATGGTAGTTTTTATTGATGTCCATGGTATTTTGAGGTCATGATTATGTAGTTTTATGATGTTTTGAGGTCCAAATAGGTTGACTGGTCAAAGGGCAATTTTGGGGTCTCAAATAGTAGGGTCTAATGTTTTGGCCATAACTTGAGCTACAAGTTGAATTTTGAGGTGATTCAAGTTGTTTTGGAAATTATATTAAGATAAATTTCTAGTGATATATGGATTTATGCATGCTAATGTTATTTATATGGTTCCTAGGGAATTATTTCAGCAATAATGTTTTTGGAAGTTCAAGATAGGATCTATTTTGTAGAAGTTTGATGTTGTTTGAAGCATGAGATGGATTGGTTGATGCTTCCTATCACATATAAAATTTATAGATATGAATTTTTCATCCAATTAATCCATTTTTAGGTCTTTAATGCATGTATATATGTTTTTATTAGCTAACCTTTGGAAACAACATTTTTGGAAGGTTGATTTGGTGAAGGCAAATGTTGTTGTGGTTTTAAGTGAAGGATGTTTCATGATTTATAAATTGATTATAAGTGTTATACCAATTTTTAAATTTCTTATGAGTGGTAATATGGATTTTTTTGGTTTTTTATAAGACATTTGGTGGAATTATGAAGTTTCCAGGTGTTGAAGGGTGAAGGAAACAACTTTTTTAAGATTTGTAAAGGGAACTGGGCCCATTAAATGAAATAATTTGATTGGTTGGTATTTATTGTGAGCATGTATGAATGTTTTATAATATTTTAATCATGTATAAGGTTTCATGGGTCATGAAAAGTATGGTACTCATGTTAGGGCATTTTTAAGAATGTGCCCATGGGGTTTTGAGCCATTTTTGGCACATGTATTGAGGGTTTTAGCTAAAATGACATAATTCATTCATATGTATTTGTTGTACTTAAAATTTATGAGTTTAATTAATGTTTATGGGTTTAATTTATCATGAGTGACCGACCTCATTTGGTTTGGAAGGAAGAAAAGCATATTTAAGTGTTTGTTTGGCTCATTTTTGAGCTAGTGCTCTTGGAGGGAAGGTGTACGACCTAGAGAGATATATTTTTCAGGTATGAGAGAATGTTTTGAAGGAAAATAAAGACAATTATAGGTTTAGGAGGTATGGCATCATGAGATCAAGAGGATAGAGAAAATAAAGAAGGAGAAAGAGCAATTTTGATGCCCTAGGGTATGAGCTAGGGTTTGTGAGTTGAATTAGTGATCTCCTCCATTAGTTGTGGTAGCATAATTTTCAGAGATAAAACATATTCAAGTGGCTGATTTGGTGCTTGGTCATATTTAGGGGGTTTTATCCTCCTTGTGGAGTGGGTGCTTCACTAAATTAGGGGTTGGTGCTCTACTAAACTAGGGGTTGGTGCTCCTTGTGAAGTTGGTGCTTCACTAAATTACTTTGATTTGTGTAATATAATCAGAGTTTTAGTGGTTTTATTCCCCATGAGGGTTTCCCACTTATATCTTGTGTTCATGTGTATGCTCTCTTGATTTTTCATGTGGTTGAATGTTTTATGTTGCTAATCACACATTGATGGATGGATAAATGTTAATGGTGCATGTATGATAATCTGAAATTATTTTTAAAGGATTTAATAATTGATTCATTCCCCTCTCATATCATTTTGCTTCCAACAATTTTTATCAGAGAAGGCCCTTCTATAGAATCTCTACAACTTGTGGGAGATCTTCTAAAGCATAAGATGGGTGGTAAGAAGAAGAATTCTTAGAAAGGAAAGAAATCCAAAGATGATTGTTGTTCTACTTTAAGTGAAGGTAAGAATTGTTTAGAAAATATTCCTAAAATTTACTCTCCCTAGGAGTGGTAACTTGTGAATTTGGAGAAGGGTTTAGTGATTCAAAATCAGATTGTGAAGAGTCAGCTTAGGCAATATTGAAAAGGGAACTTAATCTTGCAAGAGATGAGAATGAAAATCTCACACAACAGATTGTTGAAATGAAAAGGAATCATGAAGATCAAATTAAGCTCCTTGAAGCCAAGTTGAAGAATGAGAGTAAATAACATGATGAGATCACAAGGCATCTTGAAGAACAATTAGAGAAAGTTGCAACCAACCTTGAATCCAAGGAAGATGCTCATGAACATAGTCATACTATTCAGATTTTGGAGTCACAAATGGAGGAGTTGTTAGAAACTCTAAAGGTCAAAGATGAAGAATGTACTCAGCTGAAATCAAAATTTTCTTTTCTCAATGATAAAATCAATTCAAAGGAGGATGAGTGCATTAAATATGAATATGGTATGAAATATCTACATTCAAGACTTGATCTAGTTTCAAGTGAATTGAATATGTTTGAGAAAAGTGATAGTGACCTAGATAATCTTCTTAGCCATCAAATATCAACAAGTGATAAGGCTGGTTTGGGATTTAATAAGGATCTCAAGGACAAATAATTGAAGCAAGAAGACAAGGTTCCAAGTAAGGAATATGGTGAACCAAGTACCAAGGAATAAATGAAGGTGACTCACTCCAAAGACAATGAGAAGATCAAACCTATTAGGCAACCTAATGCTTCAAGGTATGAAAAATCATTCAAATGGATATTGTTTCTTATGTCATGTTTTTGGTCATAGAGATAAATAATGCAAGACAAAGTCTTCTAAGAATGGAGTAGGATTCTTTAATGGTGAATGCAATTCATGTTGTGAATTTGGTCATAAAGCCAATGATTGTGGATGGAATCTAGGAGTGTTTGAGCCTAGAAAAAGTAAGAAGATATTTGTCAAGATATCCAATCCTAGAGATGCTCAGCTGGAAAGGAAATGGAAAGAGTTTTCTAAGATTTTAATATGATACAAGTGTAATAAACAAGGTCACATTGCAAGGTATTGTTTGTATGGATCACAAAATCAAGATGAAGGCCTCAAGAGACAAAATTTAGTGGTATGTTATAACTATAACAGAGTTGGTCATGTTGCTAGAAATTGTTATCAAGCTTTATTCAAGGTCATAACAAGAATCCTCAAAGTATTAGAGAGAAAAGAAGTGGGTTTCAGAGGCCTAGAATGTATGAAAATGGCCCTAGAAGGTCATGGGAGCCTAGAAGAGACCTTGGTGTCTCATCAAGAGTAGGAGTCTATAAAAGGAGTTATTTTGAATACTCAGATCAGAAATGAGAAGAAAGTGGAGTTGGTCAAGCACCAAAGTGGCTTGGGGCCTCCTTCAAGACCTTATTTTAGGTCTACATGGATCCTATATGCCTTCACTATGCTTCTTGAAGGTGTATCATTGCAAATGAAGCATCTAGGTGAGGGGAGATATATATGTTATGTCTACCATCTCAAACACTTCAAGGTATGTGTGCATATATTTTCCTCATAGTCTGTTGGTTCATTATTATGTGTCTTGTTTTATAAGAAACAATCACGTGTCCTTATTATGTTTCTATGTACTTTGAGTGTTTTTGTGTCTCTGTATGAGCTAGTGTTGAAGTATTATGCTCTATTTAAGAGTCCTTGATGTGAAATAACTGATAAAGGTGTCTCAAGCGGTGTCAACTATCTTCATGAAATGTTTTTAGCTTTGTCAATTTTAATGGTCTATTTTGGGCTTATGTGGTCCGGTCATGAGTTCTAAAGGTGTATAATTGTTCCGTGGTCATTCTTAAGTGGTCTTGTAAGTTATGTTATAGTGTATTTCATTTGTATGATGTCACAAGTTGTGTCATTGCATTGAAGAAGGTGTCTAGCATTTATAATAAGGAATGTTATCTTTCTTATCATCATGTGTGCCTAGTCTATGTTATGTTCTTAGGCATATTGGGTTTGTATCATGAGATATTAGAGTGGGTATTGGAATCTAAGTTCTCTTAAAATATTATCTATGTTGATCAAGTTCCAACTTGATCAATTTTCACCCAAAAAGGTGATAAGTATATGACAATGATATGTTAATGAGTGCACTATTTGCAAGCAACATAGATAACTACATGTATGTAAAGTGATTGTTCATGATGAAATCCCATTGAATTTTCTCAATGATTTCAAGTAATTTTTGTGAGGTTATGATGCTAGTTTGTGGAAGATAAGAGTAATTTTTTCAAAAATACTTGTTCAATGTTCTTGACCGAGTTTACAATCACCTTGAAGTGGTATGTATGGAAACTCATTTTTGAGTGGCCAAATGATGGTATATTGGTCTAAATATTTGCTCTAATAATCTAAACACATGAGGATAGACGAGGTACAAATTTGAAGCTTCAGGGAATGTGCACATTTATAGCTATGCATGACAAAGTTAGAATGTTTGTTCTTGGTGCATGCGTTGAGAGTTTAAATGTCCAAACCCTACTTATTGATGTCTTCATAACTAGGTCATTAACTAAAATATTTTTCATTAAGTCTAAGGAGTTGAATCATACACAAAGTAATATTTCATGTGAACATTGGTGTATGTTCAAATGTCAAGGATCTTTGTGTTGATGTTGTGTGGTCTTGATTAAAGCTCCATGTTTAAACCGTGTATTACCTTGAATAGAGATCAAGATAAAAATTGTGGGGGTAGGCCTCAGTGTTGTAGCTCATGAAAGGTCACGAAAGATGATGAAGACCCCAAGGAGAAAGGATATCATATAATGAGGTGTCACAAAATGATAGTACAATGAAAAATCATGTTATAGGTGTGTCTTGTATATGTGAAGTTAAGGTTTTAGGACTATAACTCACATGGTTTTAGGATGGTCTAAAACTCTTACAAGGTAGCTTTGAGGATCATAGAGATTCCAAAGGATGTATTTGTATCAAGAAATTTTTATAGAGGATCTCAAGTAGGTGTTGAGTTCTTAGGAATTCTCATGGATTAAAGTTACTTCATCACGATTAATGGTTAAAGTGAAGAATGGATTGGTGATCACAAAGGTGTGTTATCTTAGTCTCAGTTGATTATTTTTGTTCATAAAGAGACTCTGCAAGTATTTGAATTCATTTAATGCCTTATGATATTATAGAGGTCTATATGATCAAATCCAGACAATAGAAGGAAGACAAGGGTTTATGTCATGAAAACCTAGAGACACAATGTTATCAACCCATGGTATACTCGGTTAGTATGTTTATGTATAAAGCTCATTATGTGCTCAAATGTGTTTAGAACATCAATCAATAAGGTGATACTCATAAAGTGAAAGTGATATGAGCCTCTAAAATGTAAAAACTCATAAAATGATAAGACCCCAGATGTCTCAAATTGCCAATGATCTAGGCATGTTTTCAAGACTACAAGATCAGTATAATAATACAAATGTTCCTAGATCGGTGTGAAGAGGTTCAAGTATGCTCAAAAGATAAAGGGTGTTAGATCCATCATGAATGACTGAGAAAACATGCTCCAGGTATGAATGAAAATTTTTCAAGACATGTGAAGTATGTTGTTGACCTTAAAGTGCATTTGGTCTGCTATTACATTGTGGCTTCATGATGTTTTAAAGCATGAAGGAGTTGATTGTACAAGCATGCTTTTGAATAGGATGTTAGCATAAAACAAAATTAAAATGCATTCTTATTTTCTAAGTATGATCCAAAGGTACACAGTGCTCACATAGAAGACTCAAAGTATGCTTAAATGGGTGAATCCCTCATGAATATAGTTAAGGATGGTTTTAGTAGAAGTAAGAAGACCATAATAAAAGAGAAATTCAATCCCATGAAAGTAATGCTTGGGATTTAGATGATCAAGAAAAATAATAATGCTTACTATAACTAGAAGAGGTCCATACAAGCACTACAATAGAATATAATTTGAGTATATAGCATATGGAATCTCTGAAAAGAGTTGTAGATGCTAAAGGCATATCGCAATTGTGTGGAGAATGTTTGATCATGCTCAAGGAGTGTGAGTGAGAGTGTTTCAAATGACAAAGAATTGCATCTATAGTTGATAGTGCCATGAGTAGAATCTATGAAAGGGGAGTTCATATTTAAGCTACAATGTATAGTATACTATTTAGGCATGCAAGTTGTAGGGTATGGAGGATGATTGTGATGTGCTTCAGATCTGATCATGCTTGACATAGATTTAAAGGACTAAATCTTGTTGCTGCAAAGTTACCCACCATCAAGGGCTTGTAAGGAAAAAGCTGTAAGTGTATCTACAATATTTAAGCAATGTAAACAAGGAAAAGACAACTTATAAATTGAAAATATTCAATCTTATGAAGGATTCATACTCGAGCATGTGGATTTGTTTAAGCATGAAGTGCCAAGAAGTAATTATTGTTTTCTACAAGATCTAGAAGGTGAGTATCTTTCCTCTAAAAGGACGTCACGATTATGAAAAAGTGATTGAAACTTGAAAAAATGGTTAAAATTGTGAGATTTTTTTCTCAATATGCTCGGGAGTCTATTTTGAATCATCTACAAGCCACAATTTTGTAAAACTCCTTCGAGCAAGGGGAAGTCTTCATTGATGCTCTTGAAGGTTTATCAAGGTGATATAAAGCTAAAAAGCTTTTGAGGTATGTATTGAACGTCACCACATTATACCACTAATTTTTGACTCTTGAATATATGTTATCTATCATTTATGACATGTAAGGCTGATGGGAAGATGGTTTAGGACCATGGAAAAGTTATTGATCTCTCAACAAGGCATGAAAACATGGTAAGAGGCAAAAAAATTTTGTGGTTTCATTTAGAGAAAAGTTGTATCTTCACTGGGGGAGAAATTTAGGAGTTATTTTTCATGATTGTGATGACTCTAGAAGGTTGTGAAGATTGTTAGTTTTGTCTTGAAGTTGTCATTTAGGGACATGATCCCTTGAGTGGCTTTTTGAGTCAAGAATGGTAAGGAACAAGTTAAAATTATGTCTAGACATGTAGTATAATCTCAAGAAAGATGGTGTGAACAACTTGTATTCTCTTTGATGAAATTATTGGCATGTTCTTGAGAAAATTATGCTTCAGATATTTCTCTACTATAGTTGATTTATGAAGCCTAAATAAGGGTTAAGGAAAAATGCCAAGTTTGCATGCCTAAAAGACTGGATATTATGTGGTATCTCCTAACAAGGTATGATATTGTTTATTTCATGCTTGAATGATGTTTTTCAGATGTTATAATTTCTATTTCCAGGGGAGCGGAGATAGTTGTTTGCATGCTTGAATTGAGGCAAAATCAGATTTTTGGGAAAAATCAAGAGAAAGATTCAAATTGAGACCTTTGGTTAATGTTTCTAACCAAAGCATGGATGTATGTTGTTAAAGAAGGTGAATGAGGTGAGTAATATGTAAGAATTTTTCATTAATGTAAAAATGGGGAGAATTTTAGGGTGTTTTCCATTAATGACAAAGGGGAGATTGTTGGCATGGTGTCCTAGTAGGTGTTTTCATTGATGCAAAACCACATTAATGACAAAGTGAATGGTGTAGATGATGTCATGATGTTGTTTGAGGTTCTAAAATTTTATCTCATCGAAGAATGAATTCAATTTTATCATGTAATATGAGTTATGTTTGGATCTTTTGTAGTGGTTTCATGTTTAGTTATTGCACTATTTAAGTCGGTCCTAGTTATTCTATGAGGATCTAACATGCAAGAATTGGTAAGTCTTAATGAATTGAAATATTGGGCCATATAATTGATATTATGATGATTGGATATGTTATAGGGATGAGTGATGATGCTCTTAGAAAAAATTAGGTGCCCATGATGTGAATTTTGCAAGATATGACTATTTTGGTGAGACAGGTGAAAAACCAATGAAAATCCAACTCAAGTTCAACTTGAGATGGTTGTTGTGGATAGTGTCCTTTGAATGGGTCCTCTTACATATTATGGACGATTATAAGGTGAGTATAGAAGGTTTAAAATAAATAATCAAGTTTTTTGATCTTCAGGTTTTTATGAATAAGTGTTAAGAAGTCAAAGTGGTCTAAAATCCTAGTTAAACCCTAGCTAGGAGCAATTTGCAAAAGATGAAGTATACTGACCCAATTTTGATTGAAAGTGAAAATTTGAGGATTATATGTTATATAGGGATCCTAAATGTTTCCATAAATTTATGGTTGAGGTCATGGTGATATGTGGGCCCCACCTAAAAATAGCAGTTTCTGGAGAAGAAGATTTTAGAGCAAGATGGTCCAAAGGACTAGCATGCCTAATTGATGATTCATTATGTATGGGATTTTTATTTATGTAAATGGTAGTTTAAAGTCATGATTATGTAGTTTCATAATACTTTTAGGTCCAAACAGCAAAGTTGAGTGGTCAAATGGCGGTTTTGGGGTCTCAAATAATAGGTCCAATGTTTTGGCCATAACTTGAGCTACATGTGGAATTTTGAGGTGATTCAAGTTGTGTTGGAAAGTAGATTCATATATATTTATATTGATATATGTATTTCCTCATGATGAGGTTATTAAATGGTTTATTTTATCCAAATGAATATCCTATTTATCTGGATAACTTATATATTTTCATTCGACTTTGATGTTTAACATTTTAGGTTGTACGCTCTCAAGCTTGCTCGTTTGGCATAATTTCTTTTTGAAATTCCTCTATGTGCCCTTGTGTGCCTTCTTTTTTCCCTTTGCATTCCATTATCTCCTTTTCCATTTCCCTTGGCACCTTCCTCATACCCTCTCACTTTCTTTCCTATCCTGTCACGCACTCCTTACGTGCACCCCTGCAAAATTACCTACCAAAATGGATAAGTCTCTGACATTCCTCTTGCGTGCTTGCATACACTAAGCACCCTTATGCACTAATTTTTATTTTTCCAACGTGTTTGCTTCCTCAGTTGAATGATCACACCCCCGATTCCATACTTTCCTTTGCAGTATGCCTTCTTTCCTTTCACACACATTATTCATGCGCCTTCCCTCTTTTTCCCCTATGCATGCCTACATTTTGTAGTCTTGCACATTTACTTCAATGCCTTGTGCCTTTCATTGTGCCATGTCATATTTTAGACTTGAGTGTGTAATAAATAGCCTATTACATAGAGCGTGTCACGATAGGGCATCGAATCCACGACAACCAAACGATTGCATGACACGTGGCGGAAAAGACAAAATAGATGAACAATTGGCGAATTCTTTAGTCAATCTATGCATGCCATGTGTCTTCATGCCCAGACGGATCTAATATCTTCCAATAGCCATATCTTCTGCTATAGAGCTTCAATCGGTGTGTTCCTAGACTTGTCGAGAGCTACTTACATTGTTTCACTGATTCTTAGACATTTCTTTGAAATATTGATGAAATAGATAGGGTAATGGGCATAGGAGGAATACCTATTGGAATGTTGGTTGTTGGGTTGTTACGCACGTATGACTTCTAAATCCATAGCTAATCATGAGAACTTCCTTTTGGCTAGGAGGAACTACTCAGTAATTAAAATCAAGACCACCGAGAAAGAGTTAAACAATATGTGCATAGAGGCACTAGCGTGTGCTAGATCCAGAAGTGTGATGCTTCCTAGATGGCTGTTAGTCCACTGTTTTAAACAATTTAATGTGGGTAATGAAGTAAATCCTATTGTAATTAAAATGATTTGGGTATCTCATCCAAAATACAATAAGAAAGATCTAATCTAATAGGCTAAGTTAAAATAAGATTGAAGGTCAAATAAGCTGGTTCTAGGTCTCTAAGGTGTCCGACAGAGGTCTCGGGTAGATCACGGGAAATAAAGGTAATGTGGGAATAGGTGGATAGGTCACCTTTGTTCTAGAATCTATTATAAATACAAAGAGGCCGATCTTTGGTTAAGGGTGACCAATGCCGGTTGGGGATAATCTTGAGTCTTTGGTTATTGTGGGAAACTGAGAATGCCATAGAATGAGCTTTGGGTCTCCCTTGTGATTGCACAAAGGACTTGGTTGGCTAGAACGAGGTATTAGGCTATTTGGATGGGGTTTGGTGGGGTTTTAATGGGTATATGGAGGGGTGAGTATTAAAGGAGGTCAATGGGTGGCTAAGAGAACAAAAGGATGAAAATACAATGATGAAATGAATGAACCAGAGGAGTAAACTATTCTACTTACTTGAAATCTGGTTCTAGGTGCTTGTGAGTAATGGATGAAGGTGCCGATAAGAGGTTGAATGTTGTTGAGGATCACCAAACATTGGAAAGCTCTGCGTGGGCTGATTGTGCCTTCCCTTTTGCTTGGTTGGATCAAATTTGTCTTTGGGGTGAGGCTAGATGATTTATGGGTAATTGTTGGATGCCTATGTAAGAGAAAATGCTTGATCTCCTTCCTTGCTCTGCATGTTCTTAAGAAACTTGCTCTAAAAAGATGTGTTATCTCTCGGGGAAAATTCCCAATTTTCACCAACCTTGAAAATAAGGTTGTTTGGGGATTAAAAGGTGACCGATGGCAATTCTAGCTTAACGGCACTTGATTATGGGTAACTTGAGTGTCGGTCAAGGTGGGATTTCCTAGGTTTACTAAACTAGGAAGATCTCCTTGATTTTTGGGATCTCATGTCATTAACCCGTGGATCGGACTAGAAGCTTCTTGTAAGCATGCGGGAATGTGGTTAGAGGGAATGTAGGCATTGATTTTTAGGGTTTGGGTAAGTCTTAGTTAGTTATGGCAACTTACTAAGAATAGGTCTTAAGGTGAGTTGGCTCGGTGAGGTGTCGAGTGTGGGAATTATTTAAATTAAGATATTTAAATAATAAATATTGTGAAGATAATGAATTAATTAAATTAAATTAATATTAGTGGGGTGAATGGGGCCATGGCTAGGTGAATGTGATGAAGGTATTTATTTTTCGAGGGACCAAAGGGGAGTGTGACCTAATTTTAGTGTCTACATTTTCCCCTTTTGTTGTGTAGCTTGTATTAGTAAGTGATGCTAACAAAAATAAGATGTGGTTGCCCCATGTGTGGGTGAAGGTGATCTCCCTCAAACCAAGAATTGAAGAGGTAGAAGTGAAGAAGTTAGTGGTTTGATAAAAGGTGAATGAGATGAAGAGGAAGGTGAATAATGGGGAAAGAGAAAAAAGGAAAAAGGTCTACTCAGGTAATCTAGGTAATGGGAGGGTCAAAGGTAGTATATGATCAAATGCACACACACTTATAAACGCAGACGCTACCGAGGTTGAAGAGATGGAAAACTCTACATTGTCTAAGGTTGATAGGTTTATCAAACAAGGTTGGAGTGATTCCGAGTATCAAGGTGTAGGATATGGTCGGAAACACAACGATGGTCAGTGCGCAAGAACATTTAGGTATGTTCAAACAAGGACACCAAAGATAGGTCAAGATAAACGGTCATGGAAATAGGCTAGGTAAGGTCATTAGGTCAACAAAATAGGTAACAATGATCCGTAAGGTATAGTGAATACATGAGGTCAAAGGTCACTAACGAAATGTCAAAGGTTGGGTGCGGTAAAAAAAAAGATGACGGGTAGGGTAATAGGGTAAAATTTAGGGAAATGTGCAAGAGAGGGTGACCAATGCCATCAATGGTAACCGATGCTAGTAGAGGATAACCGACCTCGGTAAGGTAGGGCACACGACCAATGCGGTGAAGGTAAAACCGGTGTCGATTAGGTCAGGTTTATTATAAAAACAAAAAAATACATGTTTTTTGTTATTCATTTGTCATTTAGCGAAGTGAGAAAATGACAAAGAGAAGAAAAGAGAGAAAAGTGCTCGGATGCGAATGGTTGGTTGAGTTAGCGCTGCCGAAGCAATAGGTGATTGGTTGTTGAGAGGTAGTTCCATAGGATCGGTGGGCATGATTCGATTAGTTGGAGACACGGGGGAGATTTGGTGATGGCGAGAGGCCGGAGAGGGATCGAGCGAGGCCACCAATGCGTGGCTAGATGTGCCACCAAGATGATGGCAACATGATGAGGTAAGCATCCAACTCTAGTTGTATTTGGTTAGATAGATTAGATGAGTGGCAAATTGTTTTTGTGGTTTTTGTTTTGGGTGGGGGAAAAAAATTGAAAATGGGAGGGTAAAGTGGGTTAAATAGGAATGGGGAGAGAAATAAGTGGGAGAGGAGGGGAGGGGATGAGGTGTAAGGGAGGTGTAGGTGTTTTTAGGTGGGTAAAAGGGTCAAGGGGGGAAGTTTTTGAGAAAAGGGGGTTTGGGGTCACGGGTTTCACCATGACAGTGACCGGCGTCGGTCGGAGTTTGGCCGGCATCGATAGTGTGTAACAGTATCGGTCACTAAACAAGTGACCGATGTTGGGTAAGGGGTGACCGGGGTTAGTTAGAGAGAATCGGAGCGGCATCACCAGTTAGGTTTTGGGGGACAAGGGGCCAAAAGTGCCATAGGTTGGGTGATTAAGATGGGTAGGGGTAAAAGAGGTTGTTGGGAAATGATAGGGGGAAAGTATGGGTGTGATAAATGTAGATTAATGTATTGTTCGTATTGGATGTAGGGGAGAGATCAGCTACGTATGTGGGATAGGGTTCCACCCCTGCTCATGATAGTGCATGGCATAATGACCCCTAAGGAGCTGCAGCATGTGGAGGTGGTGGGCTTGAGTGGGGTTTGACGCTATCGGCATGCGGTCTGGAAGCCTAGTTTGATGGTTGCGCTCATCGATAGATGGGATTCCGTGACCAACACATTCCACCTACCGACAGGTGAGATTACAATCACCTTAGAGGACATGTTTAGGATTTTATGGCTACCCATATTGGGTATGTAGGTCTAATCTATCTCTTTCGAGGCCTTGGGTACTTGATGTTGATGGTGTTTTGCGAGGGGATGACCGAGTTGACATTCCATAGTGACAGCATTCGCTATGGAGAGATGTACCTAGCCCATCTGGAGGAGATGAGACTAGTAGTTCTATTGATGGAGCGAGTGTGCTACTTTGCTACTTTGCCTGTGCGAATGTAGAGGTGGACGTTTTCCCATATCATTTATGGGGTACTCCACAACATGATGATAGATCGAGACCCGCTTTACAGGCGCCAGCATTCATGGTGTGAGCTATACGAGGAGTTATGGGAATATGGATGGCTACACGGAGTTCATCCTATGATGTACATTTATACTTCATTGATGGGCTTATGATCACATCGTTTGTGTGTTGCGGTAGGGATTCCCCGAGAAGATGCATTCCCACCGAGATTGGTGCGGGTGGGGTATAGGTGATGGGTGCCTACTATTGGAGAGCAGAGATCAGACATGCCCACACATGATGTGGCCTATTTCTAGCGTTTATTAGAGGGGTTGTCTAGAGTGGACATCATATGGAGGCCGTATGTGGGATTCCCCTCATATAGGCATATACATGAGGAGCTAGCTGAGCTCTAGCTATTGAGATGGATATAGGGTTGCCATCTTTGGGGAGCACAAGATGGTCCCGCTTGACAAAGTCAGGTGATAGTTTGGGCTATTATAGGATGTACCTCTGCCCTTCCCGCAGCATAGGAGAGATGACGTGGAGAGGCCCTTACCTCTACCATAACCAGACGGTGCCCACGGGAAAGAGGAGTAGGTAGCAATTTGGAAGATAGATGATTAGGGTCACGAGACATGGTATAGATAGTGTTGGGTGGCCTATTTACGAGCCATACCACCTAGACCGGGGTAGCTAGATCTAGCCACCATCACGGTATAGAGACACCTTACGGGGGGTAGGTGGCTACTACGATTACCTAGTTGGGTATGGTGTAGACAAAACTTGTAAGCTCAAAGGTAGAGGTAGCGGAGCTACATATGCAGTGGCAGTATGTAGGCCCCGAGATGGCTAGTGGTGGGATTAGAGACGGAGAGGAGGATGCTTTCCCCAAGTGTGGGACTTGCAAAATGAGAAAGGAATCTCTAGTTTAGAGGTTGGTTCCTCAATTCCTCTGGTCATATTTATCACTTACAAGTTGCGAGGTCTATATTCCTAACCCTACCCTAAATTCCAGAGAGGAGACAGAGATAGAGAATGCAAAAAAGCTAAAACTAATGCTAATAGGTGATGCACCAAAGGAGTGGTGAGCATTTTTACTTTACTTGATTGACACATGATCCATAAAAATGCAACAAAGAACCTCATGCACAAAGCTGATAATTGTAATGAAGGATCGAAATTAACCAAACAACACGGGCGAGAGGATGAAAACTAATCACGGAGAAATTTTGTATTGTTATTTTAATCATCAAAATCACTTGCATTACAACACGAGAGGAAAAATAAAGTTGCAGCTCTTAGAAAAGGTCGATATTCCACCAAAATCACTTCCGAGGTGAGAAAGGGGACTGCGATACACAAAAAATGTTCCACCCTTTGAAAATGAGCCAAATCGGCTTTTACGGTGCAAGGGCGAGCCAGGAGAGAGAGAAACATGGGAAAACATGGGAAGGATTCAACCATTGACCAAAAATGCATTCAGCATGGGCATCCTTACAGACCCATCCCTGACATTTTTAGCCATGCTGGGAGAGAATGCGAGCCATTCTTCATTAAAAACGGTGGTTGAAACGTCATTTCTGCTCATCACCACGTGCCAGAGATGTTTTTGATTTTATCTCTCCAAAATCTATCAAAATGAAAAATTGACCTAGAATCTTGTAGAGAATTTCACCAGACTTTCCATTGATATAAAGAACGTGAAAAATGAGCTCTGGATCGAAAGTTATGGCCATTTGAAATTTTAGGGCAAAACAGGGCCAAATCGGGTTGGCGGGAAATTTTTTGAATTTTACCCCTTTTTGTCATTTGGGAAAATTTTCCAAAATTTCCCCATGCTCCACCACTCTAGGTGCCACGTGGTGGCATCTCATTGGCATGGGCCTTTCGGGGGAAAATTTTCCCAAAAACTCCATGAGCCATAACTTCAAAAATACATGGAGTTAGGAGGAAAACTTTACCTTTCTGGAAAGCTGAGAAAGAGCTCTATCCAATGGTGCCATTTCAGAAGGTTTTGAGTGCCTAAAAAGAAAAATATTATGACTGAGGCACAAGAGAGGGGAGAATGGAAGGAGTTAGCCACAAAAAATGAGCAGGGGCACATTTTGGATAACAATTTTGGCGACTCAGAGGGTCATCTGCACTTGGATGAAATTACCGTTACTGAAACAATCCATTGGGCATGGAGTCATTAAATTCTCTGTTTGGTACCCCAACTGACTAGAACGTTGCAAGGAGGAACATGGAATATCACCTGATGGAGCAAGGCCTACAAACACATTCCCAGGAACAGCAAGCTTGTGCCAAAGCACTTAGGGAAAGCAAAACTAACCTACAGCAAAACAATGTGCACAAGCACTTGGAGGAATGAAAACCTAAGCTAATATTTACAAGGTGGAGAATTTCCCTTTAGTAGCAATGCTTTAGATGGATCCCATTGACTGGAATCTATAGTTCTTTGCCATCCAATGAAGACAATTGGAAGGCATTGTTGTCCTTACACTTTGTGACCATGTATGGGCCACTCCAAATGGCATCAAATTTTGAATGCCTTCCGGTTTTTCTCTGTCTGCATCCCATTTTAACACTAGATCTCCAACTTGGAAGGATCTATTCTTGGCCTTTCTATCAAAGGTCTTCTTTATCAAAGCTTGATCCTTCTCCATTGCTTGGGATGCCTGATTTCTGATTTCTTGGAGCTCCATCAATTCTGCATATCTAACCTCCATGGGCTCAAACTCCAACAACTCCAACTGTTTCATGAGTTCCAATGTTGGCAACTCAAGAGACATGGGTAAAATTGCCTCTCTCCCATAAACAAGCTTGAATGGAGAGTTACCTGTAGATCTCTTGGGAGTTATCCTATCAGCCCATAAAGCTGATTTCAATTTAGTATGCCAAGACCTCTGATTTTCATCAAGAGTCCTCTAATGATCTTCAACAAGTTCTTGTTTGTAGACTCAGCCTAGCCATTACCCTAGGGGTAATAGTTTGATGAAGTACTTAGGTAGATCCCATTCTTGACAGCCCATTCAGTCACCTTGGACCCGATGAATGCCAATGCATTATCTGATATTATTGTAGTAGGTACACCAAATCTGGTTGTTATTCCCTCATAGAAGTCTAGGATGCTAGATTCATTTGCTTCCTTGAGTGCTACTGCTTCATCCACTTAGTGAAGTAATCTGTGGTTGTTAAAATCCACTTGTGCCCTTGGCTTGAATTGGGATTAATGACTCCAATGAAGTCTAAACCCCATTGCATGAATGGCTGGTCAACTGAAATTGGATGCAATGGAAGGGCAGCTAGCCTCTCTTTACCTGTGAAGAATGCACAATTCTTGCACCTCTTGATCCATGCATAACAATCATTGAAAATCTTGGGCCAATAATAGCCAGCCCTCATGATCTTTAGAGCTGTCACTCTTGGTGCAAAATGACCACCAGCTGGTCCACCATGGAACTCTTCCAACATCCTATGAATCTGATTTGTACCAATGCATCTCAGCAGTACTCCATTCACATCTCTTTTGAACAAGACACCATCAACAAGGGCATATGGGACAGCCTGCAATCTGAAGTGTCTTCTTTGGGTCTTGTTCATCTCTGGAGGGCATAGGCTGTGCTTAGGAAGTGCATTATACTTTGGGTCCAGCAAGGAGTGGGGACACCATTATTTTCCTCTTGAGTGCTTCCTTGCTCATGGTTGTCTTGCAACTTCAAAACAGTCTCTTTCTCATTGCATGCTTCCTTTTGCTTGCTCAAAATCAGCTGCTCACACAGTCCTTTTCCTCTGACCAACTTGGTGACCTTGATCTCTATGTCATACTCCATGACACGAGTAATCCAACCTGCTCTCTTTTCATTCAAGTCTTTGTTGAGGAGGAAGTCTTTAACTCCCGCATGAGAAACCAACAATTGGACCTTATTGTTTGAAACTAGATGCTTGAATTTCTTCAAGCTCCTGATTACTGCAAGAACATGCTTCTCAATGAAAGAATATCTCACCTCATAGTCCTCCAGGCTTTGGCTGAAGAAAGCAATTGGCTGCTCATCATTGTCCTTGTTCTGTTGTACCAAAATTGCAGAGATAGTATCATCACCCCCAAATGCATAGAGGATGAAATCCTTGGAGAAATCCGGGTTGATGAGAGTTGGGGCTTGAGAGATGGCTTCTTTGGTTGCTTCAAAACTCTCCTTGCCTTCTGCTGTCCATTTGAAAGCCATGCTTTTCTTTAACATCTTGGTGATGGGCTTGACAAGGGCTGCAAAATCTGGGACAAACCTCGAACAAAATTTATTCTCCCCAAGAAACTCTGGAGGGCCTTCTTGTGGCTTGGCAATGGTAGTGCTCTTATGGCTTCAACTCTTTCTGGATCAATTGCTAATCCTTCTTTGGAGACAATGTGACCAAGGAGCTTTCCTTCATGAGCTAAGAAAATACATTTTTTAGGATTCAAGGAGACTCCAAATCTTCTGCACCTTTGGAACACTTGTCTCAAATGAGAGAGGTGGTCTGCTATATATTTTTGAAAAAATAGTGATATCATCAAGATATATCAGCACTATGTTGTTAATCAAACCTTTGAACGCCATGTCCATTGCTCTTTGGAAGGTAGCTCGGCGTTGGACAGCCCAAATGGCATTTTCCTGTATGCATAAGTTCCCCATTTAGTTGTAAAGGCTGTCTTGAACTGATCTTCTTCCTTCACCATAATCTGATTATACCCTGAATAGCCATCAAGTAGTGAAAACCTCTCGGAGCCAGCAACAACTTGTAAAATCTGCTCCATGGAAGGAAGTGGATAATGATCCTTGAGAGATGCTCTATTCAAATCTCTGAAGTCAACACACAATCTGATTTCCCCACTCTTCTTTTTGACTGGAACCAAGTTGGCAACCCAACTAGAATGCTTGATAGGGAATATGATTCTTGATTCTATCAACTTATTCAATTCTTTTCTCATGAGAGGCTCCATGTGGGGGTTGACTGGCCTTTGTTTTTGCCTGATGGGCTTAGTATTTGGATCCAATTCAATGGTGTGTTGAGCTAACTCGGGATTGAAACCTTTCAAATCTTCATAGCTCCAAGCAAACACATCAGGGAATTCTTGACAAAGTTGTATGAACTCATACCTTTCTTGCTCAGTTGTCATCTTGCCAACTTGGAGTGATTTGCCTTCTCTACCGAGATGGACTTTGAATCTTCTTCCCCTTCACTTGGATGTTTGCTTTCTCCTTCCTAAAGCTGATCATTAGGATTGAAAATGGACTCCAAAGTAATAAGCCCCTTTGGTAGTTTGTTGGTTCTCAGCTGCACCACTTGGTCACCATCTTCTGCTGCTCTAACTTTTCCTGATTTTTGGTGAGAATTCAGCCTCTTCTTCAAGAAATGGATGATTTCTTTGATCATTTTCAAACACTTGCCAACTTACATTGTTATCGGCTTTGAAGGCCTCACAATCACATGGATGTTTGGTTGTACCTTGTCTTTTGAATGCTTTCAACAATGTCAAAGGCTGCCCAGCTGCTGCTGCAAGCCTGTCGGTGACTTGGTTCTCTTTTCTAGGAATGGATTTTATGCTAAAGCCCTCAAAATCTTCAATGAGGTCCCACACCTGTTCTTGTAGCACTTGAGTAGATTATTCTTGACTTGACATGCTGCCCCTTAACTTGGTTGACAATCAACTCTTTGTCACCAAAGACTTGCAAGTTCTTTATCCCTCTTTTGATTGACCAATGCAGTCCTTGCACCAAGGCTTCATATTCGGCAGTGTTATTAGAGCATGCAAACTGAAATCTAAAAGCTGAATAATACTTAACTCCTTGAGGTGAAACCAGCATGGCTCCCCCTCCTGCACCTTGTCTACTCCTTGATCCATCAAAAAAAAACTGCCATACCTCATTTTCATCCTTGTGGTCTGGCTTGGTGATGCTAGGAATAGGCTGATTTTCTTCATGCATGCAATAGACTCCTAACTCAGATTCTTCTATTTCTTGATAAGGATCAAAAGCATGCACCTTGCTTTGCCCATTCATCAAGAGTTAGATCTGGGATACTTCCTACCTTGGTGTCAGCTTCATCAGTGCTTGGGTGATCTTCTTGATCAAACGCTGAACAATTGGCATTAATCTGACTTGGAGTGTAAGGCTCAATGTGAAAGTTTGCAATAGGTTCAGACCTGATTGTGGCTTTGGTTCCATATCTTGTTCTAAACAACATGTGTGACCAATCAGCAGACAAGTAACCTCCAATCTTAGTTGTGAAATCCCTTGACAAACATAGGGCAAAGAGTGGTGGAAGGTCTATTACTGAGACATCTTGCAAAACAACCACGTTGGGACAGGCATGCAAAGTAAGACTCAAGTTTTTAATCACTCAACTATTATTCTTGCTTTGTCCCATCAATTGTACCACCCCTTTGGATATGGTTTCATACTGAATTCCCAACTGATCAGCTATTTGCTTGGGCATTACTGAACTACTTGCCCCGGAATCAATCATGCAATTGTGTACTAATTGGTTCCCAATGATCAATGAAACATAGAATGGAGGGGGCTTCAACATCTTACCTTCGTTGTCCTCCATGATTCCCCTCAGGTTGGGCAGCATTTGTGAGCACCTTCTCTTGCATTTGGACTTGCTGATTTGAAGTTGACCGAGTCCTTCATGGCAGCTTGTAGCAAATCTCTTTGGCCTAGGATAGATAGTGATTCCCACATTGATATGTTTACATTTGTCTTCTTCATCTGATCAATGATATTGAATGGGGATGAAGTATCCTTTTGTTGTCCCTTGGCTTTGCCTACACATTCATCCCTTGTATATGGGCAGCAACAAATGGCATTTGAGTTGGCCTAGGAAGCTGTTTTAGGCAGTCCTTGTGTGCTTGGGATTGCATTTTGCTTGCCAATAGTTTGTGGAGTGTAATGAGAAGGTCATGAATTACTTGGGGCCAATGATTTGTTCTTCACCCAAATTTCTCCTCTTTGACCTTGTGTTGGCTGCTGACACTTTGGGAAACTATCAGTTCATGCAAAAATCTTCTACTGCCCGGTTTACAAGTGTGGTATCATTTGGAGCTGATTCTTTCTTTGGAATGTTTCTTGTTGCTGGTCATTTCTTTGACTACCTTCACCCTCCACACCAGTTGTTGTCACCATTAATGCTTGATTCAAGGCACCGTTGAAGCACATGGACTGGTTATGAGGTTCATTGCATGGGAAACACCAATCATACTCTTGAGCCATATTGTTTTGTACTGGCACTAATGCTTTAGAGGCAGATGTAGCATTGGGATTATAGGGCTGAAATGGTCTATTGGCAGGAGGCCTTGCTTGATTTAGGTTTGCAGCTGGATTGGGTGGTCTTTGGGGTTGATATGGCTGCTTGTTAGGCTGAGCTTGAGGCTGGAAGGAAGGTCTAAAACCTTGAGCTTGTTGCCTTTTGAGTGTAACCAGCTCATTACCTAGATTTTGCAATTGCTTCATGACTTCTTGAAGTTCATTTGAGGCACTAGAAGATGAAGTGGAAGCTTCACTTGAATTTTGATTTCTAGGAGTGGGAATAGAAGCTAAATTAGGCACTTGGCTAGTACTTGGGCTCTCTAAACTTGGAAATAATGGCATTGGAGGCCTAGGAGCTAGCTTGCAGCTTGAATCAAACAATTTTCAGCTCTAATGGCAATGCTATAAGCAATGGGGATAGTTGTGCCTCCCATGGACTGAATTAACATAGAAATATCAGAATTTAAAGCTTTAAGGTAATAAAGAAAAGCACCTTCTGCTGTTGGCCTGACTGCCATTGGAATTCTCTCCCAAGTCCTTTGAAATCTGAAATTAAAATCAGTCAGTTGCTCATTGGGAGCTCTTTTGATAGTTGTCATTTGCTCAAAAGGGACAAGTTGTCTCCCTTTTCCCCAAACTTGCTCATGGAGGGCTATACATAGCTGATTCAATTTTGAATAGAACACTGAGGCAAGACTCTCTGAACCATTGCAAAGCTTTCCCTTTGAATGAAGATGCGGCGGTTTGCAACAACTTGCATCTCATTGATCTCATGGATTGCACAAATGTTAGCAATATCCTTAACATGATCACGGGAGTGGTCTGATTTTCTCCAGTGAAGTATGGAATGTTCTTCATCTTATTTGGGATTGGATTTTGTGCATTGAGAGCAAGTGGGCTGCTGCCAGTGAAATTGACATAGGGGTTGTTTTGTGCCATTCTGATTGGCCTTAGAACCCTTGTTGATTGAATGAAAGGCCTACCAGGTGGAGGAGTTGAGAGAGTTCTATTTGGTGGAGATGGAGACCTTTGGATTCTCCTCCCACTTTGCCTTATTCTTGGAGATAATTGTAGATATTCAAACAACACCTCTTCTTCTCCAGCTCTTGACCTTGTAGTGATTCTTCTCATGAGTTTTCAGGTCTGCACTGCTAAAACCAGCTGATTCTTCTTCCTTGGAGTCACCAGATGTGTAATTTATAGCTCTTTTAAAGCAAGAAACTTGCAACAAATGCACATCAATTTTGTTGCAATGAAGATGAAGACTCTAAGGTCCCACCGGGTGTGCCAAAACTATTGTTGCAAATCAGCAGCACCCCCTGGATGTTGATCAGATTTCTAGTTTGATCATACTAGCATCCAGTGTGATTGCACAACATTGAATCCTTTCCCCAAGTGTGGGACTTGCAAAATGAGAAAGGAATCTCTAGTTTAGAGGTTGGTTCCTCAATTCCTCTAGTCAGATTTATCACTTACAAGTTGCGAGAGGTCTATATTCCTAACCCTACCCTAAATTCCAAAAGAGACGAGAGATAGAGAATGCAAAAAGCTAAAACTAATGCTAATAGGTGATGCACCAAAGGAGTGGTGAGCATTTTTACTTACACAGATTGACATGATCCATAAAAATGCAACAAAGAACCTCATGCACAATTGATAATTGTAATGAAGGATCAGAAATTAACCAAACAACACGGGCGAGAGGATGAAAACTAATCACAGAGAAATTTGTATTGTTATTTATCATCAAAATCACTTGCATTACAACACACACGAGAGGAAAAATAAAGTTGCAGCTCTTAGAAAAGGTCGATATTCCACCAAAATCACTTCGAGGTGAGAAAGGGGACTGTAATACACAAAAAATGTTCCACCCTTTGAAAATGAGCCAAATCGGCTTTTACGGTCAAGAGGCGAGCCGGGAGAGAGAAACACGTGGGAAAACATGGGGAAGGATTCAACCATTGACCAAAATGCATTCAAAAAGCATGGGCATCCTTACAGACCCATCCCACGACATTTTTAGCCATCTTTGGGAGAGAATGCGAGCCATTCTTCATTAAAAACGGTGGTTGAAACGTCATTTCTACTCATCACCACGTGCCAGAGACATTTTCAATTTTCTCTCTCCAAACTCCATCAAAATGCAAAAATTGACCCTTGGAATCTTGTAGATAATTTCACCAGCTTTCCATTGATATAAAAAACGTGAAAAACCGAGCTCTGGATCGAAAGATATGGCCATTTGAAGTTTTAGGGCAAAACAGGGCCAAATCGGGTTGGCGGGCAAAAATTTTGAATTTTTACCCTTTTTGTCATTTGGAAAATTTTCCAAAATTTCCCCATGCTCTGCCACTCTAGGTGCCACGTGGTGGCATCTCATTGGCCGTGGGCCTTTCAGGGGAAAATTTTCCCAAAAAACTCCGCCGAGCCATAACTTCAAAAATACATGGAGTTAGGAGGAAAACTTTACCTTTCTGGAAAGTTGAGAAAGAGCTCTATCCAATGGTGCCATTTTAGAAGGTTTTGAGTGCCTAAAAAGCAAAATATTATATATGAGGCACAAGAGAGGAGAATGGAAGGAGTTAGCCCAAAAAATTCCAATGACATTTTGTATTGAGTATCGGCTTTATGTGTCGATGATTTATTTTGAGATAGACATGATGGGATATCCACGTATATTGTATGGAGATTCACATTTATTTATATGATGAGATACATGAGATTCCTGATGATTTGTTGGTGTTGTATGAGAATTTTAATTTTTTGTCATGATATGGATGGAAACTTAGGTGAGTGAGGCATGATGGAGTCAGGTTGGTTTAGGCATGGATCGGGTTAGGTCTTAGGCATGGATTGAGTCAGGTCTTAGGCATGGTTGTGTTTAGGCAAGTAGTTTAAAAGTTGTGATTCATTATTTTGTGCAATGAATAATAAAATGTTTCATGTGTGAGATGTGTTATAATATACACATGATGATGGTAGAGAAATGGTAGTCGTAATAAATGTATGTTGTGTTGATGATAAAAATGTGTTGCAACTTGTTGTTTGTGTGGTTTAATTTCCAATTCTGTGATATAAAAAGGAAACTACGTAGGGGAAAAATGTGATTTTAGGAAGATGAAAAGATGGATTGGTTAGGGTAGAGAGTGGCCGAGCTAACCTCCAAGGGCCCCATGCCCTCGAGTGCTGCCTACATAGTCCCGGTGAAAAGGGACCTCAGGCTGATGTAGTTCTCCCATAAGCTAGGGAAGAATATGAGGGGGTATGAAAATGAGTTGGTAGGTTTTAGGCATGTTGTGGGTTTAGGTCTGTTAGGTGTGTGAGTGGGTTATAGGTAAAATGATATAGGTGATGATTGTGGCAAAAAAGAAGAAGATTACCCCAAAGGTAAGTGTCGAGGACCAAATCCTGTATAAGGTAATCAAAATGTAAATAACATCATTTAAAAGATAAGAGGAGGAAATAAAGCCACCTGATTGGTTAGGATCATACCAAGTAGATCATACCTTGGAGGAGGTGATGAATGTAAGACCCTAAAGACATTACATGATTGATTGTTCTAAGGTGAAAAGTAGTCACATGATCACCAAATATCTTGGTTTCCAAGAGGTCCCTTGAGGCGGTAGGAAAGGGGAGTGGGAATGGTGAGAAAAGTGAAAGGTGGTTAAATTTTATATGATATGTGGTAGCATGCTCTTTGGGCAAGAGATCCGAGGTCACAATGGGCAAGTCCATGATGAAAAGTCTTCTGTTTTGACTTGTATTTGAGATAGACTGATCGATGCGGGAAGTCTATATGGGATGAGGAATTTAACTCCTTGAGGTCTTCATGAAGTTGATCGATGTGGGAAGCTTCAAATTCTCTCATTTTTTTTTAGGCTTTACATAGCTGTCCTTCGAGGGAGTAGTCTATTTACAACAATGATTTCGAGAGGAAGATGTCCTTTTGAGGGAGTCATCTTTTTGTTAGAAGTTTGACTCAAGGAGTTGGGTCCCATGTGGGTCTTTGAAGTCATGGACAAGACCAAGGTGAAGAATAGGATTCTTGTTCAAAAAGTAGGGTGAAATGACCATGGGATCTCATCTAAAGGTAGATGAAAAGTATCCATGAGAATCATGTTATGTGCAAGCACCGTGGTACACATATTCAAGAGAAGATGACAAGTGATGAGTACTCACATGATTCTTGTTTAATCATTGGTGAGGATGTAGGAAGTGGGTAGCGCTCAAGGGATGAGCATGGAAAGAGGAAAAAGGTGAGGTAGGACTATAGGTCAATAGTAGAATGGTTGAAGATGCAAGGCATTAAGGGGCTCAGGTTTGGGTTTACCATCGAGTGAAGATAAATGATAAGCACCTGATCCATAAGTATGAGTCACGATGTATGGTCCAAGCCAATTAGGAGAAAATTTTCCTGTTTACTTTTTTTTCTTTGGTTACGTGTTGATTTTCTTTTAGGACAAGGTCACCAACTTGGAAGGTTCATTCATGGACACATTTTTTTCATAGGCATGTTTGATACATTTTTGGTAAACTTGAAGGTGATCAAGAGCGTTAAGATGATGTTCATCTAATAACTCAAGTTGTGCTAAATGGTCCTGACAAAAGTCATCATCATTGAGCATGTCATGGAGAGAAATGTGGAGTGAGGGAATCTAGACTTGAGAGGTAGAACAGCCTCGTACCGTAGACTAGAGAAAATGGTGTGGCGGCAGTGGAAGTGTGAATACTAGTGTGGTATGCCCATAGGGCAAAAGGAATGTGTGTATGCCAATCCTTCCCAGTATCATTAACCACTTTCATGAGAATTTTGTTTAGGTTTTGTTAGTGGATTGGCTTGGCCATTGGTTTGTGGGTAATAAGGTGATGAGAAACTTAGCTGAATGTCGAAGGCATCGCAAATTTTTCACAAGGTTTTTTTTTGAATTGTTTTCCATTATCAGTGATGAGGTGATGAGGAACACCAAAGTGACAAATGATGTGATGATTGATGAACTCACATATTTTCTCAGCTTTTGTGGAGATGAGTGGTATGGCTTCCACCCATTTTGTGTAGTATTCGGTAGCGGTGATGATCCATTGATGTCATTGGGAAGAATGGGGGTTAATCTCTCTCGACAAGATCCAAACCCCATTGAGAGAAGGGCCAAAGGTCACGGGTGACCTGTAAGGCATGACTGGGTGTATGATGAAGGTTGGCATGTTGTTGGCATTTTATACAACGTTTGACATAGTCACAACAATCATGGTTAAGGGTCAGCCAGTAATAGCCTAGGATGAAGGATACGCTTAGCACAAAACAAGGCCACTAAAGTGACCTCCACATATGCCATCATGAACTTCCTTAATGGTATAAGGAATTTAGAACTTGTGAGGCATCGTAAGAGAATACCATCAAAGCCACACTTATAGAGGAGGCCCCCATGATGACATAACGAGAGACCTTTTAAGGAAGGCATGTTGTCCATTACGGGTGAGATCAGGAGGTAAGATGGAGAGAGAAAGATAGTTGGAATATTGTTTATACCAAAGGTCACTCGGGTCGGGGGTAGTGGTTCTAATAGAGTAAACATTTGTGAGGTAAATAAGAGGGTGATTGGAGTTGTACGGTGACAAAGATTTTAGAATCGGTGGGTGAAGTGGGTATTTGAGAAGCCAAAGGCCATGGTGTCTACAAATTTGTTGGTTGAACGAGGGATGGTTTGCAAGGCGTAACGGTCAAAGGTGGTCAAAAGTATGTCCACATGATGTTTATACTTTTGAAGTATCTTTTACAACATTGGTATATACCATTGACTTGGTTTACAACCAATTGAGAATCACCAAAGATGTTGATTGATTTGACATCTAGGGCATAGGCGGCTTGGAGACCTAATACGAGTGCTTCGTATTCAAAGCAATATTGTTTGTGCAATCAAAATCAAGTTTGAAAGACAAAGGCATGGGCTCACCATCAAGTGGAATGAGGATAATACCAGCCCCACCCCCATGCTGACACTTGGAACCATCGAAGAAGAGTGTCATTTGGTAAGGGGTTCATCCAAGGAAAGGGTAGCAATTGACTCATCTGGAAAGTCAAAATTAGAGGGTTGATCCCTGTAATAGTGTGCATTTAGCCAATTGGTCGGTGATAGCTTGCCCTTGATGGAATTTTGATGAATGAATTTGAGGTCGAGGTCAACTAGAAGCATAAGCCAGTGTGTGGCACGCTGATTTTGGTAAGGTTTGGCATACATGAAGTGTAAGGGGTCGGTGTTGGTCACAACATAGGTTTTGTGGTTGAGTAGGTAATGGCGGAGTTTGGTGGCAATGAAAACTAAGGCTAAAAAAATTTTTTCGGGATGGGTGTATCGGGTTTCATAGTCCAAAAGAGTATGGCTTATGTAATAAACCACCTGCTCCTGTGTTGTTCATCGCGATGAGTGAGCATGGCTCCCAAGGAGTGATTAGTAGTTGAGATGTATAGGTAGAAAGGTTGATCATCTTTAGGTGGAATGAGTACGGGTGGTTGGAGAAGGTATTGTTTTAGGGCCTCAAAAGCTTTGTGGTAGTCATCATCCCATTTAAAGGAGACATCCTTCTTGAGCAGATGATGAAATGGTTGGCACCGATCAGATAATTGTGAAATGAAATGGTGAATAGACTACAACTTACCTTGTAGGCTATGAAGTTGTCTAAGGTTAGTGGGTGGAGGCATTTGAGAATGGCCTTGACATTTAGTAGGGTCAACTTCTATACCACATAGGGAAATGATAAAGCCCAAGAGTTTTCCTGAGAGGACCATGAAGATGCACTTCTTAGGCTGAAGGTGAACACAATATTTAATGAGATGGTCAAAAATGGTTTTTAGGATGGCAAGGTGCTCGGAGTGGCATTTAGATTTGGCCAAGAGATCATCCACGTAATCTTCCAATATACGATGCATGATATCATGGAAGATGTAAGTCATAGCCTGTTGATATGTGGCACTAGCATTTTTAAGGCCAAAAGGCATGACTCGGTAGTAGAAGGTCCCCAAGGGGTGATGAATGTGGTTTTATGTTGATCCTCTGGGGCAAGTAGGATTTGGTTATAACCCGAGAAGCCATCCATGAGTGATAGCATCTCGTGACCAGTGGTAAGGTCAACCAGTTGGTCAATACCAGGTAAGGGGAAGTCATCTTTTGGGTAGGCTAGGTTGAGGTCATGGAAATCCATGCAAATGTGGAGTCCCCTATCACCTTAGTGATAGGGACAATGTTAGAAATCCAACGAGGATAATCAATGGGTAATATGAAGGAAAATGGAAAGAAGGCATTGAAGTTCTTCTTTGATGAGAAGGGCAATGTGAGGGTGCATTTTCCTTAGCTTTTGTTTGATGGGTTTGGCATCGGGAATGGTTATGATATTGTGGACCACTATGGTGGGGTCAATACTGGGCATGTCTGCATAAGACCAAGAAAAAGCAGTGGTTATGATCTTTGAGAAAAGAAGTGATGGCTTCTGTTCAAGCAACATCCAAAGATTGGCCGATCTTTAGGATGTGCGGGTCATCCTGAGTATGAATGTTGATTTGATAGTCGATTCATTCAACATGGTTTACGTCTTAGAAGGTAATGACCGATGAATATATGAGTCTTCTGCACCAAGGTAGGTGAGTATAGATTCATCATCCTGACATTGAATGACATGTTAATTGAAGGTGTATCATCATCGATCATTTAGAGGATAGGAAGGGAAGAGAGGAAGGAGCCTCACCCTCGCGTTGATAAGTCAAAGGCCCCAATGAAATGGTGTTTATGAAAAATTTTTTTAGGAGGGATAGATTCTGGATCCATCGACTCCATCGGCAAAGGTGGTGATGAAGGTGGAGCGGGTGAAGAAGGTGGAGAAGGGTTGATGTCCTTGATGAGTTCAATGTGGGCCTATTTGGTAGGTGGTTCAGAAAACCGATACCACTATGGTCATTATGTTTGTGGGTGGTACATGGAATAATGGTATGGTGGCCTTGCTCATAAAATCCAAAACCAAAACCCTTCCACACACATCGGTGTAGGAAGGTGTGGGAAAAATGGTGATTGGTGAGAGACTGGAAGTCAGTGGAAAATGGGTGGGTTTTGTGATGGTGGTTGGGTGTGTATGTGGTAGTATCAAGTCCCCCATAGGTGAGACTAGTATGAAGATGAGGAGGACCATAAAGGAGGCATTCTCCTATGTGGTGATCATAGCGTGAGGGTGTTGGTGAAGACTTCCATACTCTTGTGGAGTAAGGAATGTGTTGACACTATATATAGGCGGTATTCCCCAGAGTGAGGTTGAAAAACACCTTCCAAGGGATCGGTGGTTGGTATGTGGGTAGCGGGAATAGATGATGTGTGGAGGTCGATGCGGAGGTGGAGTTAGTGGATGGGAGACCGATGGGTTGGCCATGGAGGTTGTGGGTGGTAGGAGTGGGGAGGTATGTGTGGTGGAGGTGGTGATGGTATGGTGGTAAGTGGAAGTAGAAGTGTAGGTGAAGTGAAGTAGGGTTGTGGAGGTAGATGCCTTAATGGGTATAAGCACATCATTGGGTCGGTAAAGCATGTTACATGTTTTAAAAGGTGATGGATCAGCTGGAATAGTATAGGTGTGTCCTTCATGTTCAAACTTTACACAACGATGCAAAGTGGAAGGAACGCAACCCATGACATGAATCTAGGGTCTGCCAAGTAACAAGTTATATTGAAATTCCCCTCCAAGACGTAAATAATTCTGGAATAGTGTGGGGGCCCATGTGAATGTGGAGGATGATGGTGCCTAATGTAGAGGTGATAGCATCATTGAATGAATGCAACATGACAGGATGTTTATGCATGTAATTGTCAGGTATGCGCATTTGAGTGAATGCATGGGATGAAATGATGTTAATACTAGCACCCCCATCAATCATTACACATCATACATATATATCATCGATGTGGATAGAGATGAAGAGGGTTGGGTCTGGGTCATCTATTTGGTGTGGTGTGATCTCTTCCTCTGAGAAGCTAAGGGAGGCTATTTGGTGAGTAGGGTGAGGTGTGGATAAAGGTGGTAATTTGGTGAGAGAGGCTACATGATGGGGTGTGATAATGGAGGCTACGGGTGTAGGGTCATTGGGTAAAACCTCAATAGATTGAAGAACCTCCATGAGAGCTTGACGATGGGATTCGAGGTTTGGATGAGGTCATATAAGGACATTTTGAGGGGAGATTGGTGTAATTGTTTGAGCATGGTGTGATGTGTGACCCCATTAGAAATAGGGTATGTGGGTCCATGGATAGTAATCTTAGGTGTGGGTGCTAGATGGTATGTTGGGTATAGGATTGGTTGGTGGGTCAGTTGCCTTTTCTTTACCTTTATCCTTCTGAGCATGGGTAGTAACGTGGATCATGTTGATCTGAGGGGAGTTGGAAAATGGAGAAGGTGTAGGGTGAGTGGTATAATGACATGATGGGAAAAACCTACGGAGGAGAAAACCCTGTGAGGTGAGCTGGGTGCAATGACATTTGGGTGATGGTGTGGCAAGTTCTCTGATGTGAACCATGTTAATTTCAAATCTTGGAGGTGGTTCTAGGAGCTGTGGTGGTGGAGGTCATGGTTGTTGAGTGGGAAATGAAGGAAGGACTATGGGAATGGGTGTCGGTGAAGTAGTGTCCTCATCGAGAAGGTCATCATCATCAAAGTTGGCTTCCAGAGGACACAACTAGATAAGGATGGTTTTCAAGGCCTTGCAGTTCTCCACATCGTGCCCTGGCACATGATGGTAGGCACAAATTTTAGTGTCATCAAACCCTTTTGGCTTGGGTTTGAGGGGGTCATAAGGTCTGAGTGGTGGTAATGTGATAACAGAAGTCTCAAGGAGGTTGGTTAATATTTTGGCATAGGACCCCGCTAGTGGATCGCAATGGGAAGTGAAAGTGGGTTTGGGTGTAGGTATGGCTGATTGTTGAGGAATGGTCCTTGCAGGAGGGGGAGTGGGTTGAGCCATGGTTTTGGGTGCTGGAGTAGTCTTGGGTGTTGGTCATGTTTGTTTGGGTAGGGGTATGGTAGATGAATGGGTAGGAGGGTGTATGGTTGCTTTGACTACCTTATTGGAGGGTGTGGATTTTTGTTTTTGGGTTGCACCTTCTTGGGTAAAGGTGATATGGGTGTATGAGATCTAGAGGGAAAAGTAGATGGGGGAAGAGGGTGAGTTACCCATGGGGATAATGGAGGTGTTGTGAAGGTAGATGATGTGGGTCGAGCAGGGGGTGTGAGAGACAGAGACTGAAGTGTAGTGGGTAATGAAGAAGTTGTGGAGGTTATTGGAGGTATGGGTGGTAAAGATGTGCAGGTGTAGGTGTAAGTCATGTCGGGTGCACTTGGGTAGGTTAGAGGTTTGCGAGGAAGGAGTGGGCTGTTGTGTTTTTGGTTTATTGATGGGTGGAAGTTTCTTAACCGTGTTGGGAAGCTGAGGTCCTAAGACGAGATGGACATGACCAGTGCAAGTGTGATTGGCGTAGCTGAGGTATGAGTTCTATGGGTTTGGTTCTTTTGTTTGGGTGCCGAGTAGGTGTGGTGTTGACTTTGGAGGATGTAGCTAAATCCAGTTTGATAGGTGGATGAGTAAGGCTGGTGGTTGGGGTGACCCCTAAGGTAGTGATAGGTTTAGTCGAGGAAGATGATGTATGTGTGGGTTTGGATTTAGATGTAGGTTGGGTTATGGGTAAGGGTATGTGTTGAGTTATGATGGGTGTCATGGAAGAAGTTGTGATAGAGGTGGTTGTGTTTGGTTGGATTGGTTGAAATATTTTTGGATAGATAGTGGAAGTATCAAGCAAGTGACATCTACATTTGTGTTGAAACAGGAAGCAAAAGATGCCCCCACAATAAGGCTCTATCCACATAATCTAGTGATCGCCAAAATGTGAGAATGACACATGTCTGTAGGTGATGTTGATGAGGACCCAATGGCTATTCCCGTAAAATGTGTCTTAGAGATGGGAAATTCATTAGCTTCAGCTTCCGTGGGTAAGAGAGCCAAAAGTAGGTCTGCAGGATCTTGGGTAGCTGATGGAGAATGCTCACCAAGAGGCAAAGGTATCTCTATTGGGTCTGTGATAGGGGAGGAGATGATGGGTGCTCCTCTATGGGTGGAGGAGATGATGGGTGTGGAGGAGATGGTGGATGATGGGTGCTCCTCTGTGGGTGGAGGAGGTAAACAAGTATCCTCCATGGAGTGAAGAAGTATTGTGGGTGTCGGTTCCCTAGGTGGAGAAGCCAAAGGTGAAATGGTCTGATGTTAGTGAAGAAGGCTCCTCCATAGGTGAGGAAGGAGGTGAAAGGTGTTCCTCTATGGGTGGAGGAATAGGTGAGGTAGGTTCCAATGTGGAAGGAGGATTTTGGGCTAGAATCTCCTCTATGGAAGGAATATGGGGTAATTGGGAAGCAACAAGTGTGTCACTAAAAATAGCATGGACCTCGTGGGTATGGCTATCATGAGTTGAGGTCTCACCGGTTTGATTAGATGAAGGGGCATGATTGGGAAATGGTTTCTTGAAGATGTGTAGGTTTTGTTGGTAGGTGTGTTAGGATTATCCATGGTTAACTCACCTTTCTTGAGCATTTCTTGGACAATATTTTTGAAAGTGATGTAATTTGCCATCACTATGACCCTTTACTCGATGATAGTTACAGAAGTCATGTTCTTTATACCATGTGGGCATGGGGCGAGAGGGTCAAAACCAGTGTGTGGTTTTATAGGTGGAAGGGTGATGGCCCCAACTTTGATGAGCTTTTCTAAGATAGAAGAGTAAGGCTCCCCAATTGGGGTGTATTTCCATTGTTCTCATCTGAATTGAAAAGTCTGGATGGGTGAGAGATTAGATGAGGGGGTAGCCTGATTTGATGGAGATGAGAGCTGACCGGCTTTGAGTACCACTACATTAGCGGTGCCCTTGGCCTTTGAATAATTGTTTTGTGGTTTGGAAGAAGAAGAGGTATCATTTGACTTGAATGCCAAATTTTTATTGCGTAATTGGATTTTCTTCTCTTCGATGGCCCGAATCTCTAACTTTCGTGCCATGGTGAATGCTTCATCAAATGTTGGAAAGTTTGAACCTGTAGGGTCGGTGAGATATGTCTAGCACAAGCCCATGTGAAGAGCTCGATGAGTTCTATTTGTGGTAGTTGGAAGGTGAGTTGATTGATCAAAGCTACACGCCCAATGAGTGACAAAATATGTGATAGATTCATCCTCATACTGACGTGGAGTATAGGTCAGTCATGGTAACCTTCTTGATGATATTGATGGAGAAGTGATCCAAGAAGGCTTGGGCTACCTGATTAAATGAAAATATAGAGTGTCTAGGTAACCCACTATACCAATCTAACACAGGTCCAATCAGAGACATGGGAAAGGTCCTTAAGAGTAAAGCATCATCGTGAGTGATTAAGTAGCACCCATGTTTGAATGACCACAAATGTTGTTGTGGGTCTTCCTTGCTATTGAAGTGGTTGAATTTAGGCATCTCCCAATGCATGGGGTATGGATGAATAGGAATGGATGGGTGGATGGGCTCATTACAAATTTCATCATAGGTGAGAGTATTGTGGGAGCCAGAAACCGATGCCTCTAATGTTTGCATCTTATCCATCATCAATTTGATTAGGTCATTGGTAGGTTATGATGATTGGGTGCCTCCTGTAGCATAAGAGGGTTGGTTTTGGGCATATAATGAGGGTGGCATTCTAGTATATGGTGCTGCCGTGTAGGTAGATTGAGAAGAAGGTAGTGAAATAGGGGGTATACCCAGAGTGAATAATAGATGAAATGGAGAGGCTACTGATAGTATGATATATGGAGGTGGAAGGGTCATGGTAACCCTAGTGGAAATGGGGGCTAATGATTGTGGAATGGAAAGGACCACATTTTGAAAAGGGGTAGAGGTCACCGACACCGGAGGTGGTAGTGTAGCTATGGGTATATGCGAGACATTAGGGGTGGATGAGGTTGTGTTTTGGGTGGTTTTCAAAGGTATGGTGGATGTGGTGGGTGTCATGAGATATAGCAGATGCGGCAGTCATAGTGGGTATAGGCCCTAGCTGCGAAATGACTAGGGGTAAGGTAGATGTGGGCAAAGCATGGAGCCGATGGGGCTGACATAGAGTGGGAGAGAGTCGGGGGATAGATATGGGCATGTCATATATCAACTGACCCGAGGCATCTCGAGTGGATGAGTGGGAAAGGTAAAATTACAAGGTGGTAGGGTTTTGGTCAAGGAGTCATGTGAACTCCTCATCTCCGTAGTGATAGTGATAGGTTGGATAGGATCCATGGCGGGTGATAAAATGGAAGGTGGTGAAGGACTAGGTGGGAGTGGTTGACAACTGGCATGGAATACGAGTGTGCTTGCTTGTCTTTGGGTCAAGCACCATGTGAACCAGTACGATCAGGTTAGGCCGCTTCTCTGTAAATGACATAGAAAAATAGCAAGAACAAGTGAAACAAGTGGTAAAAAGTGGACTAGGTACCAAATGTTGGCTAGAAAGTGACACAAGATAACCGATGCCGGTTAGGGTAAACCGGTAAACCGACGTCGGTTAGGGGTAACCATGCCGGTCACTATGGGAAATGGACAGTGAGTCAAAAACAAGGTATAAGGTCAAATCTGATAGGTATGCCAAACCTGATGAGTTTTACAAGGTCAATGGGAATGATAATAGTGACAGGGACTCTGAAAAGTTGAAGAAGGTGAATAAATGTCCTTTTGGGTAGGTTAACCAAAATGACAGTGAACCGACATGTTGGTTGGGTATAACCGATGATGGTCAGGGGGTAACCGACGATGGTCTGCTGGACCGACACCGGTCACTATGAAATTGAAACAATGATGAAAGAAAATGGTTGTGAATTAAAATATGATGTGGAATCAGACCCAAAATTCTGAGAATGATGAGAATATGGTCCAAGCACACTCAGATGAAGCTAGAATACACCAACTATGATGAGGAGCATGCAAGGATAAACAAGAAGAATGAAGAATGTGACCTCTCACCTCAAAATGCAAGCCAAGTAGAAACACTAAGAAAAATGTGATCCTAAGAGTGCCTTTTCTATTATGTTTGTTTAGCTTATGCTATTTAAGGACTGACTCATGAACTGTAGAATAGAATTTTTTGGTGAGGATGGCTTCCTACAAAGAAGGAGATCTAAAAGGTGAGGTTTTAGGTATGTTATGGTGGGGGTGGGCTTCACTCTAAAGTATGACTCGAACAGAGCAGTGAGCTAGGGAGTACCTACCAATCCTCATATCAGTGTGATCATTGACAAGCATTCCCAGAAAGATGTTGTTTAAGAATATGTATTTGTTTTGAATTTGTGCAATGTGGCAAGACTCGAGAGAGAGAGAGAGAGATGTGCTTTCTATGATTCATTTTGTCAACCATCAGCTGGGAATGACTTCCAACGTATAGGTTGCCCTCAATTAATGTGAGCTAATGTGATAAATCAGAATGCAATGCACTTATTTTAAGCCCAAATCAAAATATGAAGTTTGATGACACAAATGGATGAATAGGAAGAGGGATGCTCTTTCACTAAAATGTAGAAAACAAGAAGAAATGATTCTTTTTAAGTACACCAAAAGAAAGGTTTCTTTTAGAGAAAATAGAAAGAAAAAGAGGGTTACCAAGGAAGAAAATTAATGTGTATGCTTTTCAGAAGGGAAACAAACACACAACTTTTCCTAGGAATGAATAAAATGCAAGGAACCCCGGATGGGTCCCACAGGTGTGCCAAAATGTTTCACCTGATTCTTAGACGTTTCTTTGAAATATGATGAAACAGATAGGGTAATGGGCATAGGAGGAATACCTATTGGAATGTTGGTTGTTGGGTTATTGCACGCGTATGATGACTTGAATCCACAACTGATCATGAGAGCTTCCTTTTGGCTAGGAGGAACTACCTGAAATGGAACACAAGACCACCAAAAAGAGTTAAACAATATGTGCAAAGTGAACTCGCCTAGTGTGCTAGATCCGGGAAGTGTGATACTTCCTAGATGGTTGTCATCCACTATTTAAAACAATTTAATGTTGGTAATGAAGTAAATCCTATTGTAATTGAAATGATTTAGGTATCTCATTAAAAACACAATAAGAAAGATCTAATCTAATAAGCTAGGTTAAAATAAGATCCGAAGGTCAAGTAGTTGGTTTCTGGTCTCTGTAGGTCTGACAGAGGTCTCAGGAAGGTCACAGGTGATTAAGGGTGATGTGAGAATAGGTGGGTAGGTCACTGTTTCTGGGACTCTATTGGTAAATACAAGAGACCGATGCTGGTTAAGGGTGACCGACATGCCGGTTGGGGAGAACCGTGCTTGTTTCATCATTGTGGAAAACCGGAGAATGCCACAGAATGAGCTTTTAGGTCTCCTTGTGATTGCACAAAGGACTTGGTTGGTCGGAATGAGGTATTAGGCTGTTTGGATGGGGTTTGGTGAGGGTTTTAATGGGTATATGGAGGGGTGAGTATTAAAGGAGGTCAATGGGTGGCTAAGAGAACAAAGGATGACAATACAATGATGAAATGAATGAACCAGAGGAGTAAACTATTCTACTTACTTGAAATCTGGTTTTGGGTGCTTGTGAGTGATGGATGAAGGTGTGCAGTAAGAGGTTGAATGTTGTTGAGGATCACCAAACATTGGAAAGCTCCTGCATGGGCTGCATGTGCATTCCTTTTGCTTGGTTGGATCAAATCTATGTTGGGGTGAGTGCTGGATGATTGTTGGGTGATTGTTGGATGCCTATGCAAGAGAAAATGCTTGATCTCCTTCCTTGCATGTGTGTTCTCATGGAAACTTGCTCTAAAAAGATGTGTTATCTCTCAAGAAAATTCCCAATGTTTTCCAACCTCAAAAATAAGGTTGTTTTGGGGATTAAAAGGTGACGATGGTGGTTTCGGCTTAACTAATGATGGTTAGGGTAACCGGCATCGGTCAAGGTGGGATTTCCTAGGTTTACTAAACTAGGTAGATCCCCTTGATTTTTGGGATCTCGTGTCATTAACCCATGGATCAGACTGGAAGCTTCTTGTCAACATGTGGGAATGTGGTTAGAGGGAATGTAGGCATTGATTTTTAGGGTTTGGGTAAGTCTTAGTTAGTTATGGCAACTTACTAAGAATAGGTCTTAGGGTGAGTTGGCTTGATGAGGTGTCTAGGTGAGGTGTAAGTGTGGGCATTATTTAAATTAAGATATTTAAATAATAAATATTGTGAGGATAATGAATTAATTTAATTAATTAATTAAATTAATATTAGTGGGGTGAAGGGGGCCATGGCTAGTGAATGTGATGAAGGTATTTATACACATCCTTCTATCGCTAGTCTCTTAGCATGTTTAGTTTAGGATTTTCATTCCACATTGGGAGTAGTAGTAGCATTAGAGGTACGTAGAGGAATCGGCCTTATCCAAAGATCTGTCCCAAGTGCGTAAGGTCCCATAACTTGGGGAAAGTTCCATTATTTTCACAAATAACTCGATTCTTCCATATCGAGATGTGGGTGCACATTTGAAAACCAACAATCATACCAACTATTCCCACTCAATTTCCTACTACTCCATCTACCGAGGAGATTCTTGAATGAGCTCCTTCATCCATGGAGGGACTCTGTTCCATCTTCACCTTTACTCATAGAGGATTCTCTATTATCTTCTCCTTCACCCACAGGGAATTCCACCATATCTATCGATGCATTTTCCCCACTCACCTCTCAACCTGATGAACAACATGCAAGTACTTACTCTTCTATCCACAATAGATTCATGATTACCTTCTTCTTCGCATAAATTTCCATCTCCCCTACCCACAGGGATCCATTAGCATCGTCTCTTCCTATTGGTGACAATTCTCCATTGGATTTCAAGGGTCCTATTCATTTACTCTCATCTCTTTTACCCACATAGTCTAAAGCCAACCATTTCCCTATATCACAGACATTATTTACAAGGATTACAACCAAATCAACATCATCCCCCTACAAAAATGTCATTCTCATGTTTTCGTTGATCGCTTGGATTATGTTGACAATTCCATGCTTTGGGGACGTCTTCGACTTCCTGTCTCAACTCAAATTAAAATGTTGTCTATTGATACTTTATGATCTATCCAAAATTATTTGAGACAACCAAACCCAACATGCATGTATCAATGTAGCGACCCCTTATTCATCACCCTCACCCACACCTAAACCTTTACCATCAAATGAAATTTTTCCTATGCCTAAAACCTTACCTACACCTATATCTTCCTCTCGTGTCCAGACCCATTACCACATTGGGAGTCATGCGACATCAAGCCTAGTCCATCCTCTTGTCAAATTAGATTTAGCCATGTCCTCACAATCCATCACAAAGACTATTCCCCCACCTAAGAGGAAGACCCAACCTCTTAGGCCGCATACACCGGCTTCACCCACTACCCCTCTGTCACCTTCACCACTTCCATATATCCTAGGTCCCCACCCATCAACCTTGGCCAAGTAGCCTCCTACCCAGAGTAAACCAAAAACACAGCAACCCACCTCATCACGATCCTTTTTTACACCCAAATTACCTACACAACTTACACCTTTGATGTCACCTACATCCTTTCTACCTCCTATACCTACACCACTTCCAATATCCTCATCATTACCCATGTTATTCCCTTCATGTCAACCAATACCTTCAACATTTCCTCTTACAAAACCTTCATTGCACCTCCATTATCACCTTGGCTAACCCGTCCCCTTCCACCATCTTCCTTCCCTTCTACATCACATGATTATTCTTCACCTTTACCCAAGAAGGTGCAACCAAAGTCCAAGAACCCACTTCTCTCCAAAGAGGTAGTTAAACCTACACCACCTTAAAAACTAGTTCACTTGCTATATCTCTACCCAAGAAGGTGTAATCCAAACCTAAAACCGTACTATCATCCATACTGGTGGTCAAACTTACTCAACATCCGATTCCACCTCCAGTGACACCTCTCTCACTAAAGTCACCCACACTTCCATCCAGACCCACACTTACTTCACATTGTGATCCATTGGCAGGGTCTTATGCCAACATCTTAGCTAGCCTTTTGGAAACCTCTGTTATCACATTGCCACTACTTATACCTTATGACCCACTCAAACCTAAACCAAAAGGGTTTGACAATACAAAAGTTTTCATTTTCCATCATGTGTCATGGTATGATGTGGAAAGTTGTAAGGCTCTTAAGAATATTCTTCTCCAACTATGTCCTCTTGAAGAAAAATTTAACGATGACGATATTTTAGATGAGGACCCTATTCCACCTTCACCTATCACCACACATCCCCATATCTTACCTATTCATCGACCTTCATCTCTACCTCCACAACCCTTTTATCCCCTCCAACATTTGAGATCAACATGGTTTGCATAAGAGAGCTAGCCAAACCTCTGCTAAAATGCTAATGTGTTGTATTGTTTTCATAAAACCAGTACATTCCCTCACCATATTTTTGCTTGTCCTATCACTACACCTATCATGACTCACTTTCTCCTTTACCATAGATTAATATGGTTCAATTTTCCACTCATGCCTAGAAGGAAAAGGGAAAGGAGAAAACAAATAGCTCACCCACTACTATTTTACCCAATATTCCATCCGCACTGCACCAAAAATCACCATCCATGGATCCACATACCCTTTCTTATAAGGTTTCCCATCATACAATGCTAAAAAAATTACACCGATCTCCTCTCAAAATTTCTTTGTACGACCTTATCCAAACCTCTGAGTCTCATTTTTAGGCCCTCATTGAGGTCCTACAATCTATTGAGGTTCTATCTAATGACCCTTTGCTGTTGCATCCATTATCACCCCTCACCATGTGGCCTCTCTCACCACTTTGCCCCCTTCCTCTACTCTCACTACCACTCATCAAGTATCCACTCTCAATTTATCTGACGATGAGATTATACCTCTCCAATCGAGATAAACCTGACCACCAGACCTATTTCTTTCCATTTACATTAATAATATACGTATTTGATGCATTATGATTAATAGTGGTGCCAGTATTAACATCATTTCCTCCCATGCATACAACCGAATGTGCATCCTTGCCAATTACATGCATAATAACCCAGTTATCACATTCATTTAATGATGCCATGACTTCCACTCTTGACACTATCATTCTCCACATTTATGTAGGCCCCTGTGCCATTCTTGAATTATTCTATGTTTTAGAGGGGAATTTTAGTATAACATTCTACTTGGTGACTGACCTGGATTCACGCCATGGGTTGTGTTCCTTCAACCTTACACCACTATTTAAAATTTGAACATGAAGGGCACAACTATACCATTCCATCCAACCCTTCACCATTCAAGACCTGTAACATGTTATATCGACCTAATGATGTCTTTATACAAATTAAAGCATCTACCACCACTACCACTTCTTCTTCAACCGCTGCCTCCTCCACCACTTCTACCACTACATCTTCCGAAAATAAATCCTCTATTCCCACTACTACCGTAACTTCTATAGCTGACCCTTTAGATAACCCTACTTCTCAAATAGCTAATGCTTCTTCTTCCCAACTGCCTAGTGATTCATCCATTCCCACTACCCACATATCAACTATCGATCCTTAAAAGGTGTTTTTCAATGCCTCACTCGGGAGTACTGCCTTTATAACATTAACACATTCCTTACTCCTCAATATTATGGTAACCTTCACAAACATCCCCGCTATGATCATTACATATGTGAGGTTTTACCTACGGTCCTTCCCATCTTTGCACTAACCTAACGTATGGGGAACTTGATGCTTCTACCTACTCACTTCGAGACACCTTCCCAAACTTGACCATTTTCCTCTAACCTTGGGTCTCTCACTCAACTGCTTACCGCTCACACCTTCCTCCACCTTCCTGGAAGGGATTTGGATTTGGTTTCTATGAACAAGGTCATCATATTGTCATTCCTTGCACCACTTGTAAGCATAAAGACCTGAGAATGGTATTGGATTTGTCAAACTAATATCTAAGAAGGCCTAAGTCAAACTCATTGAGGATGATAAACATTCTACACCATCTTCACCTACAAAGTCTATGGACCTAGAATCCATCCCTCATAAAAAAAAATTCATGAACATTGTTTCCTAGGACCACCGATTTATCAGATTGATGGTGAGGATCCCTTTTCTCTTCCCTTCTGTATCGACATAATCAATAACAATACACCTTCTATTAACATCATTCAATGTCAGGATGATGAGTCTATTCTCACCTACCTTGGTGTGGAAAATTCTTATATTCATCAGTCATTACCTTCTAAGATGCAAACCATGTTGAATGAATTGACAATCAAAATCAATATTCACACTTAGGATGAACCACACATTCTAAAAATAGGCCAATATTTAGATGGTGTTGAGCTGGAAGCTTTCACTTCTTTCCTTCGAGATCATAACAATGATTTTTCTTGGTCTTATGCTGATATGCCCTAGTATTGACCCAAACATTGTGGTCCACAATATTATAACTATTAGGTTGTGGAGCCTATTTTCATGTGAGAAAGTGTTAAAGACTGTACACTAAGAGTACTGTACACTTTCCACAATTGTATTTCATGGGGTTTAGGAAATTTTTTGGGCCTTAAAATGTGCCCAATCAATCGAGAAACGTGATTTTCTCATATGGGTGGGATTTTTTGACCCATAGGTTTATGGGATGGTTTTGGCCCATGGTTTTAATACCCACAGTTTTGTAAAACTTCTTAAGAAGTTGTCTATTTATATGGTTTTATGCATATGGTAGGTATAATGTAACATTGCAGATGTGTTTTGAATTCAGATGTGAATTCTGTAGAGTTTGTTGAGCATAGCTCCAAACATATTTGTGTATTGTATTGAGAGAACGGTGGCTTGTAATAAAATCTGAGCAAGTGATTCTTGGTGGACGTAGCCCAAATTGGGTGAACCACATTAAATATTGTCTCTTTGTGTTGTGTTATTTTATTCTACACTTTTATTTGAGATCTGTAATAATTTATGCATATTAGTTTCTATTATTGTTGCGATTCTGTGAGGGATTATTTCACATATTTTATCCCTTATTTCCTAACAATTGGTATCAGAGCCTGGTTTGGTTTGCTAAAGTGTTGAATCGTAGGGAAAGTTTTATCTTGAGTGGGAGATATGGTAGATGATGGAAGATCTAGGGTTGATAAATTCAACGGGTAAAATTTAGTCTTTGGAAGATGTAGATGGAAGATTACCTTTATCAAAGGATCTTTATATTCCAATTATCGAGATGGAGAACAAACCCTCGAGCATGACATATGTGGAATGGGATTTACTGGATAGGAAGGAACTTGGGACAATCTGGTTGTGTCTTGCATCTTTTATTATTTAATGTTTCAAAGGAAAAGACTACAAAAGAATTGATGGATGCATTAGGAAGTTGTATGAAAAACCCTCTACCTCTAATAAGATATTTTTAATGAAAAAGTTGTTTAATATGAATATGTCTGAGAATGGTTTAGTAGTAGATCATCTAAATGATTTTAATACGGTTGTAAATATGCTATCTTTAGTTACAATAGAATTTGATGAAGAAGTTAGGGATTTATTAGTTTTATGCTCTTTACCTGAGAGTTGGAATAACCTGGTAATGGCGGTAAGCAACTCGGTTCTAGCTAACTCAAAGTTGAAGTTTGAGGATGTTGTAGGGGTGATTCTAAGTGAGGAAATGTGAAGAAAAATCTCTAGTGAATCTTCTACTTCAAGGAATGCTTTGACAATGGAAACTAGAGGGAGAAAGAAGAATAGAGGAAGCCATAGAAAATCAAAGGATTGGGCAAGGTCAAAATCCAAAAGTAAGATAGTATGTTAGCACTATGGAAAGTCTGGGCATGCAAAGAAGGAATATTGGGAGCTTCGGGACAAGAAGAAACAAGAAGAAAACAAGGAGGCAAATGTGGCAACGGGTAATGTATGTCAGGATGCTTTGATTCTTTCTTTGCACAATATTACTGAATCTTGGTTTTAGATTTGGGGGCTTCTTTCCATGCTTCTCCACATAGGCATTTTTTTTGATTATGTTAAAGGAGATTTTGGGCATGTTTTTCTTGGTGATGATGAGCCTTGCGGAAAGATAGTTGGAAAAGGTTCTATTCAGGTTAAGATGTAAAATGGGAATACTTGGTTATTGAAGGATGTCAGACATGTGCCTACATTAAGACATAATTTGATATCGGTAGGCAAGTTGGGAAGTGATGGTTGTACTGTGATATTTACAGATGAGACTCTTGGAAGGTTACCAAGGGTGCTCTTATGGTGGCAAGAGGTAAGAAGGTTGGAGCCTTGTATTTAACCACTTATAGCGCTAATGTTTGTAATATTGTGGCTTCAGAAGTAGATACAACATTGTGGCATTATAGGCTTGGTCATATGAGCCATAAGGGAATGGAGATCATAAAGAAGGATTTTCCCGGATATATAGAAACAAGTTTGGAGTTCTGTGAGGATTGCATATATGGGAAACAGAAAGAGAGTAATGTTTCTCAAGGTTGGACCTACAAAGAAAGAGAGTAAGTTAGAGTTGGTGCATTTTGATGTGTGGGGTTCGACTCAAGTATCATCTCTTGGGGTTCAAGTTATTATGTTACTTTTATTGATGATGCAACAAGGAAAGTTTGGGTTTATTGTATTAGAAACAAATCTGATGTATTTGAAACTTTTGTTAAATGGAAAGCCTTGGTAGAGAATGAAACAGGTCTTAAGCTAAAATGTCTTAGGTCAAATAATGGAGGGAGTATTGCAACAATGAATTTGATGATTTTTGTTATAAGAATGGAATCCACGTAGGGAAAATATGGTTCCAGGAACTCCACAACAAAATGGGGTGTCAGAAAGGATGAACAAAACAATAATAGAATGTGCTAGGAGCATGAGGTTACATGCAGGACTACCTCTTTCTTTTTGGGTAGAAGTGGTGAGCACAGTTGTGTACTTGATAAAAAAAGTACCTTCAAGTGCCTTGGATGGAGGCATACCTGAGGAGGCTTGGTATGGTAAGAAAGTTGATTATTCATTTCTTAGAGTCTTTGGATGTGAGGTGTTTGTCCATATAGACAAGGATGATAGGACCAAACTAGAGGCTAAATTAGAAAAATGTACTTTCATCGGTTATGGTGGTGATGAATTTGGATATAAATGTTGGAGTTTTAAGGACAAGAAAATCATTTGATTTAGGGATGTGGTCTTTAATGAGAAAGTCATGTATAAGCAGCAATTATAGGAAAATAGGGAAGAATCCAAGAAAGAATTTTCAAATGTAAAGGATCTTCCGGATGGGAAAGTGACACATGAATCAGTTCAAGAACCTCCTGAACAGGAACCCCAAACTCCTATATTGAGAAGGTATTCTAGGGTAAGAAGAGAACCTGAACGTTTTCTCCTTCTCTTTATTATTTATTACTCACTAATAGTGGAGAGCTAGAGAGATTTGATGAAGCAATGCAAGGTAGATGCCAAGAAGAAGTGGGAGAAATCCATAAATGAGGAGCATCAGGCTCTCATGGAGAACTAGAAATGGGATTTGGTGAAGCTACTTGAAGGAAAAAGATCATTACAAAACAAGTGGGTGTTCAGAGTCAAAGAGGAAGAAGGAGGAAAAAAAGATACAAGGCCCAATTGGTGGTCAAGGGGTTTACACAGAAAAAAGGTATAGATTTTGATGATATTTTTTCTCCTATAGTAAAAATGACTTCTATTAGAACTGTTCTAGGAATAGTTACAGAAGAATACTTGCACTTAGAATAGCTTGATGTAAAGACTGCATTTCTCCATGGTGATTTGAAGGAGGAACTATATATGCAGCAACCAGAGGGCTATGAGGTCAAGGTAAAGAGGAGATGGTGTGCAAACTGAAGAAAAGATCTTGTATGGCTTGAAACAAGCTCCACGTCAATGGTATAAGAAATTTAATAGCTTCATGATTGAGCAAGGTTATATTAGATGTCATTCTGACCATTGCGTGTATACAAAGAAATTTGAGGATGGCGAGTTATATTATCATTTTTCTGTATGTGGATGACATGTTGGTTGCGTAAGTAAAAACATGCAGGAAATAAAAGCACTCAAGAAGCTTGACTAAGTGAATCCTTTACTATGAAGGATTTGGGGGTATCAATCAAATCCTTGGTATGAGGATATCTCGGGATAGAAAGGAATGGAAGTTGACTTTATCTCAGGAAGAGTACATTAAGAAATTCTTGGAGAGGTTTAATATGCAAGATGTTAAACCGGTTGGGACTCCTTTGGTCAGGCCATTTCAAGTTATCAAAGGAGAAGTGTCCCAAGATAGAGTAGGAGAGAAACCAGATGTCCAAGGTATCTTACTCATCAGCGGTTGGATGTTTTATGTATGCCATGGTGTGCACTAGGCCTGATATTTCCCATGCAGTGGGAGTGGTGAGTAGATTTATGAGTGATCCAGGTAGAGATCATTGGAAGGAAGTAAAGTGGATCCTTCGGTATTTGAGAGGGACCATGGGGATAGTTTTGTGCTATAATGGATTAGACACCACTTTGTGTGGTTATGTAGATTCGATATGGCGAGGAGATATATAGACGAGTAAGGAGGAACAAGACAGGTTATGTTTACACTATAGGTGGGACAACAATAAGTTGGATTTCACGACTACATAAGCTGGTGGATTTTTCAACCACAAAGGTTGAGTATGTTTACGCACATGAGGTAAGCAAAGAAATGATTTGGTTACAACAATTGCTTGAGGAGTTGGGGCATAAGTAGGAGGAAGGAAAGTTGCATAGTGATAGTCAGAGTGTTATACACCTAGCTAAGAACTCTGCTTTCCACTCTAGGATGAAGCATATACAATTAAGGTACCATTTCATCAGGACAACTTTAGAGGAAGAGAAGTTGAAGTTGGAGAAGATTCATACCAGTTAGAATCCTGCAGACATGATGACCAAGGTGGTCATAAGGGAAAAACTGAAGTTGTGTTTAGTTTTGGTTGGTCTTCACGGAAACTAGTGAAGGGTTGAGAAGCTTTCTTAGAGGAAAAATAGTCTCCAAGTGGGAGATTGTTAGGTTTTGGAGCCTATTTTCATGTGAGAAAGTGTTGAAGACTATACACTAAGAGTATTGTACACTTTCCACAGTTGTCTCGCCGGGGGTTCGGGAAATTTTTTTGGGCCTTAAAATGTGCTCGATCAATCGGGAAACATGCTTTTCTCATATGGGTGGGATTTTTGACCCATAGGTTTATGGGATGGTTTTGGCCCATGGTTTTAATACCCACGGTTTTGTAAAATTGCTTAAGCAATTGTCTATTTATATGGTTTTGTGCATATGGTAGGTATAATGTAACATTGTAGATGTGTTTTGAATTCGGGTGTGAATTCTATAGAGTTTGTTGAGCATAGCTCCAAACATATCTGGGTATTGTATTGAGAGAGTGGTGGCTTGTAATAAAATAAGTAAGTGATTCTTAGTGGACATAGCCCAAATTGGTTGAACCACATTAAATACTATCTCTTTTTGTGTTGTGTTATTTTATTCGCACTTTTATTTGAGATCTATAATAATTTCTGCATATTATTTTCTCTTGTTGTGATTATGTGAGGGATTATTCCACATATTTTATCCATTATTTCCTAACAAAGTAACCATTCACGATGCCAAACATGTGAAATAGAAGTTGCGAAAAATGCATCCTCGCATTGCCCTTCTCTTTAAAGAATAACTCCAACGCCTTTTTTGTTTCTTTCATCCTACCCATTGAGATTCCCAATGGATCTCTAACATCGTTCCTATCACAAAATTGACATGAGGACTCCACATTTGCATGGATTTCCACAACCTTAACTTAGGTTTCCCAAAAATGACTTTCCTCTACCTAGTATTGACCAACTAATTGATCTCACCACCAGCCATGAGATGCTATCACTCATGGACGTTTTCTCAAGTTATAACCAAATATTACTCACCTGGAAGATCAACACAAAACCACCTTCATCACTCCTTGGGGAACTTTATATTATTGTGTCATACCCTTTGGCCTTAAAAACACTAGTGCTACATATATGGGACTCGACTTATATTTTTCATGACATCATGCATAGCATATTAGAAGATTACATTGACAATCTTCTTACCAAATATAAACATCAAGCCAAGCACCTTGTTTTCCTTAAAGTTGTCTTTAACCGTCTCATCAAATATTGTGTTTGCCTTCAACCTAAGAAGTGCATCTTTTATGTTCTCTCGAGAAAAACTCCTTCGTTTTATCATTTTTTGTGTGGCATTGAAGTTTATCCTACTAAAATCAAGGCTATTCTCGATATGCCTCCACCAACTAACCTTCATCAACTTCATAGTTTTTAAGGCAAGTTACAATCTATTCGTTGCTTTATTTCTCAGCTTTCCGACCTCTGCCATCCATTTTATCATCTTCTAAAAAGGATGTCTCCTTCAAATGGGATGATGAATGTCACAAATCCTTTAATTCCTTAAAACAATACCTCCTCCAACCACATGTGCTCATTCCCCCTAAGGATGACCAACCATTTTACCTTTACATTTCTACTACGATGATTCCTGGGTGTCATGATCTCTCACGGTGATGAGAAACACAAGGAGCAAGTATTTTATTATATAAGCTATACATTTTTAGATTACGAAACTAGATATACTCACACTGAAAAAATATGCTTATCCTTTTTTTTTCACCACTAAACTTCACCATTACCTACTCAACCACAAAAGTTTTATAAATCACCGATATCGACCCTTGCATTACATGTACACTAAGCCCTATGAACATCAACATGCTACATGTTGGCTCATGATTCTTACAAACCTAGATCTCGAATTCATCCATCAAAAATTTGTTAAAGGAAAAACCATTGTTGACCAACTCGCAGACACACCTCTCTCCAGGAAACCAATCTTTTAACTTTTATTTCCTGATGAATCCATCACTACCCTCTCCCTAGATGATACCATTTACCAGATGACCTTATTCTTTGATGGTTCCAAATGTCAGTGTGGGGGTGGTGCTGGAGTTATCATCATTCCTCTTGATGATGAGCCTATGCCATTATCTTTCAAACTATATTTTGATTGTACTAACAATATCGCTGAATATGAAGCACTCGTGTTAGGTATTCAAACCACCATAGCCTTAGATGTTAAATCAATTAATATATTTTATGACTCTCAACTAGTTGTGAACCAATTTAATGGTATATAATAGTGTTGTGAGATACTTCAAAAGTATAAACATCATGATGATATGATTTTGACTACCTTTGACCATTATGAACTTCAAACCACCTCACACTCCACTAATAAATTTACTAACACCATGACATGTCTTACTTCTCAAATCCCCGCTTTGCCCTCCGACTCAAAAATATTTGTCAAAGTACATAAATTGTAATCACCTTCTTATCTAATATGAGACGTCAACCTTGTAGGGTACGTTGAAACTCACCCACTTAACCTTTGGTATAAGTAGTTTGCTGACTACCTTTCCCTTTCAATTCCACCTTCGGATCTTACTTGCAATGGATAATGATCCTTTCTCAAAAGTTTCTCTCGCTATGTCATCATGGGTGGTCTTCTCTATAAATGTGGCTTTAACTAGAATCCTCTTATAATGCCTTACAAATTCTGAAATTCCGTACACCATCAAGGAAGTTCACGATGGGATTTGTTGGGGTCAATTCAAAGTGGCTTATCTATTGCTAAGTCCATCCTTCACCTAGGCTATTATCGGCAAACCGATGAGGCCGAATATATTCGATTAATGTATAATATATGATCTCATCTTACTCTCCTTTTTATTAAGTTTGATTACATTTTGTGACTTTTAGTTAATCTGATATGAGTTAGAATGTAATTGTATGTCTTTTGATTGATTGTGATTCTAATGCTTAAAAGCTCTGAAATTCCTGATGAAGTGTGTGTTGAAATTCAGTTTTGTAATAAAAAGGTATAATCGATCGAGAAAATGAAGCAAGTGGCATTGGTATGTTTTTGATAGCATCTTGTTTCCTAACATCCAAGCTTAGTTCGGAACTTCATCACACATTCATCATTTAGTTCCGGAACTTGAGAATTTGTTCAGAACTCTAGTATTTAGTTATCAAATTTTGAGACTTAGTCTGGAAATCCTAGGTATAGCTCAAGGAACTCTCACGATGTTGATCCTTAACAATTTCCTATGGTTGGAACTTCTCGAAGTTCCATAACCGATGGGAGTTATCTTTCTAACCACATCTGCGCAGATTTTGCATCTACGACCCTTTCAATGGGAAAAGATGAGAAGATTTCTTAACACAAATCCTAGGATATTTATCCTACAACTATCGATCAACCATGATCGACTTAGCATCTATTCTGGGCATGATTCGATTTCATTAGAATCGTTGAGACAACTGTGATTGTAAAATGTATATAAAAGTATACTGCGGTAGATATAGATAGAATCTGATATAAGATAGATATAGAACAGAGAAGAGAAATATACTAAGTACTCAAATCCAGTACATTTGTAATACCAAATGTTTTATCAATAAAATACCCATTCTTGTTTGAGAGAATTCTGATTTATTAAATCTTGATTGAGGAGGAGAAAGGGCCCACTCCCCCAAGGACCAGGATATTCGTTTATTTGGTATTTATATTTCTTCAACAAATAGCTTAGATCTGTTAATTCTATATTGTTTTAATTCTTTCATTCAAACTCTGTTGTATACTTTTTCCTGCAGGTGTTTAGATAGATTCTTATATTTCTTGCAATTGTTTTCATTCTAAATTGAGTGTGTTTATTTCCAACAACAAGTGTGTTTACTTTTAGAAGCAAGTGTGTTTCCATTATGCTTTGATAAAGTGTGTTTCCTTTCAGCAAGTTTTCATAGTTTGATTTAAATAAGGTCTTACCAAGAAGTCCTTAGGACATTGAAGAGATCCCCTAGAAAATACAAAAATAACTACGATAACTACTAGATCGATAAAATTACTCTTGTATATAGCTTTAGACACACCCCTAGTTTGATATGACATCAACAAGAAGTTGATTAAATGAAGGGAATGATGACACCCATCATTTTTGGTGCCATTTCTAGGGATCACTAGTTGGAACTTTCTAATTAAGTGTTAGCAAGAGCAACAAAACATACATCTAGTAGTTGAAGGATCTTCCCTGCTATATCACAAAATATATGAGTAGACCAAGAGACTCACAAGGTAGATTCCTTCCAAAAACATATTCACAAGAATTCATAACATCCTCTAGTCAAAGTAAGGAAATTGATCAAGAATTGGAGGCACCATCATCCCCTGTCAGACAAGAAACATAATTGTCATTTTTGGAATTCTTAGATTAGTCACCTAAAGGAAGTGGAACTTTTAGGAGAAGGCTTATTACTTAAGATCCATTTAGGGATATTTTTAATTCTCAATTGAGTAGTCAACCTCCTACTCCTGATTTTTCACCTTCCCCAAGGCATACCACTTACCACATTGATTGGGAGGAAAATTTAGAAAATATTTTTAAAATGGCATGAGAAGCGAGAGAGAGAACTGATAGGACCTTTACCTATCCAATCCAATTGGGAGATGATGATACATCAATGAAAAATATCTCAGCTACACATTTACCCACATTTAGAGGGATGTCATCTTAAGATCGACCAATTTACATTTGAGTTTAAGGTACTATGTCAAACCTATGATTATAAAATAGATAATCAAAAACCTAAGTTGTTTCCATCCACTTTTTGAGATGGTTCATGGGATTACCATCCAACTCTATTAGCACTTGGGCACAAATGGAGACTTCTTTCCTAGATAAATACCAAGATTATTGTAGAGGTAGAAATAGGAAGGAATAATTCCTTCAAAATCAAGCAGAAGGATGATGAAAACATAGAAGACTATTTAGATAGATTCCTCTTTGTTAGTAAAATATGTGGATTTGTGCTTTACGAGGAGTTACATAAAACTATTTTTCTTAAAGGTTTGAATGATGAATCTAGAGAAACCCTTAACTTGATAGGAGGTGGAGACATTGATCAGATAAGAATGAATGGAATTAAAGAGATTTTAGAAGCTATTCTAGAATGAGAGGTGGACCTAGAAAAGAAAAATCAGTGAAAATTCTGAATCTAGATATGAAAAACTAATGGATGAGTTAGAAAACTTTAAAACATACATTTTAGTGCAATTAACCTCTACTATGGATGGATTACAAGCTAAAGCAAACTCCAAAACTAAACCATTGGCTATGTATTGTCCTAGATGCAAGAAGAAGCATGCATTAAGAGACTATCCTTTGGATAAAATAGAAATGTGTCTTATCTGTGAATCTAAAGAACATGATACTGATGTTTGTTCTTTACTTCCTATTATTAAGAATTAGCTTAAACAAACCAGTGCCTCATCTAATAGAAGAATTGAATTTTGTTCAAAGACAACCTAACCAAGGGCAGTTTATGCCAAGATCAGCCCCTAATCCATGGACGATGCCATGGGCTGCTCAATCAATACCACACAAAAGCAAAATTGGGGGAAACCACCTTGAGTACCTCAACCAACTTGGAACCCTCAAGATTGGGAAAATCAAGCTTGGTATGCTCTGGGGACATCAATAACCATGACCTGGTCAAGGAAATCCTTATGCTTGGTCACAACCTAGATGGAACCCTAGTAATTATGCTCAAGGAAGAACATATCCAAATTAGAATCAACAGGCCATCATGGGATCCCCTACACAAAATTCACAAACTGAGAATGTAGTCCAAACACAAATGCCAACACAGCCAGTAGAAAATCCAAGAAACAAACAAACAACTCTTGTTTATGGAATAGAACCAAAAAAATTAGTTGATTTACATGTTATGGATTGTAAGGATATTCAAACTAGATCTGGGAAAATCATTAATAGTCCACCCCTTGTAATCACTAAAATGACAGAAGAAAATGAAATTCCTAGTACTGTTGTTCCAAAAGAGGATATAGAAAGAAAAGAAAAGGAGCCAAATAGCAACACTACTAAGACTCCATTTCTAGAAAGATTCAAAGAAGCTATAGAAATCAAAGAGTCTAAATTGGTACAGGAATTAAGGAAATTGAATATTGAAATACCACTATTACAAGTAATTAAGGACATTCCAGAATTGAACAAATTAATCAAAATATATGTCTAAAAAATCTTGGAAGGAAGAAACAATACTCCAAGACTATCAAAGTAGATGGGAAACTTGTTGATTTATTAGCAGGAAAAATTTACTTCCCAAATACGAAGATCCTGGAAGTCTTGTTATTTTTGTCTCTATAGGAAAGAAGGATGTACATAATGTTTTGATTGATTTGGGAGCTGCTATAAATGTAATGACAAGTGAATATTCTAAAAACCTCACCATTAATGGGTATACAACCTACTAATACCATATTGTAGATGGCAGGCCGATCAGAAAGCAAAACCAAAAGGAATTATTGAAGACGTGGTAGTTATGGTGGAGTCATGGGAATATATAGTTTAATTCCTCATACTACAGACAAAAAGTTAAAACATTGGGTTATCCCATTATTTTGGGTAGACCATGGTTAGCTACTGATTGTTACTTTAATAGATTGCGCAGTCGGTGTGATATGACAATCTTCTTTGGCTATGATCACATTGCAGGATCATGTAAGAGAAGTAGAAGAGATGATTAATCCACCATTGGATGAGAACCTATTGTCCTCGAAGCAATTAGAAATAGTTCCGGAACCCGTGAACTTAGTTTTAGAACCTGTGAACATAGTTTGAAACCTAGGAACTTAGTTTGGAACCCATGAACTTAGTTCCGAACTCCGCGAATATAGTTCCGAACTTGCATTTATTATTTGGGAACCACATCAACAACAATTCTCTTTGATTAAAAATGATTTCTCTCTTGAGGAATGAGATTTCTTGTGGGGAGAGGATGAATCAATAGATTTAGTTCCAAGTACATCAAGAAGTGGTGAAGAATTTATGGAAAGTAGTAGTGACGAAGAATTTGGCCTGCAAAGAGATAAGTATCATAATTCTAATTATTGTCATTTTTCTAGTATTCTGTCTTAAGGAACTTTTGGAGATGTTTCTACATACCATATGATGTTACCACATGCATTTCCATTAAATACTTTAATGAAACCCTTCCCACAAATCAGTTCATCACATATTAGAACCAAGCATGTTGAAATTCAACTGGGTAAAACTTTAAACATTAATAGTTGGTTGAAGGATGATGAAGAAGCTAAATTGTTTGATGTTCTAAAAAATCATACTAAATATTTTTCTTGGGATTACAAAGACATGAAGGGGATTCATCCAAGTATTTGCACTCATCACATCTATACTGAAAACATTAAACCAATTAGGCAGCCTCAAAGAAGGATTAACTCAGCTTTAAGGGATATAGTCAAACAATAAATTGAAAAACTATTACAAGTAGGTTTCATCTACCCTATCTTAGATAGCCAGTGGGTATCTCCTCTTGCAATTGTTTCCAAAATAACTGGAAAATGGAGAATAATATGTGTTATTTATAGGAATTGAATAAAGCCAAAATGAGAGATTATTTTCCCTTACCATTCATAGATCAAGTCCTAGATAACCTTTCAGGTAAACAATACTTTTCTTTCTTGGATGAATTTAGTGGGTACAATCAGATCAGAGTTGCTGTTGAAGATTAGAAAAAACTACATTTACATGTCCATGGGGAACCTTTTCCTATAGGGTGTTACCATTTGGTTTATGCAATGCTCTTGCAAATTTCCAGAGAGTTGTACTTGTAATATTTTCTAATCTAACAAATGATTATGTTGAGGTATATATGGATGACTTCACTATACATGGAGATACATTTGAAGATGCTTTAAGAAATCTAGATAGAGTGTTAACAAGATGTGAACAACACAACATGTCTCTTAGTGATGAAAAGTGTTTGATGATGGTGGATGAGGGGATTGTATTAGGACACCATATTTCAAAAAGAAATTCAGGTGGATAAAAAAAAATAGGATTATTTCAGATTTACCTATTCCTCGAACCTCCATGATATCAAATCATTTCTAGGGCATGTTGGGTACTATACGTGTTTTATAAAATATTCAAGAGTAAAAAAATTGTTGCCCCATGTTTAATTTTCTAACCAAGGACTATGATTTTCTTTGGGATGAAAAGTGTCAACATGTTTTTGAAGAAATTAAAGAAAAATTAATCAGTGCCCCAATATTGAGAGGACCTAATTGGGAAAATCCATTTCATATCCAAATAGATGCCTCAAATTATTCCATTGGTGTAGTATTGGGACAGAATGATGAGGAAGGAAAGATGTATGCCATTTATTATCTTAGCAAGAATCTTACTCCCACTGAAAATAATTACACCACCATTAAAAAGTAATTTTTGTGATTTATGCAATCAATAAATTCAGACATTACATTACAGGGTACAAGATATTTGTACACATAGATCATTTAACAATTAAGTATTTAATGAACAAACCAGTGGTTAGAGGAAGAATAATTAGATGGTTATTACTTTTGCAAGAATTTAATATTTCCATTGTGGACAATCCAGGTAAATCTAATGTGGTAGCTAATTTTTGTCAAGACTAACCACCACAGGGGAGAAAGATCCAGTCAAGGATAAATTTCTAGATGAACAACTATTTGCAATCTCAGCAAATACACCATGGTTTGCTTGATATGGAAATTTATTTTACAAAAGGGAAGTTTCCTCCTTCTTTCACTAAGAAACAAATAAAGAAGTTAATTAAAACTAGTGCACAATTCAAAAATGGTTAAATGGAATGTGATTTAAATGTGGTCCTGATTTTGTCTTACTCGAGTGTGTAAGAGAGGATGAAATCTTTAACATCCTCAGAGCATGTCATGATGAACCAAGTGGAGGAAACTATTCAGTGAAAAGAATAGCTCATAAGATACTTGGCACTAGTTATTATTGGCCATCTCTATACAAGGATGTGAAGATATATATCAAGAGGTGTGATCCTTGTCAAAGGATGAGACAACCAACTTTCACCAATGAAATGCCTCTTCAACCTCAAGTTGTGGTTGAACCATTTGAGAGATGGGGATTGGATTTTTTTGGTCCCTTTAATCCTCCTTCACAAGGGAAGGAATATATTCTTGTGTGTACTGACTATGTGACAAAATGGGCAGAAGTGCAGGCATTGACAAATGCCACTGAAGAAGCAGTTGTTGATTTCCTTTGGAACAGAATTATGATAAAGTTTGGAGCACCGAGGAGCATAGTTTCAGATCAGGGACCACAATTCATGTCTAATATGATCCAAGATTTCACAAGGTATTACCAAATCAATCATAGGAAGTCATCTCCTTACCACCCACAGTCAAATGGACAAGCTGAAGTAACAAACAGAGAATTAGAGAACATCCTTACCAAAACAATTGAAGCTAGGAGAAAATATTGGGTAAAGAGACTACCTAAAGTATGCAGGCTTATAATACAACTTGAAAAAATACAACAGGTTTTCACCATATGAATTAGTCTATGGAAAAATACCTTGTTTCCTATAGATTTTGAACTTCAAACATTAAGGACAATAGTAAAGGTGGGAATTGAGTTAAATGCAGCTCAAAAAGAAAGAATCATTTAACTCAATGAGTTAGATGAATTAAGGTTGGAAGCACTTCAACCAAAAAAGATAATTCAAGAGCAAAGGAAACAATGGCATGACACACATATCAAGTAAAGGCAATTAAAGCAAGAGACTGGGCATTCTTGTTCGATTCTAAGTACCAACAATTCAAGGGAAAATTAAGAACCAGATGGTTGGGACCCTATCAAATTGAGAAGATATTTGACAATGGTTCTATTCAGTTACTTCCCATTGATGGCAGCAGCAAAACACTCTTGGTCAATGGACATAGGTTGAAAATCTATAGGAAGCCTCCCACTAAGGATGAATTCTTGAGGAAGATTGAAGCAAACAAAGAATTTGATCATATGGAAGAACCCAGTTCTTCCAAAATGATCAAATAACCAGATGATAGATCCAGAATAAAGGGAAGAAGATGAAAACTAGAAAATGGTGTTTTCTTCCCAAAAATAAAAATAAAAATAAATTCTCTCAAAGGTCAATTGAAAACTAGAAAATGGCGGTTGACCTCTTTTTGGCTAGTTCAAATAAGGGAATTCTTTTGAATTCCAATTGTCTTATCTAATCATGTTTTGTTCCACTTGTAGGAATGAAAATTCATCATAGTAAAAGGATTACATCATCAAGGATGGTAATTATATCATTTAACTTGTTTAGGGTTGATTAAATGTTTACATGTGTGATTTGACTTAATTTAAAAGTAGGTATGATGAGTCATCTATTTATACATTATGATTACAAGTGTGTAATCATGAAGTTGATTTGGATGGAATAAGTGGTGGCATGGTTATCATTAGTAATCATTATTACAAAAATCAAGTGAAATAAGTTGCAGAGATATTTTGAGAAAGGAGCATTGAATTAAGTTTGTGTTCCACAACAAAGAACAAAGAATTCAAAAGTTCCACAACTAAGAACAGAGGTTTTGCAGCTAAGAAGAGAGGTTCCACAACCAAAGTCATCAGTTCTGCAACTAAGAAAAAGGGCCTACAACTAATTCACACAAAATCAAAAGAGACATAACTCAAGCCGATATGGGGATTAAGAAGAAATCAAAACTAGAGGATGATTCCCAGCTGCTCGCAGATGAAGAAGTGGCATCTATCTTTGAGCATGCAGGATGGCTAGAGTTCTGAAGAAATTTTCAAGGCATAATGACGAATTGGTAAGAGAATTCGTCATAAACCTAGAACAATCCAGGATAAAGGTGAGAAATATATTTATTCCTTTTTATGTAAATACTGTAAGTAATGTGTCTGGAGTGCCAATTGTGCATGTCCCACAACCTGTCAAGGGGACTTCGAAAGAACTGGTTGAAGTATTATTGCAATAAGGAGAAACTGAACCCCACTACATCTATAATACAAAGAAAATCATAAAAAGGGTCAGAAGGGCCAGTTTTCCCAAACCCTTTGACAAGGTAGCATTTTGGATAGTGAAATATTTAACCTGTGATGGTAAATTTGGGTATGTGGGAAAAGAAGTCCTAAAAATGCTCATATATCTGAAGTATGGAGCCACCAAACTTGAGTACATAATAAACCTTCCAGGGTTTCTTTTCGATTCTATCTAGACCATGGCTTAGAGGTATTCCTGGGGTGTTGGGACAATTAGGCATCATGGTCTAATTCATTTAATATGCCAGCACCATTTTCTGTCAAAGAAGAATGGAGAAGAAATTTGGGATAAGTTTCTTGGTAAATTCAAGAAAAACCCTAATATTATCAGAAGGACAATTCCATCCCCATTCTCTCCTTCAACTAATCTGGAAATTGATGCCCCTACAGAAGAATAGAGGGAAATGGAAAGAGAAAAAATACCAAAAAGAAGAAGGTCGGTGAGAAAGATCAAAATAATAGAGCCTTCTGTACCTATGAAGGAAATTCCTTCTTCTGCAAAGCAGCTTTAGGGGAGCCAATATCTATCTCTGATAGTGATAGCTCACCCATGTAAGAGCAAGAAAGAATAATAAGAAGAATCTCTAAAAATAAATCCACTGCTGGGCATGTTGAACTTCCCCAGAGAAGAAAAGTTCATAAGAGGTCAAGGGAAACCCCAGAGGGAAGGAGTGAGTAGGAAAGGATGGAAAAGGAAGTTGCTGACATTTTGGGTAGCATGGCCATGACTCCATCCTGAGCCAAGTCAAGTTGAAATGGACAGAGGAGAGGAGAGACTTGAAGAGCAAGATTTTTAGAAATTGGCTGAACCATCAGCATTTCCACATGAAGAAGAAGAGTTGGCATCTTGGAGAAGAAAAGGAAAATTTCCTTTGATAGAGGAAGAATGCCCAACTCCTTAAGTAATTTCAGAGGAAGAAGAAAGACAACAAGTTAAATAGGCTCTGTTCTTGTCTAGAGCAGAGCTCATTATCAAAGAAAAGGATGAGGAATTGGATTTCCTCAAACTTAAATTAGAACAAAGGGAAATGCTCATTCATGAGCTAATGACTATACTTGTAGCTAAGACTAAGGAATTATCAGCAACCAAGAAGCAACTGATAGAAAAAGAGGAAGAATTTCAGACTTCCAAAAAATAGAGCGTTGTGTCCATAGTCTCTGCACAAACTGAGTTAACCTATTTGCCACTCAAACAGCTATGGAATGACACTTGCAGGGAACTCAGAGAAGCCAAAACATCAAATGAATAATTGAAGACCAAGATGGAAGAAGAGATGAAGGCAAGAAAAAAATGGAAAGAAAAGTTTTATAAGGAGGAAGGAAATAAATATAAATGTCTTGCAAAAATTCATATGGTTTGTATTATGAGTGAGAAATTGCTTTCCTATAGGAGGCCCTCTCCTGCATATAGTGTGTTTTTAGAAGAGCATTTCATTCTCCGTGACTATCAAGAATTGTGTGGGGTTCCACATGAACTAAAAGATGAATCTGAATTCATGACAACCTACGCTCTATCCACCACGAGTAGCAAAAAAATCTCTTGTGTGAATTTTATCTTTGTAATTTTATGCTAGAGAAAAACACGGGATTATTTATGATCAACTTGTATGTAGGGGAGAGCCAACTCAATGCATTTGTCTCTATTTTTAAAACTAAATTGCATGGAAGGAAAGGGAATTTGAGTTTTTAGTAAAAGCTATCTCAATTGGTCTCTGTCGATGAGAGCTCACTATGGCAAACCTTCTACCTTTGTCATGAATTTTAGAACTCATGCCTTTGATATGAGATTTAAGACACATTACCTTGCCATTCGCAAAAAGAGTATTGATGTCATTCACCTCCTATGAGGAGTAAAAATTTGAAGATATTTATGAAGGATGCTCAAAGAGGTGGAAACTCCTTACTATTTCTTTGAAAAGAAAGGAAGTAATTTCCCCTACAAATTTGATCTAGAGTTTAGAAAGGGAAAAATCATTATGCACAATAATTCCCCAAGTCAATGAAGCCTATGGGAAAATATGGATGGGATGCAAACAAGGCCCCTCTACTTCTCACCCCCATGTCTCCTTAGCAAAATAGAGAACCTCAAGATCCTGCAGAATTTGAAAAGTGGGAGAGGAAAATAGAAGCAGGATCTAGGTACAGTACATCTGAGCTTAAGCGTTGGGAAATCTAATTTCAGCCATTTGATCGAGTAATCAAATGGAATGCGAAATATATGACCCCACTTTTGAATAATAAAGTTTTAAAGGGACTTACAAATAAGTAAGTTTGGGGAAATTATGAGGCCAGAATATGTCCGATTAATGTATAATATATGATCTCATCTTACTCTCCTTTTTATTAAGTTTGATTGCATTTTGTGACTTTTAGTTAATCTGATATGAGTTAGAATGTAATTGTCTATCTTTTGATTGATTGTGATTCTAATGCTTAAAAGCTCTGAAATTCCTGATGAAGTGTGTGTTGAAATTTAGTTTTGTAATAAATCGTAGTCTAATCAGTCAAGGAAATGAAGTAGGTGGCATTCAGGATGTTTTTGATAGCATGAGAGAATTATGATTTGTTCCTATATAACTTAGTTCTAGAACTTCCAATCTAGTCCTAAGAACCCCATCACATAGTCATCATTTAGTTCGAGTGTGCAACTTTTGGACTTAGTTTAGGAACTCAATTTTTATTTAGTTCCAAATGTTTTGGACTTAGTTCCGGAACTCCTAGGTATAGCTCCAGGAACTCTCATGGTGTTGATCCTTAATGATTTCCTATGGTTATGGAACTTCTTTGAAGTTCCGAACCGATGGGAGTTATCTTTCTAACCACATCGGAGATTTTACATCTATGACCCTTTCAATTAAGAAAGGATGAGAAGATTTCTGAATGCAGATCTAGGGAGATTTATCCTACAAAAACTATGTGATCAACCACAATCCGACTCATCATCTATTCAGTCCACTTCAGGGCTGCGGCTAACCTGGGCATGATTCAATTTCATTAGAATCATTGAGGACAAGAAAATTGTGATTGTAAAATTTATATAAAAGCATATCTACAGTAGATATAGATAGAAATCTCGATATAAGATAGATATAGAATGAGAAGATAAATAGACTAATTACTCAAATCCAAATTTCGATTTGTAATACCGAATGTTTTATCAATAAAATGACCATTCTTGTTTGAGAGAATTTTGATTTGTTAAATCTTGATTGAGGAGGACGAGCAAGGGCCCACTCCCCAAGGACCAAGCGTTGATATTAATTTATTTGGTATTTATATTTCTTCATCAAATAGCTTAAATATGTTAATTTTGTATTGTTTTAATTCTTTCAGTCAAACTCTGTTGTATACTTGTTCCTACAGGTGTTTAGATAGATTCTTATATTTCTTGCAATTATTTTCAAGCATTCTAAATTGAGTGTGTTTATTTCCAACATCAAGTGTGTTTACTTTCAGAAGCAAGTGTGTTTCCATTATGCACAGTGTGTTTCCTTTCAATAAAACTTTTAGTGTGTTTACTTTCAAAGCTTTTTCATTAAAGCAATTTTTACATTTCAAGTTTTCATAGTTTTATTTAAATAAGGTCTTACCAATAATTCCTTAGGACATTGAAGAGATCCCCCAGAAAATACAAAAAATAACTACAGTCAACTACTAGATCAATAAAATTACTCTTGTTGCATATAGCTTTAGACACACCCCTGGTTTGATATGACATCAACAAGAAGTTGATTAAATGAAGGGAATGATGACACCCATCACCAACCCTAAACCATGATTGTTGTGACTATGTCAAGCATTGTGTGAAGTGTTAGAAACATGCTAATCTTCATCACACCCCTAGTCACGCCTACACGGGTTACGAGACTTTTATCCTTTCTCTCAATGGGATTTGAATCTTGTCGGAGAGATCAACCCTCATTCTTCCCAATGTCATCAATGGATTATTACCGCTACCAAATATTACACTAAATGGGTGGAAGCCGTACCTCTTATTTCTATAAAAGACAAGAAAATATGTGAATTCATCAACCATCACATCATTTTTCACTTTGGTGTTCCTCACCGCCTCATCACTAATAACAGAAAATAATTCAAAAACAAAACCCTATGGAAACTCTATGATGCCTTTGACATTCAACTCATTTTTTCTTCACCTTATTATCCTCAAAAAATGGCCAAGCCAAATCGATCTGACAAAAATCTAAAAAAATTCTAATGAAATTGGTTGACAATCTTGGTAAGGATTGCCACACGCACATTCATTTTACCTTATGGGATTATCACACTAGTATTCACACCTCAACTACTGCCACACCTTTCTCTTTGGTCTATGGTATAGAGGTTGTCTTGCCTCTCGAAGTCCAAATTCCATCTCTTTGTATCTCACTCAAAGATATGCTCAATGAGGATGATTTTCTCTAGGATTTTTTGGTCACAACTTGAGTTATTAGATGAATATCATCTAAATGATTTTGATTACCTCCAAATCTACCAAAAATGTATCAAACATGCCTATGATAAACGTGTCCAAGAATGAACCTTCCAGGTTGGTGACCTCATCATGAAGGAAAATCAACATGTAATAAAAGTGGAGAAAAGTAAACGGGAAATTTCACTCCTAATTGGCTTGGAACCTATATCATTATACATGCTTATGGATCAGGTGCTTATTGTTTATATTCTTTTGAAGGTAAACCCAAACTTGAGCCCCTCAATTCCTTGCATCTTAGACCATTCTATTGTTAAATCAAGTCTTATATCACCTTATGTCTATTAAATGCTCGTCCCTTGAGCAACATTCACCTTCCACTTACCTATTTTAAGGATCAACGAATAAAAAGAATCATGTGTTTAATCATCACCTTTGAACCTTATCTTCAATATGAGCACCAAAATATACTCATGACATGATTCTCATGGATACTTTTCATCCTTTTCAAGATGGAATCCCATGGTTGTTTTTCACTTAAAACCTCTCTTTCATAGCTAACCCCTATGTAATTTGTCTTCATAAAAGAAGCCTATACTTCTCTATAGTCTTGTCCATGACCTAAAAGTCCAAAAACAATTCAAAAGCAATATATGGGATTTATAAATTCAAACTCCTTAAGTAAAAATTATAGCAAAAAGATGAATCCCTCGAAAAGGACATATATCTTTCTATTGTGCTGATATAAATAGACTGGTCCTTGAAGGACAACTATACAAAGCTATCCATATTGTACGTAGTCTAGCCAAAAAGTTACTTTTGTAAAAATAAAAATAAAATATTTTGAAGCTTCCCGCATTGATCATCTTCATGAATACCTCAAGGAGATATTATATTCATCCCATATAGACTTCCCACATCGATCAGTCTATAAAATAAAAGAAAAAAAGAAAAAGATAAATTTTTCATCATGGAATTTCTTATTTTGATTTTGGGTATCTTGCAGAAGAGGCATGTTGTCTCACACCAAGGTTACACTAAAACAACCTCTTTCACCTCACCGTCTTTCCTTTCTAATCTTATACCTACTCAAGGGACATGCTACAAATGTGATATTTTGTGATCATGTTACCTTCATCACCTCTAGAACAATCAACCATGCAATGGATTTAGGGTCTTATGTTCATAGGCTAATCTTTGATATGATAGACTCATAATGGTTCTTACCACTCAGGTGGAATTTTGTTTCCTCTTACCATTCACCTATTTTCTTACTTATTGATCCTTCTTCACAGTAACTGGACCTTGACACCTTTATTTTTGTAATTCCTCTTCCACAAAAATCACCCACACCTATTCAACCTAGACAACAACCATGCCTATTTAACCTATACTCAACCATTCCTAAATGAACTAGACTTAATCATGCCTAAAACCTATCGACCCATTCATATCCCTTATCATATTATTCCCTAGCTTATGTAAGAAATACATCATCTGGGGACCCTTTTCTTTGGGGCTATGTAGGTAGCATTTCGAGGGCATGGGGCCCTTGGAGGTTAGCTCACCACTTTTTCCCCTAACCAATTTTCCCCCTTTATATTCACATTTTACCCTAGTTAGTTTCCATTTTACACAAAAATTGGAAATTAATATCATAAAAACATACATACCTACCATTTTATCACCACAACCATATTCTACTTAAATAATTTCATATTTTCATGATATTAATTACTTGGAAATTTAACCACAACATACATATAATACATTATTTCCATAAGATCAGTAACTTGGAAATTACCTAGATTCTACCATGCCTATACTTGACTCCACCATGCCTATACCTGACTCAATCATGCCTACACCTAACTCAATCATGCCTATACCTGACTCCACCATGCCTACACCTGATTCAATCATGCATATACATGACTCAACCATGCCTACACCTGACTCAATCATTCCTATACCTGAATTAACCATGCCTACACCCGACTCAATCATGTCTATACCGACTCCATCATGCCTACAAAACCTTGAATCAATCATGCCTAAATCACCTAGTTCTATGATACACAATAATAATGACAATGAAAATTAAATCAAGTACATCATCCATCCAATAATAATCATCAACTATATAAATGGGAATGTTTGTGTAGCAATACATATATACATTACCCCCACAACTTCTTTCCGAAACCTTTTCTTCCTAACCCAAAGTTGACCCTGACCTTACACCTCACCCTCATGACCTTATTACCTATCACCCAACCTCACCATTAGTTGGGGCATGTTTTTTCCCCTAACATGGCCTTACCTACAACCTTACCTAAATCACCCAACCCAACCTCACTCATTGTGACACTCGAATTCGTTTACTTGCTATACCTTATGATGATGATACTTATGTTGTTCGACTTAATGACCTTACCTTACCTAATGTTGTGATGTTTATCCCGACCATACCTTTGGTACCTTGGAACAAAACCTATTACCCATTCCTACACCTATCCTAGTTGTGTTTCAGGACCATATCCTATACCTTAGATACTTGAACCACTTCAACCTTGTTTGGATAAACCTATCAACCTTTGACAATGTAGATTTTGTAAGCTCTTCAACCTGGTACCTTATCATAATCTATACGTGTGCATGCGTTAGACTGCCCCTACCTATTACTCGACCAAAATCACCCTTACCTATGACCAACCTACTCTCATTTTCATCACTTACCCATTTATCAAACCACTCACCAACTTTGTTTCACACCTCATCAGTTTTGGGTTTGAGGGGGATCACCTCCACCCACACTTGGGGAAATGCTATCTTCGCTCATACCTAGAACATGAACTTCCTGTTTTTGTCAGCATCACTTATCAATACAAGCTATGTGATAAAAAGAGGAAAATTTAGACACCAAATTTGGGTCACATGCCCTTTAGTCCCCTTCAATTAATTAATGTAACACATTTAACTAATCATGACCCCTTCATCCCATATTAATATTCATCCTCACATTATTAATTGATTTAATTATTTTAATTAAGTTAATTTCATCCTCACACCTCCACCTCATCATTACACCTCACCCTAGACCCATTCCAGGGCATTTAACTCACAAGTGACTAAGTCATCACTCTCAACACTGAGTCATCACTCTCAGTGTTGAGTCACCACTTGACCTAACTAACTAAGAATTCTTTTCAAACCTAATTGGAATTATTCTATGACCTTCCTATATTTTCTAACAATAACTCCACTTCCCTAAGCAAACTCAACTTAGAAAACATGCCAAATATGGGAAGATATTCCTATTTTTGGTAAAAGGGACTAATTCACCCTAACCGACATCATTTTTTCCTTGGTTGGCACCAATTAGCTAACCGTCATCGATCACCTTATATACACTTTCACAATCTTTACACGGGTTGGTAATTCAGCTATTCGGGCCTTATTGCATTCAAGCGATAATTTTCACATCCCTCCTACATCCATATGATGAGCACACACAACCAAAATGTAAGACAAGCATCCAGTTCTCCTTCTAGAGCATCGAATACTCACGGGAACACACAAGTTATATTGCCTCAACACTGGGATCAAACACCTCTCCTCCAATCAACCATCAACTATCTAAACTCATAAGGTCTACAAGACACCAAGTAAGTACTGTGATTTTAATCATTTGTGCTTATCCCATTGTAGATCTCTTTCTTTATTCAATATTTTATTTCTTATTACCTGTACATCACCTTCTTCCCACCAACCCACTATTCAACCACCCCAAGCCTTTTCACCCTTATAAACCTCCTTCTTAGTATTCCTGAGTCTTCTTAGCCATATTACAACCCAAACCATACTACCCTCACTCTCTGTGTAATCACAGAGAGCCTAAAAACCCATTTTTAATAGTTTATTACCTATTGCCCCTACCGACGTCGGTTCCTTGACCATCGTCGGTTTAGTTCCCATACCGGTATCAGTCACTAGAGTGATATCGGTCTCTTTTCATTTCATATTTCGAGACGAGAAAGCTTACCTTTCACCTAAAACCAACCCAGACCTCAACTAATCAGCCTTAGACCCTTACCAGACCTTTATCGGACCTGTAAAACCCATAACAACTTACCAAACCTCTGGATCTAATCGTAACCTTTCTGTTAGATTAGATTTACTTATTGTATTAGCACGAGATACCTAAATCATTAAACTATAGTAGGATTTCCTTATTTCATGGTATTTGTTGCATTAAATTGTATTTGAAAGTGGATTGATAGCCTTCTAGGAAGCACCTCGCTTCCCAGATCTAGCACTCGCTAGGAAGTCCACTAACCTATATTATTAATACTATTTGGTGGTCTTGTTGTGTTTCTTATATAGGTCATTCCTCCTAGCCAAAGGGAAGCTCACATAATCAACTTGGATCAAAAGTCTACAATGCGTGTATTCTATCTTCCACCTTCACCTCACAGGTATTCCTCCTTAAAAATTTACCTTCTATATGTTTCATCCTAGAAAGCATTAAACTTATTGGTGAAACACATGAACATAAGATATAAGTGGGAAAACCTCATGGAGAAGAAAACCCACTGAAACTCTACTTATATTACATAAATCAAAGTAATTTAGTGAAGCACCAACTTCACAAGGAGCATCAACCCATAGTTTAGTAGATCACCAACCCTACAAGGAGCACCAACCCCTCATTTAGTGAAGCACCCATTCCACAAGGAGGATACAACCCCTAAATCTGAAAAAGAACCAACTCATCCACCTAAACATGTTTTATCTCTAAAACTTATATTTCCAACACTAATGGAGATCACTAATTCATCTCATAAACCTTAGCTCATACCCAAGGGCATCAAACTTTCTCTTTCTCCTTCTTTCTTTTCTCTATTCTCTTTCTCGCATGCTTCCATTCCTTCCTCAACCTATCATGCTCTTCCTCATACTTCAAAACATTCTCCCATACCTGTAAAATATCTTTCTCTAGGTCACACACCTTCCCTCCAAGAGCATTAGCTCAAAAATGAGCCAAACAATCACTTAAATATGTTTTTCTTCCTTCCAAACCACAAGAGGTCAGTACCTCATGATAAATTAGACCCATACACCTTCATTATATTCATAAATATGAATTACAACAGCTACATATGACCCAAGTAGGTTGACCTAGCTAAAACCCTCAATATATGTGTCAAAAATGGCTCAATACCCCATGGGCACATTCTTAAAAATGCCCTAACATGAGTACCATACTTTTCCATGACCCATAAACCCTTATACATGATTAAAATATCATAAAACATTCATACATGACACAATTAATATAAACCAATAAAATTATTTCATTTATTGGGCCCAATTCCCTTTATAAATCTCAAAACAATTGTTTCCTTCACCCTTCATCACCCAAGAAACTTCTTAATGCCACCAAATGGCTTATACTAAACTAAAAAATTATAAGTGACAAATAAGAAGAAATGTAATAACATTTAGAAAACTTATAAGTTAAAAGTCGTGAAACATCCTTCACTTCAAACCAAAAACTTTTTCCTTCACCAGATCAACCTGCCAAAACATATGTTTCCAAAGGTTAACTTGTAAAATCAGTTATACATGAATTCAAGACATCTAAATGGATTAATTGGATGCCATATTAATCTCTCTTCACTTTCTAGGTGATAGGAAGTATCACCAAATCCATCTCATGCCATATTAATCTTGTCTTGAACTACCAAAAACCTTATTTCTAAAAGAATGTCATGGAAGCTGTTGGTCACCAAAATTACACCCATGTCTTAGATTTGGAATAACCGAGTTGTTTATGAAAATAATGGAACCATCCCCAAGTTTTGGGACCTTGTGTGCTTGGGATGGATCTCCGGAGAAGGCCAATTCCTCTACCTACCTCTAACGATAGTGCTTACTCCTAATGTGGAATGGAAATAATATAATAAACATGCCAAGGACCGGGGATATAAGGATGTGTAGAAAGGGGAAATCCTAATCTAAGGAAGGTGATAAAGCCACAAAGAAAGGGTCAATCTCCCTCCATAAGCGGTAAAGGAAAAAAATAGGGCGTGATGAGAAGAGAGCGAACGAAATGCGCCACAGATCAATATGCGGGCTTGGCCTTCTAATGCATGCAACACATGAACATGGGGAATGTAAGCACAAGAGTATGCACACCATGCCAAAAATGCAAACAGAGAGGTGAGATGCAATGAAAATGAGAGAGGGAAGATAAGAGTTCCACAAAACATGATTTTATTGCTTAAGGGATGCATAATCATTTACATTCATGACAAGAGGTGAGAATACATTGCAGAGACCACGCCAAGGTCTGAGACCCATGGAAAGTTGGCCACCATTTTGGCATGGTGTCATTACAATAGAGGGATCCTTTTACAAAAAAATAACTTTGCTATTTATAGAAGAAGAAGGAGAGAAGAGAAGGAAAAAGAGAGGGAAAATCGTATTCAAATCTTCAACCACCAACAACAAGTGATAAATGCCTACAAATCCACCTACAAGGTTGTCATATGCACTTCCCCATGTTTGTTTGGCATGTAGAAGAAGGAAGAAAGCAAGATCTGATTGAAATCTAGTGGTTGAGGTTGATTAGATGTGTGCATTGATGATCGAAAGACATTTCCCTATTTTCCACCTACCAAATCCCACCTAAATTTGAATTTGAATAGTCCAACGTGTAGCTTGTGTTAGTAGATCTTTGAAAAGTTCAGTGCCACTGCGATCGTCGAGCTCTGTAGAAGAAGATATCATTTTTGGAAGATTTCAAAGCCATTTGGGCATGTAAGACATGTGGCACATAGATTAACTGAAGGATTCAACCAATTGTTCATTTGTTTTGTCTTTTCTACCACGTGTCATGCACCGGTTGGTTGTTAGGATTGAACCCTGTTGGCATGCTTTAATAGGTTTTGCATTGCATAATCAAGTCGAAAGATGGTGTGGTATGATGACATAGGCATAGAACAAGGAGAAAGGCATGGAAATAAAATGTGTAAGACTGCAAAAGGAAGGTGCGCGGAGGGTAAATTGAGGGAAGGTGCACGCATAATGCACACAACATGAAAGAAGGAATACTTGCAGAAGGAAAGTATGGAAGTAGGGTGCGAACATTCAACTAAGGAAGGGAGCGAGGTGGCGGAAGAAAAATCGGTGCGTGAGGAGCTTAGTGTCTGCAAGCGCCGAGAGGAATGTCGAGACTTAGCCATTTTTGTAGGAAAGTTTGTGGCGGTGTGTGTAAGGAGTGCGTGACATGATACGAAAGAATGTGGGCGCGGGAGGAAGCTATAAAGGGAAATTGAAAATGAGTTAGAAGAATACAAAGGAGAAATAGGAAGGTGTGCAAGGGCACGCAGAGGAATTTAAATAAATTATGCCAAGGGAGCAAGCTTGAGAGTGCGTAACCTGAAATGTGAAACATCAGAGTCAGAATGAAAATATATAAGTTATCTAGATAACTAGGAGAGTTATTTGGATAACAATGATGTCGAAAAAAACATGTACCTCACAAATGTTATTGTCCTTTGGTTGAGGTTTTTCCGTTTTGGTTAGATGATGGGGTGTGATTTGGGAATGACTTCTTGAAGATGTGAAGGTTTTGATTAGCCGATGTATTAGGATTATCCAAGACGAGATATCCATTATCTAACATTTCTTGGATGATATTTTTGAAAGTTATACAATTACTATCGCTATGACCTCTAACATGATGATAGTTGTAGTAATCATTTTCTTTATACCATGCAAGACATAGGATGAGAGGGGTCAAAACTAGTATGTGGTTTGATGGGTGGAAGAGTGACTACTCTAGATTTTAGAAGTTTTTCTAAAACTAAAGAGTAGGGTTCTCCTATGGGAGTATATTTTGTTGCTCCTACTTGAACTAGAAATCCTGAACAAGAGAAATATTGGAAGAAGGATTTGATTGGTTGGATGGATGAGATGGGCTGAATTTCAAAACTATTGCATTGGTAGATCCTTTTGCTTTAGAATAATTATTTTGTGGTTTAGAAGAAGAAGAGGTATCATTTGGTTTAAACATGACATTCTTGTTATTCAATCAGTATCTTCTTCTCTTCAATGACACGTATTTCAAGTTTCAAGGCCATGGTGATTGCCTCGTCAAATATGCGAAGGTTTTAACTTAGAGAGTCAAAGAAGATGTGTCTAGCACAATCTTTGATGAACAACTCTATTTACTCGATTTGAGGCTAGTTGGAATGTGAGTTGGTTGATCAGGCTCCGCTAACGAGTGACAAAATCTGTGATAGATTCATCTTCGTATTGGTGTGTCACGTACAAGTTGGTCATGGTGACCTTCTTGACAATGTTGATAGAAAAGTTGTCTAGAAAATATTGAGCTACCTAATTGAATGAAAAGATGGAATGCCTGGGTAGAGCACTATACCAATCTAAATCTGGTCCTATCAAGGACATTGGGAATTTTTGTAAGAGAAAAGCGTCATCATGAGCGATTAGATAACACACATGTTTAAAAGACCGCAAGTGTTGTTGTGGGTATTATTTGTTGTTGAATCGGTTGAATTTAGGCATTTCCCAATGGGGAGGGTATGGATGAATTGAAATGGATGGGTGAATGGGCTCATTACAAATCTTTTCGTATGTCAGAGAGTTACGTGAGCTAGAGACATATGCTTCCAATGTCTACATCTTGTCCATCATCATTTTGATAAGATCATTGGTAGGTTGTGATGACTAGGCACCCCGTAGTATAAGGGGGTAGATGAGGAGGGTATGATGTGGGTGGCATCCTAGTATGTGGTGGTGTGAGTACAAAAATTTTGAGGAAGGAATGTAGGCCGGAATAGATGTAGATGGAAAGTATCCTGAATAAGCGATAGATGAAATAAGGGGTTATTGGTGATAAGTGTAGGTAGGTGGAGTGGACGTAAAGAATCTTCAGTAGCAATCGGAGGAAGAGATTACAGGATGGAGAGGACAATGTTTTGGAAGGGAGTATGGGTTTTCATCACCATTGGTGGCTAAGATGCAATAGGTATATGAGAGGTGGTGGATGCAGATAGACCTACACTCAAGGTAGTTGATAAAGGCATGGTTGACATCGTAGGAGTGATAGACATCAAAGGCACGACAGATGCCATAGGTGCGCAGATATTGATGATGTAGGTTCAAGCTGGGAAACCACATGTGGTAAGGTGGAAGAGGGTAAGGCCAAACTAGTAGTATCTAATGCAGAAGTGGGTGCGAGGGTAGGAGGAATGGACACAGGCATGTTGTATACAAGCTGCCTTAATGAATCACGGGTAGATGAATGAGTGAGATAGTACTGCAGAGCGATGGGGTTGTGATCAAGGAGTCTCGCAAACTCCTCATCACCAATGGGTATGGCAAGATCCTGATTGGGGTCCATGGGTGATGATATTGAAGGGGGTGATGGGCTAGGTGGGAGTGGCTAGCAGCTAGCGTGAAACACGAGAGCGTTAGCTTGTTTATGAGTCAAAACCATGTGACTGATGATAGAATAGGTATTTTGAGCTTCATTGATGATGTAGAAACACAAAATTAATGGGAAAAATTAGTCTAAAATGAGTGATTAGATTGCTGTTCTGATTGGAAAATCATAATACAGAGATCGGGTGTCGGTATGAGGGTAATCATCACTGGTCAAACTCAAACTCGATGAGTTATTGTGAAAAATAAGAGATTCAAAGATCTAGAAATGAAAGGTGAAAAATGGGTCAACCTGGACTCTGAAGATGATATCAGAGACCCAAAAGTGTGATAAAATGATAGAACAAGACACAAAAGAATAGAAAGGTGGAGAATACTATTTTGGTAAAAATAACCAAAAAATCATAAAACTAACGTTAGTTAGTTAACCGATGGTGGTGAGATGATGTAACCGATGGTGGTCAGTTGGACCAATATCGGTTATTGTGAAATCTAGGAAGAGAAGGAAAATGAATTTTTGGTGATTTAGATCAAATAAAAGGGCCAACCCAGAGACTAAGTATGGCTATGAGGAGTCCTAATAAACCCATAATAAAACCAGAATACACTAGTCATGATGTGGGGTGTAAAAGGATAAGAAAGAATGAAGAAACACAACTCACACCTCAAAATGCAAGCAAACAAAAAGCTAACAAACACAAAATCCTAAGCTGTAGATTTTATGTTGTGGCTTATGCCATTTAGACTGATTGTAAGCATGATAGAATTTTTGGTTAACAAAGGTGCCCTATAAAAATCTGAAAACTATGGCTGGTTTCAAGTAAGTTTTTACGTGGGAGATCCTTCTCCTGAAAATATGACTAGATAGAGAAACCAACTAGAGCCCACTGTCAATCCTTTGATTATGTAATCGTTGACAACTTCTTCCGGGAAAGATGTTTCTCAAGAACTGTGTAGTTTGTTTTCAGTGATTTGGTATACAAAGTGTGCAAAATGTGAGCTACGGTTCAATTTGTCAACCATCAGCTGGGCATGACTTCCATCATATAGGTTTCCCACAATTTAGATGAGTTATAATGCAACAAACTCAAAAATGTAAGTGCACAAGTTTTAAAACCCAAAACCACAAATTATATTCGATGAGAACAAATTATGAAGAGGTTAAGGGTATGAATTTCACTAAGTGCAATGCAAGAAAATAAAGAAGAGTTCTTTTTAATCCTAAAAACAAGTGTCACTAAGTCAATTAGAAGAAAATAATATTTCTAGAGAAGAAGCTTAATGTGAACTTGTTTCAAATGAAAATAGACACACAAGATTTTCCCTAGGAATGAACAATGCAACAAACCCTAGATGGGTCCCACCGGGCATGCCAAAATGTTTCACCAATAATTTTTACACTTTCTAGGATGAAACAAATAGAAGGTAAAATGGTTAAGGAGGAATACCTGTGAGGCGAAGGTGGAAGGTAGAATGCGCGTGTTGTAGACTTTTGATCCAAGCTGATTGTGTGAGCTTCCCTTTGGCTAGGAGGAACGACTTGTATAAGAAACACAACAAGACCACCAAATAGTATTAATAATATATGTTAGTGGACTACCTAGCAAGTGTTAGATCCAAGAAGCGAGGTGCTTCCTAGAAGGTTGTCAATCCACTTTCAAATACAATTTAATGTAACAAATACCATGAAATAAGGAAATCCTAATGTAGTTGAACAATTTAGGTATCTCGTGCTAATATAATAAGTAAATATAATCTAACAGAAAAGTCACGATTATATTTGGAGGTTTAGTAGTTTATTTTAGGTTTTTAGGTCTAACAAAGGTGCAGTAAGGGTCCGGGGCTGATTAGTTGAGGTCTAGGTTAGTTTTAGGTGAATGGGAAGCTTACTTGGTATGAGAATATGAAATGACACAGAGACCGATATCGGTCCGGTGAGAAATACCGATATGGGGACTATATCGAAGATGTTTAGTGAATCAACATCAATAGGTGAAATATGTAATAAAATATTAAAAATGGGTTTTTAGGCTCTCTGTGATTACAAAGAGAGTGAGGGTAGTATGGTTTGGGTCGTAATATGGTTGAGAAGACTCAAGAATACTAAGAAGGATGTTTAGAAGGATGAAAAGGCTTGGGGTGATTGAATAGTGGGTTGGTGGGAAGAAGGTGATGTACGGGTAACAGAAGAAATAAAATACTGAATGAAGAAAGAGATCTACAATGGGATAAGCCCAAATGATTAAAATCACAATACTTACTTGGTGTCTTGTAGACCTTGTGAGTTGAGATGGTTGATGGTTGATGGTTGATAGGAGGAGAGGTTCTTGAGTCCAGTGCCATAGACTATATAACATGTGTGCTCCCATGAATATTCCAATGCTCTAGAAGGAGAATGGATGCTTATCTTATCGTGGTTGTGCGTGCTTGTTGTGTCAGATGCGGGGAGGGTTTGTGAAGATTCTCGCTTGAATACAATAAGGCTCCAATAATTGAATGACCAACCCATGTAAAGAGTTGTGAAAGTGTATATAAGGTGACCGATGGCGGTTAGGTAACCGACACAGTAGAGGAAAAACTAGCATCGGTTAGGGTGAATTAGTCCCTTTTACCAAAAATAGGAAGATCTTCCCATATTTGGCATGTTTTCCAAGTTGAGTCCACTTAGGGAAGTGGATTTCTCATTAGAAAAGGTAGGAAGGTCATAGAAGAAGTCCAATTAGGTTTGAGAAGAATTCTTAGTTAGTTAGGTCAAGTGGTGACTCAACACTGAGAGTGATGACTTAGTGTTGAGAGTGTGACTTAGTGTCGAGAGTGATGACTTGGTCACTGTGAGTTAAATACCCCTAGAATGAGTCCAGGTGAGGTGTAATGATGAGGTGGAGGTGTGAGGATCAAATTAACTTAATTAAAATAATTAAGTCAATTAATAATGTGAGGATGAATATTAACATGGGATGAAGGGGTCATGATTAGTTAAATGTGTTACGTTAATTAATTGAAAGGGACTAAATGGCGTGTGACCCAAATTTGTTGTCTACATCACGTGTATGCTTTCTTGATTTTGTTCATGTGGTTGAATGTTTTAAGTTGCTAATCACACATTGATGGATGGATAAATGTTAATGGTGCATGCATGATAATCTAAAATTTTGTTTAAAGGATTTAAGAACTAATCGACCCCTCTCGGTTCATTGTGTTTCCAACATGTGTATGTTTAATCATTTTGGCAAAGCGTGACTAATGTTTTGTGGTAGTTTTGCATGTCTTTCCTTGTCTTTTTTTATTTTTGTGAAGTTATTTTGCAACACTTTACACATATAATATTCTCTTGTGCTAGTTACTAATGAGCCTTGCTAATTACTATGTACACACCCATTTTGTTGTGTCATTATTTTGTAGTAAGATTGATATTAGCATCTTGTAATTAATACTTTTATATATTTTATAAAAAAAAATGTGCATAACTATTATCACGAAATTACAACCCCCGAATCGCATGAAATGTGTATGGGGCATTCGATGTAATTTTGTAACATTGGATCATCTCTCAAGCTATGGGACTTGCGGGCTTGAGATGACCCTCTAGAGAAGGTTGGTTCCTGCTCCTAAACTACCTGCCACTAACTAATCCTAATGCAGGAAAGAAAAATAATCCTAATCTAACCTTCCAAGGGACCAAGGAGAGAGAGTGCATAAAAGTAAAACCTACACTAGAGCAAGTGATACACAAGAAAAGTGGGTTGTTAATCACAATTCTAAGCGCTGCAGTGGAGAGAGGTGAGAAATGGAGAGGATGGACAAGATGCATCACAAACCAAAGATGATATTCACATAGAAAAACACTTCAAACCCATTAAACACAGCTCCCAAAACCTGCAATAGAAATCAAGATATATGCACGAGTATACCCCCGCAATGGTTAGAGGAAAGAAGAGACAATAAAACATGCAAAGGATGGACAAAATGCATCACAATTTTTTTATTACTCCATTAATTCACACATTACATCATTAGTGGGAAAGAGGCAAGAAAATTCCATTACAAAGTAAAGAGAGGAGGCTTAAGCTCCACATTTAACCCTAACAAAGAAGAAAGAGAGAGGGGGGGAGAGAAAAATGACCGACTCCTCTCAAAATAAGCCCGAAATTACCATTTATAGAATTGAGAAAGAGAGAGAGAGAATTGTAATCCCAAAATTTTCCTTTCACTACTTGCAAGATGCCAAAATTATGTCCACATGATGATACATGACCTACAGAAGGCACCCCATATTGTCCCATGACTTGCAGCAGTGAAAATGTTTGCCCATGCCTCTTAATTACACTTCCAACCACCAATAAAATCATTGTTCCAAAACGTGGCCCATTTTCCTAAAAAAAAATATTCATCAATTTATGGAATTCTCAATTTACGTGCAATCGACTCAAAGCCACAATTGCAACGCAGTATTCATTTACACTATTTTTTTCATAATTTCTCAAGATATAAGCTTTTGAGTGTAGGTGGATGATTTGAGATTATCAGGTTTTTCATAGCCTTATATTAGATGGGACTATGAAAAATCCTACTTGGAAATCACTTTTAAAATATTTCTTCCCTCCTTCTAATGTTTTCATCATGATTTAAATGATCTCGGAATTTTAAATTGGTGGGACCCACCCTTCGATTTGATTGCTCTATTATATGGGGGAAAGGGATTAATGTTCAAATATTGGCATGTTAGCCAACTCGGCCATCTTGGCCGAGCTGGCATTACTTCTACATTTCCGATTATCACACCTGGCCTCTTAACCGATGATGCATGTCGAGTCACAACTCGGCCGACTTCATAATCCCTTGTCTACATTGAATTTTGCATTGGGTACCGAACTATCACCAAGTGTCAATCTTCTAATACCCACGTGCCTCGTCCAACTGTCCACCAACGACTTACCCTCTGTGTTGTGTTATATTTATGTTAGCATGCACTGGGCCTATATACCTTGTGTGGCGGGATTTTTCTGTTTTCCTTGGGCACCGAGCGCCACTTCACCTACCCACCGAGTTGTCTTGTGACTCACTGGCACACTGCCGAATTACCTCCTTCACCGTCACCTCTCCCTGGACACTAAGATCTTTGTATTTCAATTCACCCTTACTTGTGGAGAACTCAACTCTGTGTGTCCCATGCCTCTCGTGTGCCAAACCTCTGACTTGACCGTATCCCTACCTCTGTGTTCTCTTCGGAGAATTCGGGGATTTGTGTCTCAGCTTTCCCGAATGCCGATGGGTCACTCGGGCCCCGATGAGAGGATTTCTCCGTGATTCCTTGTGCAGTGTTTTGATCCCTTCATGCACCGAAGCTCCAACTCTGTTTGTGCCGTTTGGGCCAATTCCACCTGTCTTTCCCGCATGACTCTTCACTTGTGGCGATTTTGGATTTTGCACGCATAAATGTCCCGACTCAATCTGGGCCGTTTGGGCCATATTTTTCCGCTATTTCCTCAAGCCTGACCACTTCGGGGAGTTTTGAATTTTGGTGCACAGATGCCCCACATTTGTCTGGGCCTCGCAGGATGTGTATCTCCTCTTTTACCGATGTGAACTATGTGGGGCTCGCCAATTCTAACTCGTCCGCCATTTCACTCTCATTTCTGTCTCACTACATTAAACCAAGTTTTAACACCTTCACCCATCATTACCTAAGTCTTGGATACCTCCATGTTTAAGCTCGCTGTCTACACTAGAAACCCAAACTAACCTGAGCCCACTGTCAAATTCCTGAGCTTTCCTGTGAGATCCTTTTCCAGGCTTGACCTACATTGCCAAGTTTGATTGAGACATTTTGTGTCATTCTCTTTGTTTAAGACATTTAAAGAGTAGTTCGACATCTCTAAAAAACTTTACCACGGTTCCTCATATAGCTCGACTTGGATCAAAAACAGCTCGGCCACCATCATGGCTTGTCCATACTCTTGTAAAAAAAGTGTGGCTCGGTCTCACTTTGCACAAGGTCAATTTATTTGGTGGGAAGCTTGACTACAATGCAACATCCGTTATGCCAGTTTGCCTTTCCTTCAAACAACTCGGTGGGTATTTTCCCCCAACTCAGACCTCCACTAGCAAAATCTCGGTGATAATTTTATCAGGTAATTAACATTTGGCTATGAGATGATGGGATTCTTCTTCCAACATGACAGCCTGATGGTGAGAATGGCTTGGGTCCGTCATTGATCTCATTTTTACAATTTTCTCAAGTTTACCGACTCACCCACCCCTTCAATGTGACTTTACTCCTTCACAACGAGCTATCTATCTCTGCAATTATGGCTTGGCTTGGTCTTCTAAATGGCTCGGTACATATATCATGAACCCGAGGAGCTAAATAGTAGCTGGCCTTTGGTCTACGACGTAGCTCGATATGATCTTACATGGTTCTGTCTTCTTTGTAACTTGTCAAGGGGATTTAATGGCTCGGCTACTAATGCAGACGACATGGTTTGTTTGCAATATTCAGCTATCATGTGGAATGCCCAGGAGCTCATCTTCATTGCAACGTCTCAATCCTAAAACCACTCCCTCTGTATTCCTATCAAACATCTTATTCATGGCTGTAGTGAAATGTTAGTGACTTCATCAATTATTCTACCACCAAGAATGCTTAAAACGATCCCTACCACCATCTTTAATTGGGTGAATCCCCTTTTCTCGACCATGTGATAGCTCAGTCGAGGCACGCTTCTTCTATGATAATGGCTCAACCTAAGTTCATTTTCTCAGCATTCATAGGAATGTGTAGCTTGGTGGCCATTTTCACAGCCCAGCTGAGTGCAGAATGGGTCTCGGCCAAGGAACGTTTATGCAACTTGGTGACATCCACATGGCTACACAGCTATATAAACTTGTTCCCCTTCTATGCCCAGCTTGGTGTTTTTTTGAAGGCTTATTCTTGTAAAGTAGATCTGTGAGCTCCCTAGGATCCAAAGGATCTCCTTTAAATTCCACCCTCCTCATATCCCTTGATGGAACTCTTGGGCCTCCTAGGTACATCAGACTTATGATGAGATGCTGAGGAAGTGTCTTAACCAAATTACCAGATTATTATTTCACTTGCAAGTGAATTCCTATTAGTGTCATGGTGCAAGATTTCTCATTTGTATGATTTCACAAGTGGAATGAAATGGGATAACGATTTGGTGACTCGCGGGGCCATTTTCCTTCTAAATGGAGCATGACCAATTTCCTATAGCTATCCATTGGGCATGGAGTCTAAAAACTTGGCCTTAGAATGCTCAAAACACTACTACTTGCTTTTGGGACCATCTCGTTGTTGCTCGCATTTTTCAACTCTCATAAAAAAATCCTTAATTTTTTTGTGAGAGTAGAAAATTGTTTTAAAACTTGAATTTCACCCTTTCTTGCAATTGTGATCTGTGAGGCCGAATGATGGACATCTCGCAACTACTACACGAAGACTAATTTTCTTGACAAGGTGAAACATATCATGGATTAGATTGAAACATCTATCGGTTTGGACATCATGGAACTCTTTTAAAGTCTAATTCTCTTTATTCTTTCGAAAGTTGTAATCGACTTGTTGCCTATGGGATTTCTTGAAGGCTAGGGCTGATTTCTAGCTTAGGTGGTGGCTAATTTTTATTATTTACATGGGCTTTGGAAGCTTGTTGTAGTTTGTGTTGTATATATTTCCCCTGGGCAAATACAGACAACAGAAGAATATAGAAATCAAAGAAGATCAAATCCCTGACATTCCCAAGGCACACAGAAGTGGCGCACGACAATGGATGTCGACAGGGAAAAAGTTACGCCCTTGGCGCACAGAAGTGGCGCACGACACGTGCCGCCGACACGAGAAAAGTTGCGCCTGCGCATGCGAAATGGCGCACAACACGCATCAAGCCGACACGGGAAAAGTTAGCGCACGAAGTGGCGCACGACACTGCATCGCCGACATGGGAAAAGTTGCGCCCTTGGCGCCACGAATCGCGCACAACATGCATCGCCGACACAGAAAAGTTGCGCTTGGCGCGCATGAAATGGCGCGCAACATGCATCGCCGACACAGGAAAAGTTGCGCCCTTGGCGCACAGAAATGGCGCACAACACAGACTGTCGACACGGAAAAGTTGCGCCCTTGGCGCACATAAAGGGATGTCGACACACATATGGATGCGCCAAGGCGCACCTTCAGGAGGCGCAACATTCTGAGCGCTGACAGGAAGCAGACCCTGGCGCAGATATTCAAATGGCCATAACTTTTGACTGGGAGCTCGGATTCATGCAAGGTTGGACTTTCTGGAAAGCTTACGAGGTCCTCTGTCCAACTACGACTGGATATCTTTAATTGGGTGAGAACAAATTCTAAAAAATGAAAAATACAGTTAGCCACTTTTGGGTTTGGGGTTCTCACCTACCACCATTATGATATGTTTTAAATGCAGTCTGGAGGTGGTTGGGGCAGATTTCGAATTCCTCTCTCTTTTCTCTCTCATTCTTCCTATAAATTGTAAGGAGGGGCTTCTTTCCAAAGGTGGTTCATCTTTCTTTCTGCTCTGCCCTCCCTTCTTTTCTTCTCTAGGGTTGAAAATGGAGTTCGAGCCTCCTCCTTTGCTCGTAATGGCATTTTTGCCTTTACTAATGGAATGATGTTCTGTGCAAACTTACAAGCAACAAAACGTGTTTTGTGATGCATCTGTCCATCCTTCTCGTTTTTGCTTGTTTCTTCTTGCCTCTCTTCATTGCAAGTATCTGTGCATGTTTGAACGTTCACCTAGATCTGGAGCTGTGTGTTCATGGAGTTTTGGGACACTCTCGTGTGAAATCTATCCTTGGGCTGTGATGCATCTCGTCCATCCTTCCCATTGCTCACCTCTCTTTGTCCCATGGCGGTTTTGATAGATGTTCAACAACGGTGTATCACCGTTTTAGTGTAGGCTTTGCTTGTTTTTCCCTTCTCTCTCTCTCTCTGTCTCCTTGCTTTAGTTAGATTAGGATTAGATTAGCTTGCACGAGACCTGGAATAGCTTGTGGCGGTAGTTTAGGAGCAGAGAACAGCCTTCTCTCTGGAGATTCCTCTCTCGGTTTCACAAGTCCCACGCTAATGGAGAGAGTTTCCATGTTGTGCAATTGGATGCTACGAACATCAACCTAAGCCCGATTCGAAGGTCTGGAAGTGCTTTGTGATTTTGCACTAATGGTTTGTTCTTGGAGAGAATCATCAAGATCTCCTCCTTACACGATTTTAGTTTCTTTGCATTTGTTCAAATTTGAAATTTGCAACTATTACATGCAACTATGAATGCAACAACTTAAGGGAGTGGTTGCGTATCTGTCTCGAACAACACAAACAAAATCTATATACAAAGAGAAAAATCATACATGCCTCAAGTAAGACATGTAGAGTGTGCACAAGCACTTCTTATGCTGAAAACAAACTTGCCTCCTACACTATATGTTGGTGAGAAAATTTTTAGATAGAAAAATTAGGTGTCTCCAACAACGTTCGGTGGCTACACCCATTTGCATTAATAGTATAGCTCCCATTATTAAAAGTAAACTAATCCCAATCCTATCGAAGTGTTATGGGTGGCCAAATTGGTCGGAGATCATACGGGGACACTCCTTGAACTGTGGAAAAGTGATTGTACGGGGTATAAGGAGGAAATTACAACAATGAAGGGGGAAATGGGGAAATTATGTAAGGAAGATTATTTTCGTGAGTAGATTACGAGCTCACACCCAAGAGCGGAGTAGTTCAACCTTCAATCTAGAGGAAAGCACAATGAAGCTAGCGAGACCAATGAATTAAAACACTAAGTCTTTAAATTCATCTATCAAGGACACCAAGTTACTCTCCAATTCCATACACAATCAACTATGCTTCGCAAAGTGCATGAAAGAGAGAAATAGAGGAAATACAAGAAAGGGAAATAAAAGAAGTTTAGATTTTATTCCATGTGTAGTGATGAATACAAAGCTTCAACCAAGTTATCACAATGCTACATAGTAATAGTTATTCCAAAACCTAGAATTCCCTTGGAATAGAGAGGCCATCCCAATTTATAGCAATTTGAATTGTCCTTTCACCTCCCTCACATGACTCTAAGTTTCCATATTCCACTCGTGGCCTTTCATTTTCCATGAATTAAGTATTTATCTTATAATTTTGAGAAAATACTTTAAAAAAATTTAAAATAGGTCACTTAAGTGAATATGATGAAATATAATGATGATGCATAATGAAGAATTAGAATGGAGAGATAAAGAAGAGAGGGAAATATAGGAAGAGGGAAGGGATGGAGGGAAAACACTCATGAAAAATGCTTTGAATGCCTTGATGCAATCATGAACTTTGAGCGAAGATTTCTGCCACCTTTGGTGATCTTCTACATCGATAAAGATGGCTCCCTTGAATAACTTTGGATCATTTTCCCAATCTAGTGATGACCAAAAACTCTATGATGCACAAACATCTCGAAACCACAAAATGAGTGTTTAAAAACACTATTTTGAGTTTTACCGATGCAAGCTTCATATGAACACATATAATGCTCATGATGACCCTCCTTGAAACTTGGTTGATGAACCCTTTGACTCATTGAAATCATTCTAACCAATTCACTTTGAATTACCTAGTTCCTTAAGTGATGAAGATGAATCCACATGATGTGCCTTGTTATGCCTTGCTTTGTAATATGAGATGATCGTTCCAAACCACGAAAAACCACCATCTCTTCGTGCTTGATTACACGTAAGAAACTAGACCAACATGTGCACTTTGAAATTCATGTTTTCCTTGGAACTTACTATATTTAGTAAGTGTCAAAGTTTCCCTTGTGGACCCCAAATGATGATATCAAATCGAATGATTATCCCTCAATGATCTGTTGTGCCAAACTTTCCCTTTAACAACAACCTACTATTTTTAGTAAGTACACATGGGGTAACTTACAAATTTATTAAGTGTCATTGTTAGCTTTTCCTAACCTCAACATGAGCTATGGTAGCTTGAATTATTTCTTCTTATTGTGCATTCTTCTCACCTTTTTGACCAACTAGATTTTTATAACAAAGGGGCTTGTGGAACCACTTACTAGTTTTTAAGTATCGATTGAGGGCCGAGGTGAACTTTTGATGAATTTTCCTTCAATAATCCCTTTGTGTTCATCACCTTCTTCACAAAGCCTACTCAAATGGTGGTTTACCAAAAAGTAGCAGATCTCATATGTATGAAGGCCTGCTATTTTTAGTAAGTGCACTACGGGCATCGATTGCAATAAAACAAGGTCTTGAGATTCTAGTTTTTATTCGGGGTTCCACAAACGAATTTTGAGCAATTCCTTCATCTGAAAAAGTTGGAAAATGATATTTTCATTGGTAGGGATAGAATACTAACAAAAAATTCAGCCCTCCATACCCCTAAAAAAATAGGGACTTCATGGCGTAAAACATAGTTCACGCTAAACTAGATTTTTCAACGATCATTCCCTCCAATTTTCACGTGATTTCACCTACTAGAACCCTGAGAAGTGAAAAGGTAGCTCTCTGCCTTTTTCATAGTTGTTTTTCATGTGGCAGGGAAGAAATATGATGAAAAATCTATCCTCCATATCCATAAAAATAGGGACTTCATGGTGTAAAAACTAGTTCATGCGAAACTATATTTCTCAATGATCATTCCCTCCAATTTTCGCACGATTTCACCCATTGGAACCCTGAGAAGTGGAGAGGTAGCTTGCTGATTTTTTCCACTACTATGTCATGGTAGCCATTAATGGAAATTGAAATTTTTAGGTCTTATTTTTTTCTCTTTTTGTGATGAAATCAACTGCATTGCGATAGGTTTTTGCTTCTTGTCTCACTGGTGCAATTTATCTTTGATCTAGTTGTCGATTTGATGGGAAATTGAACTTTGTTCTTCATCGAGCCAGAAGTGAAATTTATTCACTATGAGAATTCATTGCTGTGAATGAGAGGTTTGAAGGTTAATTTTTAATGGCCTTCAAGAGTGAAGAACTAAGAAATATACGGTTCTTCATTTCATGCATTGGCTTGCAAGATATGTTCAAATCTTCATCTCATGGCAATGGAGGTTTATGAAGAATTCCTTCACTCTTCTCTTTCATTATTCATTCCTCTAGCTCCTTTGATCAATATATTATTTTAAATCTATGCATATTTATGGAATGGAAGGTTTTTTTCCATGAAAAATCTGATTTGGAGAAATAATGGTGGACTAAGGCGTTCTCAAAGCAACTTTTCTTCTAGTAATGAGAAGCAGTAAGAAGCGGAAAACAATTAGAATTTTTTTCAAATTTTTGAGTTTGAGTTGGAAAAATTTTCATGTCCCTAACATCCCTCACCTAAACTCAACATGAGGGAAACCAATTTGGCCAGCGCGCCTATGCTTGACATGTGGCGAGAGATCCGAGGCGGGGATTAAAGCCAAAAAAATAGCTTCAAAGCACTGAGGGGCTAGAAGCTGGTCACATGGGTGACCAGAAGCCTCATTAGGGGCTGGGAGAATTTTTCCAGCCTTGATTTACCTAACATCAAAGGGACATGAGGGAAACCATTTTTCACGGCACACCAAGCGATGACATGTGGCAACGATCCAACTATGAAGGATTTGAGCTCCCGCAAACACCTAGGGGTTGAGCTGACAATCCTGAAGGTTACATGAGGGTCAAGAGGGATTATGGGGGCTAGGTAAATTTTCCTAACCTTGATTTCCTTGAGCTTTAGGGACGTGAGGGACACAAAATCCTACCAGGATCATGGAGCTGACATGTGTCCTTCCAAAATTTGACTAACTCCCGAACTCGCTCCAAGAGGACAACTTGAAATGGCAATAACTTGAGCTCCCGATGGATGTTTTTGATGAAATTATATATGATATTAACTAGAAATTGAAATTTGAATCTAATGGTTGGGGTCTTGGGTCTTGATTCATCCATTTTATCCCTAAAAAATCATAATTTTTATTTGGTACTCCACTTGTGTATGAGAAAAATTGCTTGAAGACTCATTACCTAATTGTTGTGAAAAAAATTTCACCATATTTTAGGTCTTAGAATTACCTTTCTCGATTATGGTTTTTTTCTCCTAACTCTATCCGCAGCTCCAAGAATCACCTTGAAGCTCAATAATTGTTTTGGCATGTGCACTACCTAGGCTTGTGAACCCGATTTTAGTGAAATTGTCCCAACTTCTTTGGATCCTTCCTTAATCTTCCTAAATCAACTCCATGATGTTCTTAGGAATTTTATTCACCTTCGAGTCTGGTTTAATTTTTTTGTTCTACTCCATGGGGTTGCACCCAGGTCTAGGAAGGCTAGTGATAGCCCTTCCCACAATCACCTGAAGTTTGCATTTTTCAATGAACTCCTAAAATCACCTAGGGGGAATGATTGGACTTTCATAATTCACCTAGGTGACTGACTTGACATCATATAGGAGGTCAGTGGACTAAATGAGTGGACCTAGGGTTCTGGGAAGGATAAGACATGAAAATTTTGGTACATGGGTATCATTGTCATGCTAGAAAATTGCCAATTTCCCTGTTATACATTTGCATGACAAAAAAATGGCTCTAGCTTGGGGACATGACATGAAGAGTCCATAATCTCAACATTAGACCATATAATCCATTGATAAGTGCCTTATCCATTGGGCCTTGCAGATTCATTAGAAAAATAGGCTACACAACTTTCTTTATCGAACACAGAACACACACACAAACAAACAAACAAAAGAAAGGGAAATACACTAGGGGAAAAAACACACAATAGGAAATTATGTACAAGGGGAAGGAAGTTTACGAGAGGTGGGAAAAGGATATACACATACCCAACAACGGGTTGAGAAAAGTACACGCTATCATGAAATAGTGGATTGAAGTATGACCTTTGAAGCAGGAAAATGATTATTTGATCAAACCATGATTTGGTGATGGTTTTGCATGGCTTGAGAAGAAGAAGGCTGACCATAATTCCATCTTCGTACTCATATTACACAAAAAACGTTCTTGCATCCAATGAACACTTCATCACTTTCTCAAAACTCTTGTACCTTGATGCTCCCGCTTTACGTCCTATGACCATGTGACACCATTCTTCCATGTCTTCAAAAGTGGGAATATTTATCTGACATGAAACATTCATCTTCTTTAAATTGCAACTTCAAATTGTCTCTTATATCAACAAAACACTTAGAAGGAGTGAGAACAAACTGATTTTCTTCCCATTCAAGAACTTTCCGAAACATCCCACTTTGTTTCTCTGAGCAAGTGTTTTCAGACATGGAGGTTAAATCATTGAGCCGAGAGATCTTCATCATCCTTAAGATATTTTTGCAGCATGGGAATATGTTCAAGATGAATTAGAGCTTGAAGGATGGTGAGTGCATTCTGATTTTGGATCATTTGGTAAGAATCATACATACTCCTACTTTGTTGTCTAGAGAAATTGTCACCAATATGCATTTTTTTGATGTGCCTTTTGATATCATTTTCAAAATTGCAACTTTTGGCTTGGCCATATAAGCATTCCTCACCCTTCATTGGATTTTTCCATATGAATTCTTTCTTTTCATTCTTTAGACCATAAGATGGTTTTGATCACACTCCCAATGTTCTCGCATTTTTTTTTTTGAATGGCTTTCTTTGGTGCAGATAAGCTCAATATTTTCCATGTTATTATTTCCCACAACAAATATTTTATCTTCAAGATTGAGGAATTCTAAAGGATATTTGAGAACCTTTCTTCTTTTACACTCATGAACTTCTTTGCACGATGTGGAAGAAAAAGACATGTTTTCATGTTCATTCTTGTCAACCAAAGTATTAGAGAAGTCATCAATCTTATCCAACTGCTCCATCTCAACATCAAAAATTGGTACACCAAAATAGGAAGTGCAAATTGATTCATACCTGTCTTGCATGTCCATAGCCCAGGTCAATAGTTCAAGACTGAGTTGAGGATCTTTGGTTTCTTCTCCAAGCTTCAAGATGTCTTTACGAAAGATTCTTCCAAGTTCACTATAGGCTCATCTTCATTTACTTGAAAGAGCATTTATGTTACGCTTCAGGAGATTGTTAAAAATTTTATCCATATGGTCCCATGATTCACTTTAAACATCCTCATTCACCTCTTCCATGCTTTTCGTTGCCAAAGATTCACTTTCTTGCAAACACGGGCATACTTGATTCATGAAACCTATTGAAAATGAGAAGAGGTCCAAGTTTCATAATGTTGGTCGTCAAATAGGACTTTTAAGAGCAAGCAAGACAGGGGACAAGAAGTCCCTCCTCTTTAATGGGAGAGGTTCCCTTATTCAGAAACGAACTTATTTACGAATGTACAGGACATGATTTGTTGGTAAAACTTGGATATCACGAAAGTGTTTTCTATGAAGATCATCAATTACAAAAGGACTGAGGAAATGAGAGGGTGAGAATGAGCAGAAAGGCAACATGCAGAATTATAGATAACAGAGTAATTCTTTATGTATGCAAAGTCACAGTGAATTGAAAACAAGATCATTCGTATCGTATAAATAAGATGGAATTTAGAGACACAAAGTTCTGTAAATAACATCTGCCAGAACACAAAGTTTCTTAACGTAACACAGATTTATCAATCAAGGACACAAAGTTCCTTCTTGGTTATACAAGATCACCAAATGGCAAGACTAACAAACTGGAGACAAATGATCTTCACAAAGAAAATGAATGAAAGCTCAGAGAACAGACAGAGATCAGATAGACAAAGAAAGGAAAGTCCTTCTGTATTGATTTCTCTATAATCTATTTACACTTGCAGAAAATATGCCAAGTTCTTCCTCCTTTAAAATGGCACAAAGAAGGCCATTATATAGCTTACAAATCAGTTATTCTTTGTAACCGTTTCTTTAACCGAGAATAGTTAAGGAATGCCAAACGTAATTTCTTAACTAATTACATGGAATACGAAAGGAATGGCGAGAAGAGAGAAAGAAGGGGAAAGAGACAGGTGGCCAGTTCTGAGAGGGACCCACTGTCTTTGGAAACCGCTGCTTGAGTTTCTTCCACGTCTCAGCCATGTCCTTGCCACGAGGGACACGCCAGAATTTTATCTTGAGAATGACAATGAATATCTTTGGAAACTGATGTAACCGACGTCTTGAAAGTTTCGTCCTTCGTAACTGCTTCTTTAGTTCTCCCAAGCCTCCTCCAGGATCTTGATCTTCATATTGATAATAACAGAGCCGCAACTTAAATTCATATTTTAGCATATTCGGGTCGAGCGGGAAAAACTAAGTATGAATTGCATTAGGTTCACTTGGGACATGTGAGACGCGAATGCGCGAAACACACGGTTCGGGCGATTCGGGTGAAACAGGGAGAAGACGCACAAATGCATTTTGGGACATTTGGGACGAAAACATGCGAAGGACGCGGTTCGGGTGTTTCGGCCGAAATTGGAACAGTTTGCATTTTTGGCTTCGGGACACTTGGAACAAAAATGTGCGAAGTGCGCGACTCGGGTGTTTGGCCGAAAATGGAGCAGAGCGCACTTTTGACTTGGGACAGATGGGATACAGAAAGCGCGAAAGCACGCGGTTCGGGCGGACGGCCAAAAATGGAACAAAAGGCCCGTTTGAACTTGGGACATTTGGGACAAAAAAGTTCCAGTACGCAGTTCGGCTTGAGTTCGGGCGAAATTGAAACAGGCGCACTTTTGAAAATGGGACAAAGAGCTCAAGTACGCGACTCGGGGGTTTCGGCTGAAAATGAGATAGCAATTAGGAACTCGGGACGTTGGGACAAAATCGGGTGAATCGGCCAAAAATGGAACAACTCGCACAATAAGTTTGGGACACTTGGGACAAAAACTTCCGACGGGCCCGAAAATGGGACAAATTCGGAGGTTTCGCCGATCGGGCGAACAGAAGACCCGTTTGCACTTGGGACACTGGGACAAAATGTCCAAGCAGGCCCGAAATACTTACTGAGAATGACCGAACTTAGATTTTGTTTGACTTCAAGACTTTTTCCACACCACCGGCTCGCCGAAAAAAGACATTTAAACTCAAAATTTTGAAATTTTTACTTTTGACAGAGCGGGGAATTTTGAGTGGACAACAGCTGGCTCCTTCTGGGGATGACTTGGCATAATTCAAGGAATGAGGCAAGGCAAGAACTTAGACAAACTCGGGAAAGCAGAATTTGCCTTATCCATTGGGCAACGGAGTCAAAAGAGACCACCAACACAGAGGGCAACACACAAAAACAACAGAAGGGAAACACACCAAAACAACAGAAGGAAAACACTGTACAGAATATACAAAGGGACTCCCTAGTCACCTAGGACTTGAACAACTTGAGATACTGCCCACTATAAGGAAGTGGGAGAGAAGAACCATCCATGTAATCAAGATAAAAGGAATTCTCACCAGCAAAGTGTCTGATCTTGAAAGGTCCGAGCCACAGGGAATCAAACTTTCCATGGCTGCCACGAGGTTCATGCCTTTTATCCCATAGCAACACAGTGTCTCCAACTTGGAAATCTCTGAACCTGGCTTTCTTGTCAAACAGGACCTTAACCTTCTGCTGGTGAACAGATATCCTATCAGCAACCTCCAATCTGCCCTCATCCTGTCAGCTGTTTTGGGATTATACTGCCTCTGTTTCTGCTTAAAAGATTTAATTCCTGGTTTGAAAGGAATAGGATGCTGCATATCTTTTGGCTTGAAGGCTTTTAGATCCTCATAAGGATAAGCAAGAACATCCTTATACCTCTTTAGAAGATCAATTGCTTTTCTCCTCTCATTTGCTGTGCAACATTTCCCAATGTTCACTAGCTTAGGGTTCAGTAGGACTCCCAATATCAATCTTATCATACTCAACCGATTGCTGAGGCCCAGAAGAAGCTCTAGATTTCACATACTGTCATGCTTATCAAATAGTTCCTCCAAACTCACCAGCCCTTTAGGAATCTTATTTCCTTTGAGTTTAATGCACCCTTCCTGATCTGTTTCTTCTCCTTGGGTGACAGCTTGGTCAAAGGACACACTTTCACGAGGCAGGTTGTCACTTCCCTCAAAATACAGTTGTTCGAAATTACCCTTGAGTTCCGGGGAAGGAAAGAAAATGCTGGTCATCGTTGAAAACTTGCCGATTATTGGTATTGTCGGTACAGTACACTAGGCCGATGGACCATTTCAATAGTGAACTTATCCCGAGAGAAATCGGGATGAGGAATTAGTAGAGATCTGAGACAAAGCTAGTGAGTCACCCTGCATTGTTCATCTCCTAGGTTTGCTTCAATGGAGAAAGCATCAGGAATTCAATAGAATCCCAGACTTGATTCCGGTAATGCTTGACCTTCCATTTTTACTTGAAAAGGTTTTGACTTGCTTTACAATTAATTGCATCATCACCGAGCAGAAGATTCTTCACACCTTGTTCTTTGGCCACTTGCAATCCAAGAATGAGAGCCTCATACTCTGCTTTGTGTTATTAGTGTTTTCGATTTGCAACTTAAACGAAGAAGGATGAAGGACACCTTCGGTGACACCTGAGTAGAACGCCAACTTGGCTCGAGAACCGGTTGAGGAACAACTTCCATCAAACTCTAAAATCCAAATACCATTAGGATCTTTAGGTGATGCTTTGGGGAGTTGGATTTCATCGGGGACATAATCATGTAATTACCATGACCCACATCCTCATAGAGTATTTGTGCCTTAGGATCATCATTTTCGCACAATATACTTAGATTGTTTCTCGAGCAAGAGCTTCTTCATTTGTCCATTAAAGTATGAGTGCGTGTGACCAATCCATTTGAATTTCTCCACCCACATCTTTGCAGAAGTTCCTACTTAGCAACATCCCGTAAGAAGGAGGAATGTATCGCTACTAGGATGGTAGCCAAAACTTTCTTCTCAGGTAAAGCAGCAAAAGCCACTTGCGCATCTTTAATCCTTCCAACTAAAGGAACTTCCTTACTCTCCATGGAGTAGCAAGATCCATAAGTACGAGTGAGGGTCAGGCCTAAAGCATGGGCTACTTTAGCAGGCATCACATTATACGAGGCTCAGGAATCTATGACACAATTCTTGCGAGCCTATGGCCAGCTTATGAGAAGTGTTACATAAAATGGTTTAATTTTGTCACCGGGCGAGGTGGACAATTACAGGTTCTTGGGTTGTGGTGCGAGAAGGAGGAGTAGGTAGAAGGCCTTTAGAAGTGGTCTTAGAGTTGGAATTAACAAAGTGGATCATTTTGGCAAAGGCTTTGGGATGGGTTTGATAGTACTCGGCCGAGATTTGTACCTTGGTCTTTTCGGGTGATCAACAATATCAAAGGATCCGAAGTGGACGGGCCATCATCATTTGGAATTCTAGGTTTATCAACTTTAGGAGAAAAAGAAGAAGCAACTTTGGTAAGCTGGATTGATAGGACTCACCTTACGTGTAGGCGAAGTAGGGATAGGAGATCCTCTTCTTACAATTCTGGGGATAGTTCTGCATTTGCTCCTTGGATTTCTTAGGTGGTGGGTCACCTTCTCCCTCTGCTTTATGCATTTCTCGAGTCATGACTGACAAAAGATTCATTTGTTCATGTCTGCTACCACTTCATCATAATCATCAATGCCCTCGGTGGTAAAGAAATTCACTCGAGATCCCTCAAGTTCCTCTGCCTCATCATCAAATTCTCTCACAAACTCTTATGCAAAAGCTTCGTTATCTTCATCATCATCCGGTTCTTCGACTTCACGAGTTGCATTCACGGGGACTCTAACAGGAGGTCCTTCAAGTGCTAATCTTGTTTGAGAAGTAGGCAAACGATTCTGGGCTGGAAATTTCTCCTCGGGAACATCTGCATAAGGGCGTCTTGAGCAGATTGTTTCTTTATAGCAAGAAGATCATTCGCAAGCTTACGAACTAATGGGTCGAGTGTTAGGTCGAGGGTGGAAGAGGAAGAAAGCGGACTTAGATTTGGAAGTGTCTCTTCTCAACTTCCCGACATGATCAAGTCATCCTCGACACTTGCTTGGTTCTTGATCCGAACTAACGTTCCGAGATTAGCCCTTCTTAGTGCATAACTAACTTTGGGCGTTTGAGCATTTAGAAAGAAACATTTTGGATTTGATCAAACGGTCGGGTATTTACAGGAATTTTGTTGATCGGATCTCATTGAATCGAGCCACAAATTCTCTCATGGGTTCGATGGATCTTTCTTTATCTCGAGAAATTTGGGCAAGCAAAGCATGCACATCTTTGCCGCTTGAAATGGTTTTGAAATGAGTTCTCATTGTATTCCGATCGGTGATGGCACCGGAAGGTGATAGAACCAATCAGCGGCATTATCTGTAGCGTCTCTCAACGAGCAGACCTCACGAGCGTCTTCATGTTGACTCCCAAAACTCCACATGCAACTATGAAGGCTGCGATATGTTCATCGGGATGCACTTTGCCATCGCCTTTAAATTTGGGGAAGTTCTTAGGTTACCTCTGGGTAACTCATGCAAAGGCTAAGTAAGGGCGAGAGGCCGACACGTTGACCCCATGGCAATTGTGCCGCCATTCTTGGAAAAATGGCTTGGAGAGGAACTTTAACACCAGCGAGAGTCAAAGCTCGTAGATTGGGACTAGCAGGTTCTGAAGGAATACCACCCGTAGGACTTCTATCTTGAACAGGTGGAGTGCTCGTTGAGCGAGTTCTTACTTCTTGTTGAAGGGAAAGGAAAACCTGCTACTCAAAAGCTGGCGAGAATCTTCGATACAAGAGGTCCTTCTCCCTCGAGTAAAAGCGGAGTCGCCGAGATCAAAAGATGATCAAAAATTACAGGAAGCTGGAATATGATTTTCCCAGTAGTCGCCAAAAGCTGTTGGTCGTCAAATAGGACTTTTAAGAGAGCAACAGACGGGGGACAAGAAGTCCCTCCTCTTTAATGGGAGAGGTTCCCTTATTGAAACGAACTTATTTACAAATGTACTGGGACATGATTTGTTGGTAAAACTTGGATATCATGAAAGTGTTTTCTATGAAGATCATCAATTACAAAAGGACTGAGGAAATGAGAGGGTGAGAATGAGCGAGAAAGGCAACATGCGACGAATTATAGATAACAGAGTAATTCTTTATGTATGCGAAGTCATGATGAATTGAAAACAAGATCATTCATATCGTATAAATAAGATGGAATTTAGAGACACAAAGTTACGTAAATAACATCGCGAGAACACAAAGTTTCTTAACGTAAACTGATTTATCAATCGAGGACACAAAGTTCCTTCTTGGTTATACAAGATCACCAAACGGCAAGACTAACAAAGCTGGAGACAAATGATCTTCACAAAGAAAATGAATGAAAGCTCGGAAGCAGAGAGAGATCGGATAGACAAAGAAAGGAAAGTCATACGTATTGATTTCTCTATAATCTATTTACACTTGCGAAAATATGCCAAGTTCTTCCTCCTTTAAAATGGCTCAAAGAAGGCCATTATAGAGCTTACAAATCAGTTATTCTTTGTAACCGTTTCTTTTAACTAGAGAATAGTTAAGGAATGCCAAACGTAATTTCTTAACTAATTACATGGAATACGAAAGGAATGGCGAGAAGAGAGAAAGAAGGGGAAAGAGACAGGTGGCCGTTCCGAGAGGGACCCACTTTGTATTTGGAAACCCGCTTGAGTTTCTTCCACGTCTCGACCATGTCCTTGCCACGAGGGACACGCGAATTTTATCTTGAGAATGACAATGAATATCTTTGGAAGCTGATGTAGAGCGTCTTGAAAGTTTCATCCTTAAAAAGCTTGCTTCTTTAGTTCTCCCAAGCCTCCTCCGGGATCTTGATCTTCATATTGATAATAATGAGCCGCAACTTAAATTCATATTTTAGCATATTCGGGTCGAAGCGGGAAAAACTAAGTATGAATTGCATTAGGTTCACTTGGGACATGTGAGCGCTTAATACCGAAACACGCGGTTGGGCGATTCGGGTGAAACAGGAGAAGATGCACAAATGCATTTTGGGACATTTGGGACGAAAATGCACGAAGGGCGGTTGTTGGTGTTTTGGCGAAATTGGAGCATTTGCATTTTTGGCCAGGACACTTGGAATAAAAATGTGCGAAGTCTGCGCGACTCGGGCGTTGGCGAAAATGGAGCAGCGCACTTTTTGACTTGGGGCAGATGGGACGGGAAGCGTAAGTCACGCGGTTGGGCGGACCGTACGAAAATGGAACAAAAGGCCCGTTTGAACTTCAGGACATTTGGGACAAAAAGTTCCAGTCTGTGATTCGGCCGGTTCGACCAAAGGCGGGAAATTGAAGCAGGCGCGATTTTGAAAATGGGACAAAGAGCTCGAAGTACACGACTCGGGGTTTCGGCCAAAAATGAGGCAATGATTAGGAACTCGGGACAGTTGGGACAAAATCGGGCGAATCGGCCGAAAATGGAACAACTCGCACAATAAGTTCGGGACACTTGGGACAAAAACTTCCGACGGGCCCGAAAATGGGACAAATTCGGAGGTTTCGAACGATCGGAGAACAGAAGACCCGTTTGCACTTGGGGCGAGGTGGGACAAAAATGTTCGATAGGCCCGAAATACTTACAGAATGACCCAGAACTTAGATTTTGTTTGACTTCAAGACTTTTTCCACACCACCAGCTCGACAGAAAAGACATTTAAACTCAAAATTTTGAAATTTTTACTTTTGACAGAGCGGGGAATTTTGAGTGGACAACACATAAGAAGGGCACTTTTTCAAGCTCAAGATCCATATCACCTTCTTCTTGGTAAGAAGCAAAGAACCATGTTGGGGCAGCAGTATGAGAAGAATTTTCAGCTACATCTTGACCATCCATTATTGAATCTTCTTGCTCATGTGAAAGATGAAAGGCTCTGTTTTCACCGTGATGATGATTCTTCTCCCCACATAAGTAGAGGTTGTGTTTAAATTGTTCATTCTCTTTAGATTTGAAAAGAGAGTGGGATTCTTCCATTCGATCATCCATGATTGCATCGGGAAGAGAGTTTTATTCTTTGACTTCCTCCATTTCTTCATGAAACATTTCTACATCACTTAAAGAATCAAAATAGGAAGGAAGATTATTTATGACCATCTTGAATTCATCATCTTTGGACCATGATGTTGGGTGAATTTATTGCACTTCTTTACATCTCTCCATTTCATCATTAATTAAAAGATCAAAGCTTGAAAGCGAGATAGTTCATTCTTACTTTGAATTGGCCATCTTCTTCATCATTGGTGGAGTTTACGGAGAGCATTGGATCATCCATTATGCAACAAGGATCTTCCTTTATTGAATATATTATTCTCCCTATGGGTTCTATCTCAATCTAGATGGAATTTCTAAATGGTGATTCTATCTTCATGTCTTATACTTCTTCCTCCATGACGTTTCTTTGGCTTTCATCGGAAGATTCCATGATAAGAAATTATTCAAAAGAATCCAAGAATCTTTTGGGAATGAAAAACTCATAATATGGGCAGCCATCAGGGTCTTCCTCCATAGGGTGCATCTTGTCTTCTTACTCCATTTGATGTGGTGCTTTAAGATGTTCATATCTTATCGTAGAGATAAAGCATACCTCCAAATTTCATCTAATACTTTGGGGTCATAATTTATTTTTATTATGCTTTGAAGTATTTACACATATGCTCTTTTGAACATGTTTGTTTCTTCATCACCGTATGTAAGGAAGTCATCTATTGAGAGGTGGAAGAAAGATAATGTTCTCAATTTTGTAGTGAGATGCGTGAGGTTGCAAAAATATTCTTCAGTGGATCTTGCACCATCATGTCTTTTGTCATCTTCTTGAATGCTGATTTTATCTTCATCGAGAATACTCAAGGATAAGATTTTCTTCAGTGGCATTCAAGAACCTTTCGGATATGAAAACCCCTGTGGAACAAGCGATCTTCATGATCTTCCTTTATAGGATAACTCTCCTCTTCTTCTTCCTCATTATGGGATGCTTCAAGTTTCTCATACATATCTTGTAAGAATTTGGCATATTCGCGAGCTTCACATGACTTATCTTATGTCTCCTTTGAATCCATTCCTCTTCATCGGTGACAGTTATTTCTTCACTCCTTTTTCAACACTAGTCTAGAACCATGGCTAATGAATGATCTTCTTTTCTAGGTAGACATCATCTTCTTCTTCTTCATTGTCATTCATTGGTACTTCACTCCAATCTAAAAATTTATTCATGGTGCGGGAATGAACGTGACCAAGTTTCGTTCCTTGATGGAGTCACCTTAAAAATAATTTTCCTTTGAAATCTGATTTTCTTTGAATATATACTTTTTTTGTATTTGTTAATATTTTTGGCAGAGATCTTATTTGGGTGCACTTAGGAAAATCTCTCCCAGGAGTCGCCAAAAACTATTGGTAAGAAAAAAATTTGGGTAGACAAATTAGATGTCTCCACCTAATGTTCACGAGGCTACGCCCTCTGCATTAAATGGTACAACTCCCATGAATGAAAGAAAAGTCATCCTAATCCTATCTAAGTGTTGTGGGTGGCCAAATTGGATGAGGATTACACAAGGACACTCCACTTGAATCGTGGAAAAGTGCTTATACTGAGGGTACAAGGAGGAAGTTACATTGATGAAAGGAAAAGGGGGAAATTATTTAAGGAAGATTATGCCATGAGTAGATTGCGAGCTCACACCTAGTGACTAGAGTCATTCAACCTTCAATATAGAGGAAAGAACAATGAAGCTAGTGGGACCAATGAATTAAAACACCAAGTTTTTAAATTCATCTATCGAGGACACCAAGTTCCTCTCCAATTCCATACAAGATCAACTATGCTTGCAAAGTGCATGAAAGAGAGAAATAAAGGAAAAACAAGAAAGGGAAATAAAATAAGTGTAGCTTTTATTCCATGTGTAGTGATGAATACAAAGCTTCAACCAAGCTATCACAATGCTACATAGTAAGAGTTCTTCCAAAATATATAATTCCCTTGGAATGGAGAGGCCATCCCAATTTATAGCAATCTGAATTTTGCTTTCACCTCACTCACATGACTCTTAGTTTCCATGAATTACGTATTTCTCCTATAATTTTGAGAAAATACATGTTACAAATTTAAAATAGGCCACTTAAGTGAATAGGATGAAATACAATGATGATGCATAATGAATAATTAGAATGGAGAGAGAAATAAGAGAGGATGAGGGAAGGGATGGAGGTAAAACACTCCTCGTGAAGAAATAATTTGAATGCCTTGATGTAGTCATGAAATTTGAGCAAAGATTTCTGCCATTGGTGATCTTCTACTCTGATGAAGATGGCTCCCTTGAATAACTTTGGATCATTTTCCCAATCTAGTGATGACCACAAACTCTATGATGTAAAGACATCCCAAACCACATAATGAGTGTTTAGAAAAACTATTTTGAGGTTTACCAATGTAATCTTGAGATGAACACATACAATGCTCACGATGACCCTCCTTGAAACTTGGTTGATGAACCCTTTGACTCGTTGAAATCATTCTGACCAATTCACTTTGAATTACCAGTTCCTTAAGTGATGAAGATGAATCCACACGATGTGACTTGTGATTCCTTTCTTATTAATATGATATGATCATTCCAAACCATGAAAAGCTGCCATCTCTTTGAGTTTGATTACACCTAAGAAACTAGACCAACATGTGCACTTTAAAATTCATGTTTCCTTTGCACTTACTATATTTGGATGGGACAACTTACTATCTTTAGTAAGTGTCAAATTTTTCCCTTGTGGACCCCAAATGGTGATATCAACTGAATGATTATCCCTCAATGTCCCGTTGTACCAAACTTTCCCTTTGACAACAACTGCTATTTTTAGTAAGTACACATGGGGTAACATACTATTTTTAGTAAGTTTCGTAGTTAGCTTTTCCCAACCTCAAATGGATATGGTAACTTGAATTATTTCTTCTTACTGTGTTCCTCTTTCCTTTTGGACCAACTGGATATTTATAGCAGGGGCTTGTGGAATCACTTACTATTTTTAGTAAGTGTTGATTGCGAGGGCAAGGTGACCTTTTTATGACTTTGCTGCGATCTTTGCATCTGTGTTCACCACCTTCTTCACAACCTATTAATATGGTGGCTAACCAAAAGTAGTAGTCTCATATGTATGAAGTCTTGCTATTTTTAGTAAGTGCACTATGGGTGTTAGATTGCAACAAAACAAGGTTTTGCAATTGTGGTTTCTATTATGGGGTTCCATAAATTGAATTTTGAGAAATTCCTTCATCTTAACAAGTTGGAAAATTATATTTTCATTGGCAAGGGAAGATTACTAACAAAAATTTCAACCCTCCATATCCCTAAAAAATAGGGACTTCATGGTGCAAAAACTAGTTGAGGAAACTAATTTTTTCAACGATCATTCCCTCAAGTTTTACGCAATTTCACCCATTGGAACCCTAAGAAGTGAAGAGGTAGCTCGCTGCCTTTTCACTGATTGTTATTCATATAATAGGAAGAAATATTATGAAACGAAATTCCTCCATATCCCTAAAAATAGGGACTTCATGGCACAAAAACTAGCTCACGCAAAACTAGATTTTTCAACGATCATTCCCTCGATTTTCACTCGATTTTGCCCACTGGAACCTTGAGAAGTGGAGAGGTAGCTCGCTGATTTTTTCCACTACCATGTCATGGTGGCCATTAATGGAGCTTGAAATTTTTAGGTATGTTTTTTCTCTGTTCACAATGAAATCAACTCCGTTGCGATAGGTTTTTGCTTCTTGTCTCATTGGTGAAATTTATGTTCGATTCGATTCTGGTTTGACCGAAAATTGAACTTTGTTCTTCGTGGAGCCGGAAGTGAAATTTATTCACTTTGAGAATTCCTTTCTGAAAATTGGAGGTTTAAAGTTGATTTTTAATGGCCTTAAAGACTGAATAATTCAGCAATAGATGGTTCTTCGTTTCATGCATTGGCTTGCAAGATATTTTCAAATCTTCGTCTCACGGAAATGGAGGTTTCTAAAGAATTTATTTTCTCTTCTCTTTCGTTCTTCATTCATATGGATCTTTTGATCAATATATTATTTGAAAATTATGCATATTTATAGATTGAAAGGTTTGGTTTCCATGGTGGAGCTAGTTTGGAGCAACAATGGTGGACTAAGGTGTTCTCTCTGCAAGTTTTCTTCGTATGATGAGAAGCTGACATGAAGTAGAAGAAGCAAAAATAGTTAGAATTTTTTTCAAATTTTTGAGTTTGATTTGGGCACATTTTCATGTTCTTGAAGTCCCTCACCTCAAATGGATGTGAGGGACATCAATTTTCATAGTGCACCTCAACTTGACATGTGGCGGAGATCCGACGGCAGGGGATTAAAGCCAAAAAAGAAGCTTTAAAGCACTAAGGGGCTGAAAGCTGGTCACATGGGTGACCAGAAGTCTCCTTAGGGGATGAGAGAATTTTTCAAATGTGTATGTCCCTGATGTAAAATTGATATTAGGGACATAAATTTTTATGGCACGTCGGAGTGACAACATGTGGCGATTATCCAACGGTGAAGGATTTGGGCTCTCACAGCACAATTTGAATTGGCGATCTTGGAGGTTGCATGAGGGTCAAAAGGGCATATGGGGGCTATGTGAATTTTAATGAACTTTATTTCCATAACCTTGAGGTATTTGAGGGACACAAAATCCTGCTAGGATCCTTGAGTTGACACATGTCCTTCTAAAATTAGACTAACTCCCGAACTCACTCCAAGAGGACAACTTGAAATGGCGATAACTTGAGCTCGATGGAATTTTTTGATGAAATTTTATATGATATTGAATTGAAATGTAATTTTGAATCCAATTTTAGGGGTATTAGGTCTTTATTTATTCATTTGATCCCTGAAAAATTGTGTTTTGTTTTGTACTCCACTTGTGCATGGGAAACACTGCTTGTAGACCCATTGCACCAGACTATTTTGAAAAAATAATTTCACCATATTGTAGGGCTTGGAATTAAATTTTTGAAGATGTTTTGGTTTTATCCTAAATCCATATAGAACTCCTAGAATCACCTTCAGAATCTCAACAATTGTTTTGGCATGTGCACTACCTAGGCACTTTATGAACCACGATTTTAGTGAAAGCTGTTGTCCCAACTTTTCTGGATCCTTCTTGAATATTCATAAATAAATTCCATGATGTTTCTAGGCCTTTTATTCACCTTTGTGTCTGGTTTGGATTTTTTTCCACTCCATGGGGTTGCTCAGTCCTAGGAAGGCTAGTGATAGCCCTTTCCACAATTGTCAGAAGTTTACATTTTTGATGAAGTCTTAAAATCACCTAGGGGGATGATTGGAATTTCCTAATTCACCTAGGGGACTGAGTCTACATCATATAGGATGTCACTAGAGTAGCGAGTGGATCACGGGGTTCTAGGAAGGATAGGACTTGAAAATTTTGGTATATGGGTATCGTTGTCATTTAGAAAATTGCCAATTTCCTGTTATTCATTTGCATGAGAACACTATACTAACAAAGAGATGGGTAAATTCAAATAAAACCTACCACCAGTGATGAGCAATAGTTTCCCTTCCTCACAATTTATAGCCATGTGGATGATTTGGCACTAAGCTCGGTTGTTTTTAGAGTAAAAATTATTGCATGTTGGTTTCCCACTCCACTATACATGAAGGTATCAACAATAAACAAAACAAATACCTCTTCCAACTATTACTTGTTTGATCCCAAGAGGCATAGTGGTTGATCCTTGGTACATTGAAGTTCTTCCTCATGATTAGAAGCAAGCATGACCGGTTGTGGCTCCTCTCTTGGCTCTAATGAAGCCAAGTACCTTATAGGGCATGGTATGATCCTTGAATGTGCCTGACCCTTTGAATTATAAATTCTACAAGGAAGTCTTCTTGCAAACCTTCCCGAGAGAAAAGGACTATTTGCGGTTTGATAATCTTCTTCTCACACATCTACGAGACAATTGATGTCCTTTTTGAGTGAATGGTAAGAGATATTACAACTTCATTCTCTTTTCCTTCTTCCGTGGTAACATGGAACTCTTCTTTAATCTACGACTCACTTTGTTATTGATTGCGACTTCTAATGAAATTACATGTACATTATCACAATCAACTACAACATATTTCGACACGGGAGTTCCTCTATTGTTGGTTGAAGACCATATTTCTCTTTAATGGCTTTTCCTCAGCATGAAGTTTGATAAATCAAACTCTTCAATATTTTGTTCTAGAGCGATTGTTTGGGACAACATGGTCTTCTTGGATATCTTCCTCCATCATATAATCATTTACCAAATTAGGATCTTTAAATGAAATAAAAAAATTCAATGATGCTCTCTTCATCAAGTAGCCCTAACTCTGATTTGGTCTCCTCTAGATGCTCCTTTTCAATGTGATTTGGAGTTGATTGTTCCTATATTTCCTCCTTTTATTTTGCAATGAGTGCATGATCAACAATCTCTAAAAATTTGGTGCTAATATGGACACTTGCATTCTAAACAAACTAGAGTGTTGATCATCACTCTCTTCCTCTTTCTCTACTGTTGCAACGTTGACTTTAAAATCAGCCTTGATTTCTTGTTCCTTAACTTTGATTTCATCTGCAGGTTTCACTATCATGGGGATTTTATCGATTCCAAATCTCAAAGCCAAACTTCTCAAATTTTGTGTCATATTCTCTTCATTGGGCTCCTCCTTTTGTTTCTCCATGCAGCTGCTTACAAAATAAAACTCGACCACCGGTTGCTCTTCAAATTTGTCCTCCTCTCAGGCTTTACCATCAAGGGGATCTTTTAGATACTAAACTTAAGAGCCCATCTTTTTCAGATTGTTTGTCATTTCTTGCTTGCTTAGGATATTACTTTTGTTTCCCTTGGTAGGTTTCATGATTATTTGGTTCCCAAGATAAACTTGAGACTACAAGAGGAGGGTTGGGTTGGGATATAACTGATTTTTCAATTATTTGTGGTGGTGGAGGAGATGGAACTTCTCATTTTGTGGAAGGAAGGCTTCTCGAGAAGGGAAAAGGGTAGAAGAAGCTGAGATGAGATGGAAGACTAGAAAGTGGAGAAGTGAATTCAACACTTGGGGCGGTGATAATGGGATTGAATCATGAAAATGCTGAAATGATAAAGCTTGAGAGGGAGAAAATAAAGGACAAGGAGTTGGTGATTGACCTACCCATTGACAAGGTTGTCTTACACTTTGCTTATTTACTTCAATATCCTCGATTACCTTTGTGTAAGTTGGGGTGGCATCTCAACCATGAAGTCAAGATTCTCTTACTGAGACTATAATTTCTTGGAAAAGGGCCTTCCCATGGACAAGGTGCCCTGTAACCAATTATGAAAGATTTCATTTGTGTTGTAGCCCTTGAGTGAACCATGTGAGCATTTATTCTTTGAATTTTCTCTAGCAAATCAGCACTTTCCATTTGACTACTATCATTGTATGCATACCCTTGTTCTTGATAAGCTCCATAGCCAAAATGGTTTTGACATTGCTCATATGGGTAAGAATAGTGGTTTTGAATCTGATCATAATTCTGATATGGAGGAGTTGTGAGGATCATAAGAGGTGATTGCCTTCTTTGTAAATGTGAATTCCACCATGAGAATGAATTCATGATTGCACAACTTCATAGAATGGAAGAAAATGAAAGAGGTGGAAAGAAAGATGAATGAAAATGGATGGAGAAAATGTCTACAACTTCATAGATTGGGTTTTTGACCGGATGGAGTCATCAAACGTGTTTGTGAGTGCTTCCAAAAGATTAAATTTCAACAAGAACACACCAACATGTTGAAATGGATTATCTTTGGAAATGATTGAAGTGCACACTGCAAATTATCTTCAATTCAACCTCGTAGTAGAACACCCCGAAAGATGAAACTTTGACTTACTGTGAGGTCCCATCAAGTGTGCCAAAATTGTTATCATGAAATTAAAGCACCCATGAATGGCACGAAATATGGATGGGGCATTTTGTGTAATTTTTGTAACATTGGATTATCTCTCAAGTTGTGGGACTTACGGGCTTGAGATGACCCTCCAAAGAAGGTTGGTTCCTGCTCCTAAACTACCTTCCACTAACTACTCCTATTATAGAAAAGAAAACTATCCTAATCTAACCTTCAAGGACCAGGGAGAGAGAGAGTGCATGAAAGTAAAACCTACACTAAGAGCGGCGATACACTAGAAAAGGAGGTTGTTAATCACAATCCCAATTACCTAAAGTGGAGAGAGGTGAGAAATAGAGAGGATGGACAAGATACATCACAGACCAAAGATGAGATTCACACAGAACAACAATTCAAACCCATTAAACACAACTCCTAAAACCTGCAATAAACATCAAGAGATATGCACAGTATACCCTGTAATGGTGAGAGGCAAGAAGAGACAATAAAACATGCAAAGGATGGACAAAATGCATCCAAAAAATAGATTTTATTGCTCCATGAATTCACATACTACATATTAGTGGGAAAGAGGAAATAAAATTCCATTAAAAATCAAGTAGAGGAGGCTTAAGCTCCACATTCAACCATAGTAGAGAAGAAAGAGAGAGGTGGCGGGAGAGAAAAATAACGAACTCCTCTCAAAATGAGCCCAAGATTACCATTTATAGAATTGAGAAAGAGAGAGAATTGAAATACCAAAATTTTCCTTTCAACTACTTGGAAAATGTCATAATTATGCCCAAATGATGATAATCGACTGTAGAAGGCACCCCCATCATGTCCACGACATCCAAAGCAGGTGAAACATTTTTGACACCTCTTAATTACACTTCCAACCACCAATAAATTCATTGTTATAAACCTGGTCCATTTTCCTTAAATATGTTCTCTAAATCTTCATCAATTTCTAGATTTCTTAATTTTTGTGTAACTATGAGATTGGAGCCACGATTCCAACGAGTATTCGTTTTCATGATTTTGTTGAGAATTTCTCAAGATATGAGCTTCTGAGTGTAGGTGTCTAATTTGAGATTATCAGCATTTTCTTATATTACGGACTTTGTGAATTAAAATCCTACTTGAAATCACTTTTAAAATATTTCTTCCCTCATAATTTTTTCACCATTATTTAATTGATCTCTACATTTTAAATTGGTGGGACCCGCCATTTGATTTGATTGCTCGTTATATGGGGAAGGGATTAATGTTCAAATATTGGCATGTTAGCCAACTCGTCGGCTTGGCCAAGATGGAACTACTTCTATGTTGTCAATTATTCCAATTTAGCCCCTTAACCACCGATGCATGCTAAGTCACTATTACTTACATCGATCTCTCAACTCGGCTAACTTCACATTCCTTTGTCCACATTGAATTTTGCATTAGGTACCAAACTATCACCCAAGTGTTGAGCTTTTAATACCCACATGGCTTGTCCAACTATCCACCATTGACTTACCCCTCTGTGTTGAGTTGCATCTATGTTGGCATGCATTGGGCCCATATACCTTGTGTGGCAAGCCTTTTTCTATTTTCCTTGGGCACCGAACACCACTTCACCTACCCACAGAGCTATCTTGTGACTTCTTTGTCGACTTACCTCCTTCACCACCACCTCACCCTAGACACCAAGCTCTTTATATTTTGGACCACCCTTACTTGCAAAGAACTCAAATCCATGTGTCCTATGTGCCAAACCTCTAACTCGATTGCATTCTGCCTCCCGTTATCTTTAGAGAATTTGGGGATTTGTGTCTGTTGTCTCAAATGTTGATGGGTCACTCGGGACCGGATGAGCCACTTTCTCCATGATGTCTTGTGCGGTGTTTCGTCCCTTCATGCACCGATGCTCAACTCTGTCTATGTCTCTTGGGCTAGTTCCACCCACTTTACCCACATGACTCTTCACTTTTGGTGATTTCAGATTATGCACGCATAAAGGTCGACTTGATCCAGGCCATTTGGGCCATATTTTTCTGCTATCTCTGCAAGCGACCACTTGATGAGTTCGACATTTTGGTGCATGAATGTCCCATGTTTTTGGGCCTCAAAAAATGCATATCTCCACTTTTCGATGTGAACTCTGCTAGGATCATCAATTCCAACTCATCCGCTATTTCACTCCAATTTTTGTCTCACTACATCGAACCAAGTTTTAACTCATTTTCCCATCACTACCTAAGTCTTGGCTACCTCCATGTTTAAGCTCATTGTCTACTCCAAAAACTTGAACTAACCCTAAGCCCGTTGTCAAATGCCCAATCTTTCTCGTGAGTTCCTTTTCGGAGATTGACCTACTTTTCCAAGTTTGATTGGGCCATTTTGTGTCATTCTCTTTGCTTAAGACATTTGAAGGGTAGTTTGACATCTCTAAAAAACTTTGCCACGGTTCCTCATATACCTTGAATTTTCTCAAAAATAACTCAATCACCATCATGGCTTGTCCATACTCTTACAAATGAAGTGTGGCTTAGTATGACTTTGTATGAGCTCAACTTATTTTGTGAGAAGGTGGGACATGATACAACATCCATTATGCCAATTCATCTTTCCTTCAAACAACGTGGTGGGTATTTTCCCCAACTCGGACCTCCAACAACAAAATCTTGGTGATAATGTTCTTAGGTAATTAACATTTGGCTATGAGATTGATGGGATTATTCTTCCCACATGATAACCTAGTGGTGAGAATGGCTCAGGTCTATGATTTATCTCATTTTGTAATTTGGTCAAGTTTACCGGCTCGTCCACCCCTTCAATAAGACTCGACTCCTTCACTGACGATCTACCTATCTTAGCGATTATGGATCGACCTAGTCTTCTAAATGGCTTGGTACATCTATCATGAACATGTGGAGCTAAAGAGTAGCTCGTTCTTTTTTAATGATAAAGCTCGTTATGATCTTACATGGATTTGTCTTCTTTGCAACTTGTCAAGTGGATTTAATTACTCGACTACTAATGTAGATGACAAAATTTGTTTTCAATATTCAAATATCATGTGGAACACCCAAGGAGATCTTATATGAGATTGATGAGCTCATCTTCATTGCAATAGCTCAATCCTGAAAACCGCTCCCTTTGTATTCCTATCAAACATCTTGTTCATGGCTATGGTGAAATTTTAGTGACTTCATCAATTATTCTACCACAAGAATGCTTAAAAGGATTCTTACCACCATCTTTAAATAGGTAAATCCTTTTCTCACCCATTTTATAGCTCGGTCAAGGATTTCTTCATCTATGACAATGGCTTGACTGAGTTCATTTTTTTCGAGCATTCATAGGAATGGGCAACTCTTAGACCACCCAAGTGCATTAGGCTTATGAGGAGATGCTTTGAGGAAGTGTCTTAAACTAATTACATGATTTTTGTTTCACTTGCAAGTAAATTCCTATTACTTTCATGGTGCAAGCTTTCTCATTTGTCCAATTTCAAAAGTGGAGTGAAATGGGATAGCAATAACCTTGTTTAATTTCATCTTATCTATGCTTCTTCAAATGAGCTAAATAAATATGTATATGCACTAACAATGTGGTTGAAGAACATATCTTAAAAGCGCAACACTAGAATCATACATAGCCCAGGGCAAGACTCATTCACGCATTGGCGTAGGACTCACCCACACATTATCGTGAGACTCATCCAAGCATTGGCGTAAGACTCGCTGTGGAGTGCAAGACTCACACTATGGAAGCACATGAATTTCATGAAGAAATATAAAGACTTAGATAACAAGAAGGTGATTTGATTTTCTCGGCACATGAGTTGCATAATGGAGAGATCATTAAACACTGATTATCATCTAGTCATCATGTGACTCATGTGGATTATGCAAGTCCAACTTAACATCCAGTTTGATTGGAAACATGGAACAAATGAACAAAAAAATTGTAGTCACCATGATTTAAGGGATTCAATGCATGATCTTTGACATCCTTTGGAATTGCTAAATCATCTTAGCTAAGATTTAATCAAGGACTCACTCAAATTTCAAGAAGACGAAGTCTAATATAAGTGCGACATGCACTTGTTCTTTCAAAGTTGTAACTCTTTAATAAGCATTTGTTGGCATAGAGATCTTTTAGTTAATTAGTAGTTAATTATTACAAATAATCCATCCTCTTTTAGAGTGACAAGGACTGCTCTTGATATAAAATGGCATTTGTAGGAGAATTACAGAGTTAGTTATTTAGTTACTATCGAAGAAAGTTTGGTATTACATTGATAAAATACATGAATCGAGTTAAATCTATTGGTGTAATTCCCGAGTTCCAAATCCAATTAGAGGGAAGGAGAAAGGGCCACTCTACCCAATGTGAAGGGCATTGTTTATTCACTCAAATATCTATTATTTAGTATTTGGTTATTTATATAGATTCCAACACTTTCAGCATTTCAATTCATGAATTTAGTAATATTTGTTTTATCAATAGAAGGCATTTCTTAATTGCATTTAGAAGTAGTATTTGATTAAATTCAATAGTGAATGCATGCTTGAACTAGTTTCAATCATTTTCTTTATTGCAAATATGCATGGACTTTGCCCTAGACTAAAAATCATGAATAATTAAATTACAAGTATCGATGATGCTCGTTAGTTACAAGTAATCTTGAGAATCAAAAATGTGATTTTATTTTTTTATATTGTTTTCTATTTGTTCATCTTGGGAAAAATACTAACACTTGTTTGCATGACTGTATTACAAAGACCACATCAAAACTACTAACTACAGGTTGCCTCAATCATGTGCTAAGAAAACTACTAATACTTTGTGTGTAGGGAACCTCTTTAATCAAGATAAAATGAACCATTCACATTGTATTTGTAGGTGTAGTTGACAAGGCTATTTCCCAACTGCTATAATTGTGGGAAGTTCTTGGCTTAAGCCATAAAAATCATTTGAGGAGTACCACAAGAACCCCAAAGTAGTCAGCACATTGAGGGAACTGTTTGATGAAACAAGTACCCCCATCCCAACTGACTAGTACACCTTGTGATATTAGAGTCATGGATATCCTTAGTGGTGACCCCAGTGCGATTCATTTGAGAAATATCTTTGCTCATTGTTTCAAAGGGGGTAAATTAAAGCTGACATCTAGCAATAGCATCATGCTCACTTGGATATAATGTTGAAACATAATTGAGAGAACCACTAGGAAGCCACACCTTGACCAAACCAATCTAAGGTAGAGGCCAACTTTCACTACATCATTTTTCATTTTTCTTATGTGTTACATACTTGTGTTTCACTCTTTTCATTCACATTTTCTCTCTCATCCATCTTGTCACTTTGTAAATGAGTCTAAGTATTGAGTTGTGGACATCCACATCCACACTTAAGAAATTTCATCCTTTTCATCTAAGTCTTGACATCGTGATACTTGATTTATCACGATCAAACACCCTTTGATCACCTTGATCTTTCATTTTCATAAGTATTAAGTTTGGCACTTAATTTTTTTAACTTTAAGCATTCGATCATCTCACGTCATCATACTTCACATTCACTTTGTTGCATTGTTGACATCCTCATCATTCCTTCATTCCTCTCTTTTAAAGCATTCACTTTTCTCTAACTTGAGGACCTTCATCAATCACATTCCCTTCGTCTCTTATCTCCACTTTTGTGAGATTTGGACCTTCTCATCTACATTTCTTCACTTCTTGTGATGACATTCAATTTTTCATTCTTTAAGTGCTCCCATTTCTTTGTTGTGTCTCCTCTTTTAACACGCTTTTTTAACAGTTAGAATCCTTCATCATCTTCCTAAGTCTCTGTTTTATACATCTTGTTGATCGAGAGAACACTTGACATAAAACACATAAGAAGTCCGCACTAGAAACAAGGTTATATTTGAAGGTGTGAATGGATGGTGAGAACACGCATGTGGAGAAAAATTTTAGTCTTCGAGGACTTAGTTGTTTTCGCTCGGGAGGTCTATTTTTAGAGATGGCGTGTAGAGCACACAAACAAGGTGGAGACATGTGCGCCACACATTGGCTATTCTTGGAGGATTAGATATGAAGAACTTTGCATGGGAAAAGGATGGAAATACATCTACTACTATCAGTTAGCTAGCAGTAGTCTATTGTTAGGAAACTTGCATGTGTGGCGGTTTTGTAAAGGTGCGTGGCTAATAATAACATGTGACCTATTTTGGGAACTGATAAGTGGTGAAGGGAAATTCCCCACCCTTAAATATACGTAGTGAACTGTGTAATAGAGAGATTAATAGGAACAGAGAGGAGATATACAAAGATATATTGTTAAATCTATTACGCGCATACTACTATTATTGTAATGAAGCTTCTGTATACTTATTACTTTTAATATAATGGAGGATATTGGCTAGATCTAAGTGTTAGTTCTGTATGTATCTGAATCTAGTATGTTCTTGATCTCATCATGGTTAATACTTAATTCTATTCTTCCCTAAGTATAGATTTGGTATGCTCTGTAGGATGTTGTGTTAGTAATGAAATTACATGCATTAAGTCTTCATCATGCTAACTTCTGCAACAACAATGCTTATAAGGGACCTAGTACCTTTGTGTGCTTTGGGTGAGTGCTTAGCTTAGGTTGAATGATGTGCCAACACGTCTAGGGTATTATTGGTTTGAATTACTGAGTTCTAGGTTGCTTCATTGGTTCCTTTTCTAGGACCTCTTTTTAGTTGTTTTCATGATGGTTCGTAATGAAGGCATACCAGTTGACCTTATAAAGTATTGAAGAATGGATATGTGATCGGAGGAAGAATACACACTTGTGGTTTAGCACTGGATCTAATTTTAATGCACGTGTGTGGGTGGAACATAATCAATATGACAGTTTATATGAGATTTTTTCACTATCTTTCTAGTAGAGTGGTGATTGCTTATGCATCTAAGTAGAATTGGAGGTATCACGCACTTAAATGGATGTAGAAAGAATTCTAGGCCCTTTATGATGCTGATATGATTAGGACTTGAGTGGTGGATACGTGGTTTCATGGTGTCTTGAACAACTATATCTTAGAATACTTGATTTCCACTTATTTATGTCCAGAGGTAGCTGAATTCTAGTTTTTACAATATCAAGGGGAACTTACCTATAAGGCATTCCTTTGGAGATCAAGATCCTAATGGTAACCTTTAATTTGAAGATTAAACCGATGGCTAACTAAACCCACCACGCGTGGGGGGGGAGTAGGATTGGTGAAAGATGGAAGACCTAGTGGTAGAAAGACAGAGAGGAAATGTGGCTTAATTATAATGAGGGCACAGAGAGGAGATAGAGAAGTAACATACCATTATAGAAAGTATGGCATTGAGGAGAGAGATGGATCATGAAGTATTTGAAGATCACGTAGAAGACGTGGAGCCGGCGCATCAAAAACTTCCCCATCTTGGAAAGCAAGACAGGATCCCTCTTGGCCTCATGAAGAAGTGTCTTGTGAGATACTACCTAGGCCACATACGTGCATCTGAATCCACCTAGTAACCTAGCCCTTGTGCTTGGTTTTCCAGTATCTAGTATGATAAGTAATCAGCAAGCAAGTTTGGGAAGTAAGAGAGCAAGTACATCAATGGCAGGGCAGATGACTTCATTGTTATTTGGAGGTGTGTTTTTAGGTGCATCGTCCGCATAGAATATGAGTGCGCCGAATGTTGGATTCACCTCTGGAAGTGGAACTACTTCACAAACCATAGGGGTTTAGTATAGTACTATTGTTGGAGCACAGGGGATTATGTCTATAAGACCTATTCCAACTACAGGTTCGGGATCATGAGGCATAGGTAGCTCTGGTTTAAGTGGATCTAGTGGTTCTTGAGGTAGGGGAAACATAGGAGGTTATAGATCAGGTGGCCAATGTCCGCACCAACCCTAGAATATTTACATGGAAATGTCTCTTTGCCTTCTAGAATATAGGGGCATAGAATATGCTACTGAAAATGTGCACATGTGTGAAATATTGTGGCGCATAAAAGGAATCACAACTTCTGAATGTAGGGCAAGCCAATTTTCTACCACATTACAAGGGTGCACACACAGTTGGTACAAAAATTTTGACCCTGATCAGACTTGCGTAGATTATATGGCTTTAAAGGATGCATTCCTTAAAGAGTTCCATATCCATGAGTTTGAGAAGAAGAGTATAAGTGTGATCAAGAATATTAAGCAAGGCACTACTGAAAGTGTTAGAGAGTATGATTCACGGTTTAAAACATTGTTATCAAATATTTCTTATGACATAAATGTAATCCGGGATGCATAATGGTTCATTGGGGATTGATTACACCCTTTCAAAGGGCATTATCATATAAGACATACACTTATCCACGTAAAGTAATTGAATAAGCCTTACATGCTAAGGTAGTTGGAAGCATAGATATGGGGGTGAGCCCATTTTTAGAAGCACAAATAGCAGCAATGGAAAAACAGTTGGAGAAGCTATCAACAAATTCAGCACACGAGATGTGCACAAGGATTTGGTGCACATTGTGAAGTAGAAGGTCACACAAAGGATAGTTTCCCTCATAGAATAGTACACTCATTATTGATGGATTGTGAAATATGCCACCTAAACCATGATGCTAACTACTACCCATTATTACAACGTGTGATAAGGAAGAACATTTCAAGCTACTATAAAATTTGTAGGTCCACGACTCATGACACATGAGAGGACTGAGCATCGGGACCGGGAGCACAATCAAGCATGCTATGATCGAGAATGAGGGTTTTTGAAGGCAGCCATGGAAGAGGTCGAGGATACCATAGTGGATTTAGAGGATGAGGCCGTGGTGGTGGAAGGAGTGAGTTTCCTCATGGTACATGTTATACATGTAGGTCTCCTAACCACTATAGGCATGAATGTCCTCGAGAATATTGCATGTTCTTTTTGCGGAAAGAACCATATCTTTGAAGATTTCCTAGACTTATATGAGCATCTGAGTAAGTAGCATAGACAAGAAAACAAAGGCACAGGTATGGCTAGGATACAATGCGTTGTGGAAAATCAATGGATGCCCAAGATTGGCAGTACGAAGAAGAGTTGCAAGTAAAGATCATGACCCATGCTAAGGTGGCACATGCCAAGGACATGCTGCAACAAAATCCTACTATCACTAAAGATGAATTTCTTCATGCACGATACCCAGATCCTACCTATCAGAAGGAGGTTTATCAAGAAACCATGGGATTTCTCAAGAATCTTTAGGGTGAGATACAATACTTAAAAGAGCAATCATGGAAAAGAGAGCATATACACTACGAGGGACAATAACATGCTTTGGTGGGTGGTCCACGGGGATAATCTTGTCGGATGAAATGAATTTGGGATTGCTCTTACTACTAGGTTCTTTAGAAGAAATGCACCAACACAAATAAGTAATTATCATGGTTGTCAACACTTTGCTCGGCACCACGTTTAGAAGTGTGAGAGACTGCGGACGAGAAGGATAGGAAGATTTACCACATTTTCTATGGGTGCATTGGTTTTATTTCACTTTACATGGTTGCACATGTGCTTGGTATGTATATGCAAAACTCCATAGAGAAAGCGGGAATTAGCATAATTTAATTGTAGGAATGGTCCAGTTTGACTTCTTCTCTACAAATCCTTTGGTAGAAGAAGAATTGAAAGTCATAAAGCACTTAACTATGGGGGAAATTGCAAGGTGAGGGACTCCTTTAGGAATTATTAGATGAGGAATACTCAGGAGTGCATTTTGATGAAGAACCAAAGGTCGATGCAACTTTACTTCAACGTGCTTTCCTTGAGAAAGAGAAAGGAAAAATGGTCTATTTAGTAGATGACGAAGCAGTAGATACTCTAGATATAAGCCATTCAATAGGGGAACGTGAGGTACTAGACAACGTAGATAGGACCACATGTGCCTATCATGAACCTATAAAGACAAAGCGGGTGAATATTGGAATGGATGTATAGCCTAAGGAAGCCATAATTGGAGACTATTGCTCGGATCTGAAGTGGCAAAAATTATCGAGTTACTAAGGGACTATGAGGACCTATTTCCTAGGGGGTATCATGAACTTAAAGGCATGCATGAATCTTTAGGGGAGATGAAGGTAAAACTTAAAGAGGGTGCGCACCTAATTAGAAAGAGACCTTATAGAATGAACCCCAATTTGCGTGAAAAGGTCAAAGAGGATATTGATAACATGTTGAAGTTTGGAATTATCAAGCCCCTTGATGAGTTAGAATGGGTTAGTCCAATGGTCATCAGTATCAAGAAAGATGGATGGATTAGGATTTGTGTGGACTACAGGGAGCTGAATGCTACATGTGTAACTGATCCATTTCCTACGCCATTCACTGAGGAAATCCTAGAGGTTGTAGAGGCCAGAAATCTATTCATTTATAGATGGGTTCTCTGGGTATCATTAGGTTTGGATTTCCTAGGAGGATCAGGATAAGACTATGTTTACTACTGAATGGGATAGCTTTCACCTATATTGTAATGCCTTTTGGTCTGAAGAATGTGCATGTTGTCTTTTCACGCATAGTTGTCCAAGCATTCAAGGAATTTATTCACAACTTTTTACAAGTATATTTAGATGATTGGATGGTGTATGGATTAGTTAAAGATCATTGTGACAATCTGCGCTTAATGTTTGAGCGGTGTAGACAGTTGAGTATCTCTTTGAATATAAAGAAGTGCATATTTTCTACTGTCATTTGGAATACTTTTAGGACACATAATCTGCAAGGAAGGTTTGTTGGTTGATCCACCAAAGTTGTAGTTATTATAGGCCTAAGAGAGCCAACCAGTCAAAGTGAGTGTGCAGATTTTTGGGTCATACAAGATATTACAGAAAGTTTATCAAAGGATATGCCAAAGTTTTCCACACCATTGGAAGAGTTACTGAAAGGGAGAGGTATGTTCTATTGGGGAGAACCGTAGCAATATGCATTCGACACATTGAAGGAGAGACTCACTACCACACCTATTCTACATTTTCCTTCGTGGGATAAACCATTTCATGTACATGTTGATGCCTCTGGCATGGCCATTGGCATAGTGTTGGCTCAACCTGGAGAAGGTATTGTAGATCATCCTATCTGTTTTGCTAGTAGAAAGTTGACTCTGCAGAGTAGAATTACACAACTACAGAGCGCAAAGCTTTGTCAATGATATATGCACTACATAAATTTTTCCAGTACCTACTAGCTATGCCATTTTTATTTTATACAAATCACATGGCATTGAAGTATTTGGTAAATAAACCTATTTTACAAGGGTGCATATGTCGATGGATGCTCTTATTTAGGAATTTGAATTCATAGTTGTGGTAAAATAGGGAAAAGTAATTCTAGACTAGACCATCTATCAAGAATACAGTTAGGAGAAGAAGCACATGTGATTGAAGATACCATGCCCGATGCATAGTTATACAGGTTAAAATGCACACCATCAGAGCTAGAGGACATTGTTGTCTTTCTACATATAGGGATGGCACCAAAAGGAATGAAATCCTTGGAGAAGAAACAACTTGCTATATGCGTGCCACACCTTATATGTTAATCAGTGGTGACTTGTACAAATTGGGTCACGATGAGGTATTGCGTCGTTGTGTATTGGAACATGAGTGCATGGGCATTATGGAAGAAGCTCATGGTGGAATTACAAGTGGCCACTATGCAGGTGATGCTACAACATGCAAGATTCTACTCGTTGGATTATGGTGGGAGACCCTCTATAAAGATTGTAAGGAATTCTGTAAGGCATGTGACCATTGTCAACGTCTTGGAAGACCAGGTCAGTGAGATGAAATGCCTCTGAGACCAATTACTAGTGTAGAACCATTTGAGAAATGGGATATAGATTTTGTGGGTCCTATTTCACCAACTGTGCATAGAACTGGATCGTGCTACATCATAACATGCATAGATTATCTGACAAGGTGGGAAGAAAGCAACACCTAAAAAGGACTACAAAGGATAGTATACAGCTACAACAACCAGGTTTCTATGGGAGAATGTTATTACAAGATATGGATGTCCTTTAAGTTTGACTAGTGATAGGGGTACACATTTTCTTAATGAGACAATCAGAATTTTATTGGATGAGTTCATGATTGCACACCATAAGACTACACCCTATCATCCTCAAGGAAAATGGAACTGCTAAAGCTTTCAACAAAATTTTGAGCTAGACATTAACAAAAATCTATGATGTTGGAAGAAAGGATTGGGATGATAAAGTATCTGCAGTACTTTGGGCATATCAGACAACATATAAATGATTGAACAAAGCCACACCATTTTAGTTAGTGTTTGGCGCAGAGGTCGTTCTTCCTATGGAATTTATGTTACCTTCTTTACGTATTGCACTGCGATGGAGGTCTTGCTGATGAGAAAGCATTAGAAGAGTGGATTGAAAAGTTAATCAACTTGGATGAGAGATGAACCATAGCACGTTGGAGTCAGAAGCAAGAAAAAAAGGCAAAAAAGCATGGCATGACAAACACATCAAGGATAAAAATATTGAGATAGGATAGATGGTGCTCCTTTATGATTCTAAGTTTTACGCCATCTAGGAAACTAAAGGTACATTGGTTGGGGTTATATGTTATCACTCACATCCTTGAAACTAGAGCTTTCGAGTTAGAGGCCTTGATGGAAAATAGTTACCCGGTTACTTCAACAGGAGTAGGTTGAAGCCCTACTATAAATAAGTCTTCTTGGTGTTTGTAATAAGGCAGTATTTGCCATTTAGATTAGGTTTTCAATTATGTATTTCCTTAATGTGTTTCCTTCTTTGTTGTTATGCTTTGTCAATTTAGTTGGTGTGTTGTGTAATAAGCACACTTGCGTGCATGAAGCTAATTACTATATGAAGCATGTTTATGCATGAGAGGACTGCACATATTTTTAGTGTGGGGTGGATTGTTGATATCTAGGTACAAGACTCTTTGGAACTAAAAGGTGGAAAGAATAAACTACTACGGGTGCCACTTGGGTGCTATTTAAGTGGAGATTTCTCTAAAAAGTGACCAAAGATGGAGATGAATGAAGGACAATATAACACGAGGTAAGCAAGAGGCCATAACAACTACCAGTAGAAGGTGCAGTGATAAGGTACTCGGGTGCAAGGAAGCATGCTGAAGAGAATTCTATGATCGAAGGGTAGGAAGGTGCGCTAGAAGGTTATAGCTGAGGCGTGAAGATGTAACACATGGAAAGGATGAAATTGGTCAATTAATGAGAGGATATTTGGTAGGTGAAGGAGTAATGAATGCATCAAAAATTTGAAAATCTATATAAGGATGGGATGTGAATTCATTTTTACCATTATGATTAAGATTATTTGAAAAAGAGCTAAGTGCGAAGAGTTCGAGTGATCGAATTGAGGTGCGAGAGGTGTGTAACCAGTCATGATGAAGAGATCTATGTGCGAGAAAGAGCTTGCATCCCCGGTGGTGAAGGGTTTGAGTGAAGCAAGGTGACAAAGAGGAATGAGGGCACGTGATTTCACCTAGGGCATGCTGAATCAAGCTAGGGTTTGATTCACATGTTGTAAAATTCAAGAGGTGAGTATCTACAAAGGATTGCAAGGTAGAAATGGCACCCAAGAAAGTAGTTGCAAGCAGAGTGAAGGGAAAGAAGAAGGTGGTCGAAGAAGAAGAGGAGATGGCTCCCGAAAGTATTTTTCTAAAATGCAATATCCAGAGGGGGTTATCGTAGGCTAGGAGTGGGATTCTCACATAAGAAAAATCAAGGTGAGTGAGTACAACCACCATACCATAGAGAATAAAAAGGAACTTGATGCCTTGCTTGAACACAAAGACAAATAAATGCATGGTGGAAGACATGCCGGTGTATGATGATGCTGGTGAGAATATCTTGAAGAAGATTGGAGTTTACCAGCTATACGAACTCCCTTACTTGGGAAATATGAGCCCTTGTACTAGTGGCTCATGAGAAGAGTGCACAAAGATTTTTTCTACTTTGTAGGATGGACGCAGAGTCAAAATTTCAGCCGTGCTCATCTCCATGGTAATGGGATTGAAGGGCATAGGAGAAGACTTGAGGGATGATTTAATAGACAAGGCCACAATATTGGAGACAGAAAGGAGTTGGGGTATAAAAAGGGTCCATGGCATGGACATTGATAAATTGAAGAAATATCTAGTTGTGCAAGTAGCATTCACACATCTCATTACAAAGCTAAATGACCAGGAAAGGTGGTCACAAGTGAATACCATGTGGTTGCACATTGCTAAAAAGATGTCTGAAGGGGTAGTTTACAACATTTCACATTACATTGCAAAAACAATCATTGAGGAAGTGTGCACAGGAGGAAAGATCAGCTTTGGAGTTGTTTTGTTGTCACTGGTGTTCATGGAGATCGGAGTACCTGATGGACCAAAAGAGAAGATATGGGAGTATCCCATGGAGCACAAGTCACACGGAATGCTTCAAAAAGTACTTGTGTGAAGGATCCATGACAAAATAGGTCAAAATGGGCTGAGAAGTGGTACGATAGGCTCCGCTGTGTGGCCTTTGAAGATGAATGGCGCATCCCCAAGGAATTACCTTTGGTGGTTGGAAAGATAGTTCAGTTCATTGTATATTAGCATTTTTGCATTGCGCGGTTCACCATGAAGGATGGAGCATGGAGCCCTTGGTGTAAGTTACCATATGCCTTCACACAAGGTACTTCTAGGTGTCAGTACATAGGTTCTCAGACATGTGGCACCTCATGTTCAATGTAGACAAGGTAGATTGTGACTACCACATGCTAAGGAAGAAATATGTGTATCCAGGATGTAGTGCATATATTGAAAGGCTTATTTTAGATGTATTGAACATTAAACTAGTAAGTTTGGTTATGGGAGATGTTGGAGCAGCACTGGTGTACCTTCAACTTGAAGCCCAAGTTGGAGAATAACAAGTATGTGGAAGATGAGTTCACACTTCAGCACCACCAAAGGGTCAACATACAATGGAAAATATTCTAGCCCAAGCCCACAAAAACTATTCACGTCGATGATGAAGAGGATGAGTGCGAAGATAGTGGTGGTTTGGAGCATAGAGGTAGAAGACATCCTATGAACAAGGATGAAGTTGAGCATGCCACTACACCACCTCAGCCACAAGAGGGGGATGAGGAGGACTTAGATGTAGTCCAAGGAGAGCACAAATTCAAGAGAGTATTCAAGAGGACAAGGACTCAAGGTGCTACTCCACAAATGGTGCATAGATCACCCAAGACTCTCCCCACGAAGAAGAAAACAATGACAAAGAAGAAGGAAGCTGAAGTTGAATGAGGAGGTGGAAGAGTCAAGAGGAAAGTGCGCCTAATTCTCCTACACCTCTAGAGAATGTGGAAGAATAGAAAGATGAAGAAATGAAGCAAGGAGAAGAGGAGGAAAAGGGAACAAATGAGACAATTCTGAGAGACTCGTAAGACATGGAGGCATAAGTCCCAAATCTGGAGGCTCAAGTTCCTAAGCATACCAAGGTCTAGAAGAACAAGTGGAGAGCACATTCCACCAGCCATGGGTTATGCAGAGGACGCAGGTAAAATTGTTCGTGCCCGTTTCCAAAGCACACTATCACAGAAGGACTTATATGGCTGGGAATTAATGGATGAAGATATGGCTATGGTGTGCACAAGGAAGTAGTTATCATGGTCCATGCACACACACATGGATGAGCTATATTTTGATGTGTGTGAGGAGTCATGCATATCAAGGAGGTTGAAAAAGACACCTTAGGCTAGACACATGATGGTAAAGCCTACTGTCATGTCAGATGAACAAGTAAGCAATGCATTGGTGAAAGTCTCAATAAGAGGTGGCGAGGTGGAATATGGACAAGGCTACCACAATTAGGGTGCTCAGGGAAGAGATTAAAACTAAGGATGGAGAAATAGCACACCTAACATAGGAAAGAGACTTGTGTAGAAGAAAAATGTTGTATTTATCAAGCCTCACAGAGGAAATTGGTGATAATGTTATGAAGGCTAGGCCACACCTAGAACCAAAGGTACCAAAGATGTTTCCTTCGGAAATACACTATGTAAGTACCTTAGTGGACCTAGTGCTTGAAGATGAACCTCTGCGCATGCCAGTGCCAAAGGATCTAGCACAAGAGGTAGAGCAGAAAAGGCTTCAGTGATGTGGAAGGTTGCATCATATGAAGGATTGTTGTAAGTGCTGCAAGAAGAAATGAAGAAAGTAGACCAAGCCTTGAACATTTTACAACCAGAAGAGCTCATCAACGTAAGAACCCTAGAGGAGCACAATGAGGTCAGAAAGTGATGAAGGATGACACATTGGGCCATGTAAAAGATTAGCATTGGTTAAACAGAAGCATGAGGCCCTGGTAGTAGCACAAGAACCACACAAGAATGGCTGGAAGAGCTTGGGAAGCTCATTGTGTAAAAGATGGATTTACTAGAAGGAAGGATGACTACAATGTCCAACATTGTGTTGGTCTTACAAATGAAAAAGGGGAGATTGCGAGAGATGAACTGGAGTCTATTATTGTGGATATTCTAGATAGAGCAGAGGAAGCACTCGTTGAGTGGCAGAACTTGGAGGCTGAAATAAAATAGGAATATCTGAATTAGTTGTTTAGGTTGCAGAACAAGAGACTACACAAGTAAAAACATTCTTTAATTCTTTCCATTCTTCTATTCTTTACTTCTTTCCATTCTTCAATTCTTTACTTCAGTTTTGGAGATGACCATTTTGGGGTGAAAATGAAATTAGTGTGGGGTAATGTTGATCAGAGAACACTTGATAGAAAGCACACAAGAAGTCATAAGAAAGAAGGTTATATTTGAAGGCGTGAATGGATAGGGAGAACACGCACGTGGAGTAGAAGTTCAATCTTTTAGGACTTAGCCATTTTCACTCATGAAGGTCTATTTTTAGAGATGGCGTGCAGAGAGCACACAAATGAGGTAGAGACATGTGCCATGCATTGGCTATTCTTGGAGGATCGGATATGAAGCACTTTGCATGGCAAAAGGCTGAAATAGATCTACTATTGTCAATTAGCTAGCAGTAGTCTATTGTTAGCGCACTTGCATGTGTGGCTAGTTTTGTAAAGGCACGTGGCTAATAATAGCATGCGACCTATTTTGGGAACTGATAAGTGGTGAAGGGAAATTCCCCACCCTTATATATATGTAGTGAACTATGTAATAGAGAGATTAATATGTAGAGAGAGATATATATAGAGATATGTTGTTAAATCTATTACGCGCATACTACTATTATTGTAATGAAGCTTCTGTATACTTATTACATTTAATATAATGGAGGATATTGGCTAGATCTAAGTGTTAGTTCTATATGTATCTGAATCTAGTATGTTCTTGATCTCATCATGGTTAATACTTAATTTTATTCTTCCCTAAGTATAGATCTGGTATGCTCTATAGGATGTTGTGTTAGTAATGAAATTACATGCATTAAGTCTTCATCATGCTAACTTCCTGCAACAACAACCCTAAAGAGGGACCTGGTACCTTTATGCACTTTGGGTGAGTGCTCATCTTAGGTTGAGTGATGTGCCAGTGCATCTAGGGTCTTATTGGTTTGAATTTTCTTAACACTATTTTTTTAATAGTTGAACATCTCTCATCATTTCTCTAAGACTCGTCTTATAGCACTTTACTTTGTTGCAAGTTGAGAAAACTAACCTCTTTCACCTCTTCCCTCTTTACATTCACTTTGTAAAGGGTTGCAAAGTCTTTCAAACCTCTTCATCTTTCTTAGCACTCATTTTGCTAAGATTCCTCTAAAATAACATTTCAATCCCTTCTTCTACCTTAACACTATTCATTTTGTAAAGTGTTGAGAAGTCACCCCTTTTCATTCCTCTTAACACCCATCTTGTTAAGATTTACCCTTTTCACATATTTTCATCACTCTTATCACTCATTTTGTTAATATTTGATCATGTTCACCTTGTTATGTCTCTTTTATTTTAAAGAGTAGAGCGTATCTAACCCCTTTTAGTCCCTTTTCTCTTAACTCTCATTTTGTTAAGAGTGGGTCAATCAACTAAACCTTTTCACCTCCTCCCTCTTAGCACTTATTTTTTAGGGTTGAGAAAAATTGATTTTACCCTCTTCCATCTTTACATTCATGTTGTAAAGGGTTGAGTAGTCTATCATCATTTCACACTTCATCCATCTTAACATTCACGTTGTTAAGGGTCAATTCTATCAAATATTTTCAATCTCGCTTCCATCTTAGCATTCATGTTGCTAAGGGTCACATTTTCAATAGTTTCATCACCTCTTCCATTCTAGCATTCACTTTGCTAGAGGTTGAATACGTTTATAACCTTTTTGCCTCTTCCATCTTAGCATTCACTTTGCTAAGGGTTGAAAATTTAAAACTTTTCCCATCTTCCATATTGGAATCTAATTTACTAAGGGTTGAGTTCTTCATCACACATCTTTTTTTCTCCCTTGTTTTTCATTACAATGATGGATTCAAAAAATTCATCATTTTCTCGGAATGGAAAATGATGAAGGAAACTATTTCGGGTATGAAAAACAACGCAAATAAATCAGCTTTGGTTAATTGTGTCCTTACCCTTTCAGCATGAAAATATTATGTACACCCTTTTCATAATCTTTTCATACCCCCAAATTTTCTAAATATAAGGAAAAAAATGATCCACGAGAGTATATCAAATAATTTTTCATAGCATGCCATGAAGTGGCATATAACGATATCTTTCTATTGCGCCTCTTTCCTAAAAGTCTAGGAGGACAAGCTTTGGACTAGTTCTTACACCTTCCAAATGGATCTATCACCACCTTTAGAGACCTTTAGGATAAGGTCGTCAAGCATTTCTCTTTCAACCTTGACTTTAAAGTCATAATGTTGGATTTGTGTAATGCCAAACAAAGAAAAATGAAAGCTTTACATAGTTTTTACAACGATGGAGAGGAATCACAAGTCTATTTCCATGTGATATCCCTAAAAACCAAAAGGCTAACATCTTCATCTCAAACCTTAACAACAATTTGTCCTTTCACTGTAATACATTGCCTCAATAATTTTATGAAAGTTATCGAAAAGGGAACTCAAATTGAAAAGACCCTTATTGCTAAAGGCTTGATTAAGCCTCATTATAAAATCAATGGACATAGTCACCATAACCATACTAACAATAACCCTAGCACTTGTCACGATAAATATAGGTATGTCAACAACAATTGAAATTTCATCTATGATGGTGTCATAAAAACTTGCAATGCGCACAACATACAAAATAATCAATCTAAACAGACTAATTCTAAGCTAAAAATCACCATACCAAGAAGAGAAATTCCTTCTCTTTGTTATTCCAAACAATGAAAATATACATCATTAGGGGAATCTCTTTCAAGCATCTTGCAACAACTAGTCAATTTAAATATAGTGACATATGCTATTACGAAACCTTTCACTGAAGGGAAACCTAAACCACATGGTATAAGGATGAAATATTTTGTGATTTCCATTGCATTGAGAGTCACCAAACAGATCGATGTTTATGACTCAAGAATTATTTCCAAGACTTACTTGAAGATAGAGACATATTTATAGATCTTGGCAAACTTTTATCATAAGCGAAGACACGTCAACTACCAAAACTTCTTATGAAGATTTGAATGATTTCAAACTCATATAAATACTGAAACTTAGCGAGATAGTGATGAAAAAGTCAAGTATCTCTAAATCAAAATCAATCTCTCTTCTACAGATTTTATTTTGTTAGTCCAAATAGACGTTGAACATGTTTACAACAAAACCCTTCTACCATCATGTCATAAATTGACCTTAATTTAATACTACCTTTGACCCTTGATCTAAATTTATACTCTACTGAAGAGGTTCCATCATCAAGAACCATTGAGCTTGATTGTATTAATCCATTACAATCTCATATGCCTAACATCTCTAGTCTTGTTGTCGAAACACAACCACAACAAGTTTGGACACTTGCAACAATGCAACCTTCCATGTCCATTATGCCTCCAATTATCACTCTTGCAGGCATCTCATGAACGATGGTTTGTACATGTCAATACATTTACATGTGTGTACTCCTTGAGTTTCATATACCCAGGAATATCCTTACACAACATTTTCAAGCTTTAATTACAAATATTTCATCAAATCAATTACTCCCTAGCCTTGAAGGAGAAACATTGAATATTTTCTCTCTACAAACTATAAGGATCCTCAAGTGTACATCTAGGACCAATCCTTTCCTCACAATCTTCCACTCATGGATGAATTTGGATCTCAACATATTCCCGACCTCGACAATCCTCCTCTAACATCACATAGATATTTCGATCTCATGGAATATTTATTCAATTATACATCCTTTGACTTGGATTTCATCTACCCAAGTCTTGTACATTAAGAATTATCACATATTTTGATTACCTCCTTTGACTTAGAACTCATCCATGTAAGTCTCATACCTCATGACTCATCAAAATTTTTTATTCACTCTCGTTGACTTGGCCCTTGTCTACCCAAGTATCGTAAGGTAGGACTCATTAAATCTTAGGATTCTCTCCCTTGACTTAGAAAATTCCACCCAAGTCTCGTATCCCAGGACTCATTGAATCATTTGATTTAATCCATTGACTAGGACATCATCCACAGGGTCTCATAAATCGGGATTTCTCAAATCTTAGGATTCTCTCCTTTGACTTGGATCTCATCCGCTCAAGTATTATAAGTCAGGACCATTCTATTTTAATAAACATGGACCTCTCCCGAGGATTCCATTATGATATCTCATCTGTCAAAATTCGAAATGTTCAAAATCGTAAAAAGAAAATAAAACTCTGTATCAAACTATTCTTTAAAGAATTATTTATAAATAAGAAGCGAGAAAAGGGAGTAAAAATGACTATAAACATTCCATCTATTGGAATATATATTACTCATACCATTATCATATATCCACATTCTTCACCTATCATGACACATGTTAACCGTGTTCCTATTGGGCATTGCATGTCTCATATTTATTATGGTTTTCACCATTTTAGATCTTTTACTAATGTGAGGTTTGTCTCAAAGCTTACTTGATGGATAATCCTTTTTCAAACAAGCTCTCTCTTTAACATAAATATCACGAACTTATTTACCCATACCTTTTTAATCATCCATCTTAGTCTACGGTGTTGAACCCTTACGTCCTACTAGTCCCATGTATTTGAGACTTGGGGAAAATGTTCCTTCCCAACAAGAACATTATCAACATACAAGGTAAAATTAATCTAAAAATACAAAAAAACTATTAAATCATTACACCTTTCGTCCTTCACATTCTTTGGTGATAAGCCCATAC